>AP028439.1:8045026-8645026 GCA_036509395.1 Antheraea yamamai | reverse complement strand
GCATATAATTAAAATGTATTGTTTTGTAATCCACACCTATTAATATAAATGCGAAAGTATTTGTCTTTTAGATTATTCAATGCTAATTAAATTATACTTAGTAAGTAATATAATTGAGTCGTCACGGGACGGTTGGCAGATGTGAAACATCGAAATTGTTTTGTATATGTTATATGCATAAAAGAAGAAATTACGACAGGAATCAGCTATGGCATAATGAAAAGATAAAGCAATACAAATTTGTTCCATAAAATAATTACTGTTTATTTATTTTATTACATAAATATTCATTTTTATTAAATACAAAATACACAAATTCAAAGAAATCACCGCTAGGCACAGGCGTGGTGTGTTTGGCGGCATTTATCAAAGGGCGCTAGGTCATCGGCGCGTGCCGCATAATACTAGTACAACGAGTGGCCGACAAAACAATTTGAATTTTATGTTTACGCATATAGAGTTGCAAATGTTTTTGAGTATTTCGTTAATAGCGCAAATTTCGTGTTTTGCATCGCCACGTCTCGCCACGCCAACAATCAGGTTTACCCTCGCCTATAGATGTTTCACTGAAAAGTACTTTTACAATGTAATGTTAGGTATAATATACGTCCACGTGAATATTTGCGCATTAAATTTATATAAACTTGCAATCGCGCGTTACCTCGTATGCATTCATCATATCTATATATATATAAAAATGCATTGTCGAATGTATGGAAACGCATCACTACAAAACGGCTACACCGATTTGAGTAATTATTTTTTAATGTGTTTGCAATTGTTTAGTATATAGTTTGTAAAGAGAATGTATAAACAACAGTAAGGCATAGCACTTATATTAAAAAAAACATATAAAAGTGCGCGAACAAGACAGAATACTGTAGAGAGATGTTTAAAAATATTGACATAATTGGCACTTTGACGTTCAATTGTTCATTTACCATTTTATTACATTAAAACGTAAAGTAATGGGATAATTTTGTTTCATTTTCTTCAATAGTACACTCGTGCGAAGCCGGGGCTGGTAAATAGTTATAAATAAAACATATGCCATACCTGTAAAACAAAAAGTAAACTGTAAAAAAGTAAACATAGAATCAATTTAGTAGTTCCAGTGATTACCTGCTTAAAATACATTCAGGAACCTTCCTATAATAATAATGATCATGGTCGCAGCGTCCCTTCATGCTATGACAGAATAAATAAATATTATATTATACCATTACATGAAGAAATAAACATGATCTAGTATTTCTTTACAAATATATCTCATCTTACTCTTTGCTAAAGTCTCTAAATTTTAACACCAATTTTGATTATCGATTTACTAAAACATTTATCCTTATAACTTACAAAAATAATACCTACTTCTTACTACAATTCAAGTGTACGTATGACACGTTTGTACATTTTTTTTCTTGAACTGACTACGCTATTGGCCTAGGAAGGCCTCAACAGATTCACCGGACTACTAAGGCGAGCGCTTAAGGCACTCAGCCGATTTTATTTTCGCAAGTAGCTCAAGGGTGCACGGCACACCTCGGCTTGGGCTGTTACCTTAGCCCGGCGGCCACCTTCCGCGGACGGACCGTTGGGGCGGCTATTCAGGGGGAATAGCGTAGTTCGATTCCTTGCCGTCCCAACAATACGGTTGGACGGTACACTATGGGGTTTTAGTACGTGCTAGTCGGACATAACCTATCTTCTCCCCCTAGAGGGTGGCGTATCCATAAGGGCTTTCCACACGTTAATAAAAAAAAGGGCTGTTACCTTGTTCATGCAATTCACGACCTAACTGAGCTAACCTAAGCTAAGTTACATATTCATACTTATATGAGTTATTGAAATACATATGTGTACCAAGCATACATACCTCAATAACTCTTACATGTATTTCGTGTCGGATAATTTTTCTAAACTATTTCATTCGATAAGGGAAAAAATAAAACCCTTCCACCTTCATGTGTGTGTGTGCGTGCACGTGTGTGGAGATGATATGTGTAATGCTGTTGCAGTGATTTAAGATTTTGTGTCACTGTATTGGCGCGAGCAGCGTACTCAAGGGCTCCACGCCGAGGGAACGGACCTGGGCTTGAGCCGCTGCCGAAGGGGGCCAACGTTTGTACAATGAGACGTCTCATTAGACGTATATGACCATTGAGCTTTTAAATTCAAAATCATAATTAAACACATTTTATGTCCACGATTATTTAAACAACATTTAGTAAGTTATATTTCAATATTCTTAATTGTATTTGTCATCTTGTTTTCTTTTCCATATGTTAATTTTAGTTATTATGAATCAATTCATTTTTACTTTTTCATTCATTCGTATTCTTTGTCAAATGTTCCTTAATGTTTACTGTTACATAATTTTAATTTTTCATTATTATTAATAGTGTGAGTTGTTTTTTTTTTATTGTAACACGGTTAAATGACTGCGCCATGCCTGATGGTAAGCACAGTACAATCCAAAAAGAATGGCGACCACCGAGTGACACACTATCCATCGCTGGTCGCCGCTGTCATGCCAGCCTGCGAAAAGCTGAATATGCATAGGCTGATCCCGAAACGCGACCCGCAGAAGCGAATCACCATGACGGGCTTTTCGCCATATACATGGTGGTTGCGATCCAATCAGGCTGTAAAACCCTACCACCCCGCTTTCGCCATTACCTCGTTCGTTATTCAGCAGGGTGCACCACGTGCAGGTGAGGTTGGTTTGGGTGTCTCAAGTCTTATGATATTATTCGACACCCCTTACACTCCAAAGGTGTATCGATGTGATAAAGTGTTGTAGGTTTTCAGTTTAGTTTACTCCTTATTATTGTTATTATATTATTCATCGGACTGTTGACTGTTTCATTATCGATATCTGTAAATAAATAAATGTATTGCAGATATACTTAATTGACTCCATCCGAATCGGACCGATACGGAATTCCGAATAATTACTAACAGTAGATAAGTTTCGACAAAACGACACCCATGGGAAATTATCGATCACGGAAAATAACGTACTATTTAGATATGATAAATATCAAACAAAACCAACAACACGTTAGTATCGATAGATTGTTCCATAAGTTATTTGTTACAATTCGACAACCAAACCCTTTCTCGTGCCATTTGTTCAGAGGTGCCTATTCCGATCGTAACGATACATTAAGCTGGAGATTAACTGTCCCATTTGTTTAGGCCGTTACGGGTTGTTCACACTTTAATATCATTTAATACGTAGAAGTTAAGAAAGAAAAATGATATAATACGTTAGTATATTCAGTCAGAAAAATAAAGTAAATAGTAGTAAATTAATTTATGGTAAGATATATATTATTTTTTTTATACATTTTTGAACCATACTAGCTTTTGTTTTTCTAATAATATAAACGAGAATGTGAGTTTTTGTTTGTTTGTTTCACAGCTTGACTACTCAACCGATCGGGATGAAATTTTGCGTGCACCTTGTATAAATAAAAAAGCACTAAGGGATAAGTGAAAACTATATTAACGCGTGTGAAACCGCGGGCGAATGCCAGTTAATTATGTACTTCCCGCCTGCGACTTTGTCCTCGTTTATATGGTTTTCTGTTTCATGACAACCGAGTACTAACTACTTAATTTATTCGGGTTAATAGTATAATGTATTTAATTGTGTTTTTGTATTATTATTTGTCGATTTTAGGTTACTTCTATTAAATTTTATTATTATAGCTTAGCACCTAATTAACAGTCGTAATAATATATAACCTAAATAATACTGCGAAAAAATCTTCATTTGAAGAAAAGACACTTCGTCATTATTTCTATGATAATATATCAATTTAAAATGGTTTTGTACGTGTTAAAATAACGAATTTATTACCATATTCTATTATAAATATATATAACTGTTTTAAAAGTCGATAAAAAATCTGAGAAAATGATTAGTGATATTATCATGATAAAATTTTACTTTTTTCGCTGCGTCGCCAAGAAAACCAATTTTCCTTTTAACAGCTTTTCCCGTCGGCGAGCAAAACGTCTGTGTTTTCCCCAAAATGAAAACGTTAAAAGATTAAGTGGAATAACTAAGTACAAATGTAATTGTATTGAGTAAAACTACTATGATATATTCAACGTATGTAACTGAACTTGAAGATGTATTCATTACATACATAATCATGTTTTAACTAACTTTTTTTTATATCGAGGGGAAAATCCTACATAGGGACCCCTACCGACTAAAAACCCCTCGGCCGCTGAGCGCGAATGTGGACCAGGGTGCGGGTTGACGACTAGCAAACTCCACTGCCCTGGCCACGCGCTTGGTTCACCCGTGGATGATAAAACGGGGGGACCCACCTCTCAGGAAGTATTCTTCCTCTGCTCCTCATATGGAGCAGTGGCTAAAACCGTATTCTCTCCGCACGTTTTTTTTATGTTAAGTGTTTGCGACTGTTCAAACGCTTTTTATAGAGTAGTTACTTTTACCTTGTGATTTTATGATTTTAATATTAGAAAAGTATTATTTAAAAAAATGTATATTATTTTTTTTTTACGATTTTTTAAAGGAATTTTATATGTTTTATGTGTTATGTTATATGTCTTATAACCCTATGAATTAAGGTATAAATTATAAATACTTCCTTCGTACAAATTTAATTTCTTCTAAGTTCTTACATTTATGATCAGTGTATTATCACTACATATTGTAAAACAAAGTCCTCTGCTACGTCCGTCTGCCTATTCGCGATAAACTCAAAACTACTGAACGGATTTTCACCAGTAGATATAGTAACTCACGAGGAAGGTTTATGTATATAATTTATCAAGGTTTTCGAAGTTATACTTCTTTCGGCGCGTAACAGAAGTAACAGTGCTTGCATTGTTGCGTTTCCGTTCGGTCAGTGAGAGCGTCGGAGGCCCACCTGCCCTCCCCCTCCTCTCTTACCCATCCCCTCTCCCTTCCCCTCCCACTTTCCCTTCCCCCAAACACAGGCTGGCAATGCATTTGCGACTCCCTTGGTGTTGCCAGTGCCTATGGACGGCGGAGATGACTTACCATCAGATGACCCACCTGTTCGTTTGCCTCCTGTGATATAAAAAAAAGAATTCGGTAATGAGATAGATTAATATTAAGATATTTATGTGTCATAATAAAATGAAACTATATAAACAAACAGATTTGCAGATCTAAGGATAATAATGTTAAAATGGGAGAAATTAAATGTATAAGGTTTCTTCAGTTTTTATTTCAGTGTCCTTCATCCCTTTTTTTTTTAGTTGTTTTGTTTTTTTATATCATAGGAGGTAAACGGACAGGTGGGTCACCTGATGTTAAGTGATCACTACCGTCCATAGACACTTGCAACACCGAAGGGCCAGACCTGTCTTGTGAGAGAAGGGGAGTAAGGGAAAGGGGAGGGGAGGAGAGGTGGGCCTCCGGCGCTCTCACTGACCGAACGAAACGCAACAATGCAGGCACTGTTACTTCACGTTAGTTTTCTGTGAGAGGGTGGTAGTACTCCGGTCGAGCCGACCCATTCATGCTGAAACCATTAATAGCCACAGCGTAGCTTTACCACCTACACTTAGTACACTAAATGCCATTGCCATGGGAATATCTCATGTATATAATAATTACAAATAACTAGCTACCCGCCCTGGCTTCGCATGGGTATAATAATAAAGAAAATAAGGTCGAGTCACTTATCTATACTAATATTATAAAGAGGTAGAGTTTGTAAGTTTGTAGGGGGTAATATCAGGAACTAATGAACCGATTTTGAAAATTCTTTTACCAATACAACGCAACGTTATTTGTGAGTGTCATAGGCTATATATTAACCCGAAAAATGAAAAGACTTTTTTGTGGTAGTCGGATTTGCAACGTAACGTAACGGTCAAACGAAAATTACGAACGTTGCCTTAACGATGAGAGATATATGATTGAGTACTAGAGAAAAGTTGTAGAGCTTGATAACGCCTACAAAAAAGTCAGCGACAGCATATGTGTAACTTTTATATTTAAGTCACAAAAAGTAGTTTTTTATAAATATTTACGAAGTGAGCACAGGTCAGCTAGTTAGCTTCTTATATGGAAATTTTAGAACGTTTTCTTTTATTAAATATTTACCTTATCCTGGCAGCTATGAAAACAATATAAAAAGAATTAGTCATATAGGTGCAGTCGTTCTGAAACCATGCGATTACATACATTTGGTTATTGATTTTTATATATAGAAAGATATAGATTTGAAAAAATAATGATGACGTAGATTTTTAGTCTAATCTATACATATAATAAGAATGTAAATCAAACAAACGTGTCTGTACTTTTTAGATTTTCGTGAAAAAAATTGTTGGAGGTGTCTAGGAATAAGTAATAAAATACATTTCAATCATTTTTAGAAATGTCTGTCTGTCTGTCTGTCTGTCTGTTTGTACGAACACGCATAACTTCTAAAGTAATGGGTTCACAATAAAATCTCATACATGAAAATCATAAAGCATATCATCGGGAGTATTTTATTTAGTTTTTGTTTCATTAAAATCGGTCAACTATAACAAAAGTTATTGTAATTTTAATGGCGCCGCAACTTAAGTGTGAGAGAAAAGTAGATAAGCAAAACGATTAAATACGTTCAGTTGACTTTATTACTCATTGTTTTGTACATCAGGTTCCACGTGGACGAAGTCGCGGGCACAGCTAGTTAATGTATAAAACTGTAAGGAAGGAGTTTCTCATTAAGGTAATTCGATTCATTCACCACACAATTATTACTTTAAGCGTAACCACCTAGCGTCCAAATCTGTAATTTACCTAAATGTTCCGACATAAAGAAAATGGTAAGAGTTAAGATAAACGCGCAATAAATTTACATAAATACCCTTGCTCTTTGATTAAACTCGGGGGTTGTTTGTGTGACTACGAAAAATTGCGTGAAATATGTTTAGAATATTTTTAGCATTTATATCTATCTATATATCGACAGAAGAAAGCGGAATTATTGTAACTTTGTAGGTGGTAGAGCCACGCTGAAGCTATTACTGATTTTAGCATGAATGGGTCGGCTCGCCTGGCGTACTATCATCACCCGTCCCACAGGAACACCCGCGTGAAGTAACAGTGCTTGCACTGTTGCGTTTCGTTCGGTCAGTGAGAGCGCCGGAAACCCTCCTAACCTCTCTTCTCTCGTCCCCCTCCCTCTAACCCTCTTCCCCATACACAGGCTGGTAACGCACTTGCGATTCTCCTGATGTTACAAGTGTCTATGGACGGTAGTGATCACTTAACTTCAGGGGGATTCACCTGTTCGTTTGCCTCCTATGATATACAAAAAAAACTTAAAAACCCTAACTTTACACCAGAGCCAATTTATTTAAAAATTCATAAGTCATATTATATTTATAGAGATAGATAGTTGACAATTGGTATGTACTTATATAGCATGCAATTCCAAGCAGACTCCGTGACACCTAAACAAAGTAGTATCTATTTTATTTTGCAAAAATGCATATTTTACTGTAGTTACGGCAATTTTTTTATATATAGTGCTAAAACTAGGCAAAAACATAGGTCGTATCGATGAAAAATTTAATCGTAGGAAAAGGACACCCAAATTATTTGAAACGGTATTTTTTTAGTATATGGTAAAAAGTGATTTAGTCTAAAATGCAAGTTACGTCATTTCCGTTTTCTCTCGTCGATATATAAAAGAAGTCGTGATGGTATAGTGGTTTGACGTGTGGAATATCATTCTGATGTCCGCAGGATCGAACCCCGCCATGTACCAACGAATTCTTCTGAATTCATTTACTAATTTAAATTGGTAACACTATCGGCTGATGGTGAAGGAAAACATTGTGAGGCAACCTGAACCTGAGAAATGTTTTTGTAGTACCACTCTATCTGGGAAAACATAAAACTGAGATTGAAACTTTGAGGAGAACTGGATTTCTCAGAGTTTGCAATCGCCAAAACGTCGTAGGCTAGCGCGGTGGTTATGCCCATACCTTCCTTCGGGAAGAAGTCCATGGCCATGCAGTGGGTCTTTTATAAGCTGCTGACGATGACAATGTAAAATAATATCTGACTGCCTGACAGTTCAAACAACTGGAGCTAGAGCATCGACCATAGGGCCGCTTTTGCACTTTATGGGGAAATAATTTTACTCTAAGGAAATCATTTTGGAAATTCAACCACTAAGGTGGTGAAAAAGGGGGTGACATTTTGAATATTTTCGTTATTCAATCGGTTAGTTATTCTTTTACATATGTAAATATAAAATATAGGTTCGAAAATAATTTGATACATAGAATACATCTGTGAAGTTTGGGAATTTTCTAGTAAATATATACATCTCCATATCACTTATTAAATTGTAAAAAAGTTTTACAACACATCATAGGAGTAAATTTAAAATAATACAGTGTCCACTTACAAGTTTTACAACTCGGATATAAGTGCAATAAATCAGACAGAAAACTATAAAAAACGTAATCTATCTTAGTTTCCAAACTTAATTCCCTTGGCACGGGGAATAGCGCAACTCGCTGACGTTCCAATTTCAGCTACATTAGGAGTAGTTTTATAACACTATAAAATTAAAACTTATGTTGTTTGTTTGGGATTTAGACTTTTATTAAACAAGATATATTCATATTTTTCAGGGAAAAATGTTGTATTTGAATAAATCTATACATATAATAAGAAAGTAAATTTGACGAGTCTGTACTTTATAAATTTTTGTGAAAAAAATTGTCGCAGGTGTCTTGGAATAAGTAATAAGATACATTGCAATAAAATTTAGAAATGTCTGTCTGTTTCTATGAATACGTATCACTGCTAAAGTACTGCGCTCATGATAAAGCCTAGAATATCATGAAGCATATCCTCTAGTAATGTTTAGTCTTGGTCTCATTAAAATCGGTTCACGCTATCAAAAGTTATTGTAATTTTAATGTCAATGAAAAATAGATAAGTACATTTACGTATCAGTTACGGAGCTAATACTACGGAGTTAATGATTTTATTAGTCACAGTTTTTGAACATTAGGTTCCACGCGGACGGATTCGCGGGTCAGCTAGTCTAATGCATAATCGACGACAGAGTGTCGATTTCTTGGTTGTCGCCATTCTTCAGAGAATGTACTGTGACATACTGAAATACCGCCATTTTCCTGTGTCATATATAAACAAATGACAATCAAAGGGTTGCATGTGAAAATATTTAAAGTACAGTTTAGTTTTAAAACTCTAGACAGATTTTAGTTTATAATTGATAGTAATAATTTATTGAAAACGATGTTATGTTAATGATAGGGCTTTTTCTAGGCTCACCTGGCTAGCTCCTTTCTCGAGCTGAAAATCTTTCGTCAAGCACTTATTGGTGTATTCTGGTTTTTGAGAGCCAGCCCCCCCCCCCTACAGGCTTAGACGGTGTTATTACAAAAAAGTTAAATGCGTATTGAATACTTGCTTTAAAAAGGTTTCGAATTAAATGCACCGCGGTCGCTGAATGTTCACCATCTTGCTCTTTAGTCTCGCTGTGGTTACGTTAGGTTAGATTTGCAAAAAAGGATAACGCGAACTTGCCTCGGACGAGCGCGGTGTATTTAATTCGAAACCTTTTTAAAGCAAGTATTCAGTACGTATTTAACTTTTTTGTAATAACACCGAGAGTGTTTATCATCTTAAACTACATCGCTATTTAACATGGGGTGTGCTTAAACACTAAACTAGTATATAAAAAATATAATTGAATTGGTGGATTAATTTTTTATCGAAATTTACTTGTGTAATGTATTATTTTAACGATCTCATAAAGCTATTGAAAAAATAAAAATCATGGTAATGTAGGGTTCATTTTGTTGCGACAAAATAATGTCGAGATGCAACAATAATAATTGTGATATTATTATTTTTTACATATCTTCCTATAGAAAAAAGAGAATTCACAATAATTCATTGTATTAACAAACTGCTGTGTTTGAATTTTCAGTCAAATAGTCAAACAAATCGGAACCCGATCCGCAATATTCCACTGTAAATAAAATTCTGTTTCATACTGGATCTATTTGCGAAGATAAAATACTTTTACCACTATTTTCAATTTTTACGATGCGTTAGCGTGTAAATAAATGAACAGATTAATAAGAGAAGAAAAAAAAATATCCTCCTGGAAAAGGCGTTTTGTTAAAAATAAACCAGGGCATCGTATTGTGTTCAAGACAAAGGTTCATTTTCGGTCGAGTTCCTCATTCTTCTGTTTGTTTTGTTACTTCACTTTGGTATATTTTAGAGTAAGGGAACAAGTTCATTAGTAGCGGTAAACATATTTTTTGTTCAACTATTTGGTGTGCTTCAGTTTAGTTATTCGTTGTGGATATATACTGTAATTAGAGAGGAGGTAAATTTTAAACTCTTGATCTAAAGGATTGAATTAAAATTGTTTAAATTTGAAGTACCATAATACCAAGTTATTTAGACGTAGATATTTATGTGAACGATAGTGTTGTATACAAATGAGCCGATCTCTGCACAGCCGCTAAAACAATAACAAACAAATGTACACAACATTTGTATTATACTAGTACAATAATCTTTACTTATCTATATACTAATATATAAAGCTGAAGAGTTTGTTTGTTGGTTTGGGTGAACGTGCTCAGGAGCTACTAGTCCGATGTGAAAAGTTCTTTCGGTGTTAGATAGCTCATTTATCGAGAAAGGCTATAGGCTATATATCATCACGCTATGACCAATAGGAGCGGAGCAGCGATAAAGAATATTTCATAATCGACTTTTTTTTCCTTTTGAGAACTTCCGCTGCGTATTAGCGTTAGCTCAAAGTAACTATTTCACGTGGACGAAGTCGCGGGCAAAGGCTAGTATATAATAAATAGGATAAAACCAATCGTATTTCGATTTCGGGCTCTGTTAGATAACAGCGATGCTTACCATTTTAATTGTACTTTGTTCATGACAAAATATTTTCAAAGAGCGTACATACCATAAGACATTTTTAATTCGATCAATATGCAAAATAATAGACACTTAACCTTTCTAATATATCAAAGGACTTTAAATTATTCTATTCGTTATATAACTATATTGTTATAACTAATATATAAAAGCAAGTACGAAAATTGTTATCATGGCTTTAAATGCAGGGTGTTTCTGTGTACACGTATAAAAGAAATTAACTATCAGAACTATGCAAGTACGTATAAAGTTTGTATTACTATATTTCTTTAGAATTGATAACTGATATATATATATAACTGATAATTGATACTGATATACTTAAGTGTTTTATATGGAAAAAGTTTTTATCATATCCGCTTTGTTATATATATCTTTATCCAGTAGCTACTAGATGGCGTTAATTTAAATTTTATTATTAAGTTTTATATTGTACTTTAATACGGAAGAATTCGTGTGTAGTTGCTAGTAAGTGTATATGTAAATGAGATTATATATTACTTCATAATATTGAGTATGTTCACTTAGTAATTTCAATTTAAAAAAAAGTGTGTGTGTACTTATGTACACACGTTAGAAGTTATACTTCTTTGGGCGTAACAACTACACTACTACTACGTACAAACTACGTTTGTAGAAAAAACGACACTAACAATAGAGAAAAGGTATTTAATACATTGAAAGTTTTAATACAAAGAAATACAAACAACAAATACAAAGAAACAAAATGTTGACTATAGCTAACTTCAGGGTGTCGGGTTTTCGTGACGGTGTGCGCGCGCATCGTAAAAATTTACTCTCATCATTTTTCCCTAACGCGCCAAAAGAAGTATAACTTCAAAAATTTAAAGATGATGATGGACCAGGCGATATTTATTATTTTTCATTATTTAAAATGCATTCGAAGTAGTAAAACAATATATGTAGTTGTGTAGGTATAACAAATATTACAGATATTGGAATGAATTTGTTCTACGTTATAGTCAACCATAGATTTTCCTAGACGAAGTTAGCTACACTTGTGAATAACTAGCTGTATCCGCGACTCCTTCCCCGTAAAATCTAATGTAAAAAAACAGTGACTAAGAAAATCATCTGAATGTATTAAGTCCATTTAGTTATCTACTTTTCTCTCGTACTTAAGTCGTGTCGTCATTACAATTACAATAGTTTTTTTTAGAGTGAATCGATTTTAATGAAATCAAGACTAAATATAACTCGAGGATATGCTTTATGATTTTCTTGGTGATGTTTTATCGTGAACGCAGTAATTTGGCAGCGATGCGTGTTCAAGCAAACAGACAGCAAGATAGACAGACACTTCTAGAAATGACTGAAATGTGTTTTATTACTTATTCCGAGACACATACGTCAAGTTGTTTCACAAAAATTTAAATTGTACAGACATGTTAGATTTACATTATTATTATATGTACAGAAGGTACGTAGATAGAAACAAAAAAAAGACAGAAATCAATATAAGAATTAATATCATTAAGTGAGTTAATCTATACTGATTGCATAAAGATAATATAAATAAAATTGATAAGGAAAATTATATCTTATTATTATCATTTTAAAGATTACGTTTTTCGTACCCTCGTACACAAAATGAATTGCGTAAATATATTTTTGACACAACGAGATACGATATCGACTTCTCACAGAGACTGTATTTACTCAAGTTAATGTGAAATGTGTGTATGTAAATATCGTATTACAGTAAACATTTTCAGCAAACGAGAATGCGAAATACACGTGCGGTGGTGACTGTATTTGTTTTTAAACGCTTCTTATATTGACAGAAACTTGGATGTTATTTATTTGTTGATACACTTTAAGACTTTAATATGATTTTAGTTGGTGATAGAGCCACCCTACTCGCTCGGTGTATTACCACGCGACCCACAGAAACACCAACGTGAAGTAACAGTGCTTGCATTGTTGCGTTTCGTTCGATCAGTGAGAGCGCCGGAGGACCACCTCCCCCACTCTTACTTCCTCTTTTTCCTTCCTCCCCCTCCCCCCAAATACAGAATGGCAACACACTTGCGACTTCCCTGTTGTTGCAAGTGTCTATGGACGGTGGTGATCGCTTAACTTCACGTGACCCAACTGTTCGTTTGCATCCTATGATATAAAAAAATAACATTTTCTTTTATTAAAACAAACAAAGGAAATAATTTCCACGTGATAAGTATTTACACCTTAAGCTTTTTATTTTAATACGATTGTTATAATTTAGTATAAATATTTTTTTTATAAAGATAACGTGATAACGTCTTATAAATCGTTGAACGGCGGCTACACACACGAAAAAGCATGACTCATTGTCACGTTCCACCTCAGTCGAGCGTGCAAGCGAGAGCGCGGAACAAGCTTTAGGGAAGCGCAACTTAAGCGTTCGGCTTGTGACGTATCTATCTATATATAGAATAATTCAATTCATAAAAGTATGCAATTTTTCATCAATATATTCTTATGACGTTATCAAGTAAAATTATCGTCCGTAAACCGACTTTACAGATAACCAATTTTTTAATTGTACGGTACTACACAATCTGTTATGAAATATTTAAGTGTGTAGTGTATTTATTATAGTCCATATTACGAATGTCGTATATAATTAATAATTATATTATATTTGTGCAAGTACTCCTTATAATTATGTTTCTTCAAGATGGTGAATGTAAGAGATTTCCTATTTTATTTCGTACTAGCTTCTGCCCGCAACTTCTTCCGCATGGAATTTACTTTGGGCTAACGCTAACACGCAACGGAGGTTCTCAAAAGGAAAAAAAAAAACCGATTTTGAAACATTCTTCATTGTTGCTCCGCTCTTATTGGTCTTAGCGTGATGATATATATACTATATCCTTCCTCGATAAATAAGCTATATAACACTAAAATAATTTATCAAATCGGACCAGTAGTTCCAGATATTACCCCCTACAACCTCACAAACTCACAACTTTACCTCTTTATAAAATTAGTATAGACTAGCTTCTGTCCGCGACTTCATCCACGTGGAATAGCTAGTTTGGCCTAACGCTAACACGCAGCGGAAGCTGTCAAGAAGAAAAATCCCGATTTTGAAACATTCTTCATTAGTGCTCCGCTCCTATTGGTCTTAGTGTGACGATATATAACCTTCCTCGATAAATGAGCTATATAACACTAAAATTTCAAATCGGACCATTAGTTCCTGAGATTACCCCCTGCAACGTCACAACGTTACAAACTCACAAATTTTACCTCTTTATAATATTAGTATAGACTATAAAATGTGATTCTAACAAAGATAAAACTCATTAAAGTAACAACAGTGATTATTTATAATTAATTGTTTAATAAATGTAATGTTTGGCTATATTTTATGATTCAAGAAATAAACCGTCGTCGCGAGCCGTCACGCTTTTATCTAGTTTCCAGAGTTATAATTTATACCTAAAATATTTGTTGAAAATTGCACTTTGTAATAAATGAAATTGACTAAAATAGGTAAGTATGAGAATAATGCTAGAATAATTTAATTTTCTTTTACATCCAAAGGTTACAATCCCTTTAAGCATGTTTCTGGTTAACGGATTTTTTCTATATTACCATTGGTGAGAAATTTTCCCTTCATATCAGCGAGTATATGTAATATGTATCTATAAATGATTCATATATCCGGAAATGATGTCTCTCTGTACATCCGGTAAAATAGGATTGTGAACGACAACTTGTGTAGTTGCAAAAATAAAAAAAACATATACAAAAGAAGATAAATTCGATCAGATTTTTTGTAAGTTCTTCTATTTTGTGGGTTGTTTTACGAATAACTGGTAGTCTTTTAACGTCTTCTCAGGACTTGAATTGAATAAAATAATTGTGATTTTGGACCTAATACAGATAGACATTAAACCAAAATTACAAATGGCATAGTACCCAAAAAATAAATAAATACGCAAAACGTTAAAGATCAACTAATAGAGCCAAAGCGGGAAGTTGGCAGTGTTATTGAGTCGGACAATATTTATAACATTTGGGGGTGTACTTGCGAAAATTTTAAAGCTAACGAAATATAGCCGTGGCACTAATGTGCTTTGGAGATGTGCCAAATCGGCTCGCGTGAGATCCCAATGACCGGGCTTGCTCTTTTGTTTTTTATGTTTGTGTACACTGTAGCGTCAATATTGCTTAATTACTTTTCGGAATTATATTCGTTTGTTATATAAAGCGTGTATACTTAGACTATAAACTAGGTTTTGCTCGTATCTTCGCTCGCGTTAATGTAGTAAAAGATATTTTCTTATTCCTCGCTTTTTTATGAAAGTATGTACTTTATGTAATTTTCTGTACCCTTGTCAACGTACTCGTATATGCAATTTGATGATATCAATTAAGTAGTTAATATTTTACACACATAGGGGCTGGAATTAAGCATATCGGTTATTTAGTGATTAATTGTTAGAATTTATTCTTAACAGTTTTATCTAAATTGGCCAGTTCTGTTTTTAATTATCAATAATTGTTAAAAATTTCTAACAATACTATATTATATTATAATATAATAGAGGGCCCGGTGGACGTTGTCCCGCTCTGATAATAAAAAAAAAACTTTCACAAATTATATACTTCTGCCACGTGTGTTTGTCTATTTGTTCGTCTGTGTTATATACCTAAACCTTCCTCGTGAATCACTTTATCTACTAGTGAAAACCGAATGAAAATCCATTCAGTAGTCTTTGAGCTTCTCGCGAACAGACAGACAGACGCGGCAGATGACTTTGTTTTATAATATGTAATGATATTATAATTACGGTCGTCAAAAATTGTAGGGTTCAGGATCGAATTTCAGTCACTAGCCGATTTCCAAATAAAATAATTAATTTGCCCTGTAATATTAGACGTTTACTTTTGCTTTTTTTACAATACCGACCTACAATGATTCTTTTTGTTTGAAATATAAATCTAAATAATACAATTTACGGTGGTTTTTAACAATAACTAAATATAAACTACAATTGTGTAAGAGTTTATCGTGACCACAATGGTACACGGTACTGTAGTGAGTCTCCGGCGCTCTCAATGACTGAACGAAACGCGACAATGCAAGCACTGTTACTTCACGTCGGTGTTTCTGTGGGTCGGGTGGTACTACTCCGGACGAGCCGACCCATTCATGCTGAAACCAGTAATAGCTTCAGCGTGCTTCTACGTCGTACTTTTCGTACTGCGAAAAAAAACGTTCGACTCTTGATCGTGCCGACAAAAAGAAATCTGTATTGCGAGTTATTTAATAAGAGAACGGTTTTTAAAGAGAAACAAAAATATTTCTTTTATGCCTTTATTATTTTAGCTGTTTATTATTGCCTCAGGATTATTCTAGAGTGTGGTAGAGCACTTGTCTTTCTATAAAGTGTCTGTTTATTGCCAATTAGCTGGGTTTGTTGAGTTATACGGTGATGTTGGTGGTGTATTATGGACGGTGGTGTATTCACTTAGGGTTTTAGTGTCTGCTTGTTCACTGCTCTGGCCGTCATTGTGTAGTAAATAATATGAGAGTTTGGACTAACGAATCAACGTGGTTAAAGCCTTTGTGATATATATTATATATATTTATTATCTTATAAATAAATAAATTTGTTTTTCAAATGTAGCCATTAAGTAAAGTCCACCTGATGTTAAATTGTTACTGCAGACTATAGCTATGTGTAACTAACTTTAATGGGAGCGGAGCTCTGAGGTCAGTTATGATAATGCGTGCACTCTGTATCTGAATTCGTTCTTACAAATAAGCAACGGGTTTCTAAAAACATCCCGTTTCGAACTTTGTCTAATCGTTCGAATAACGACGTCATCCATCTAGAATTTTCCATCCTTCTTTTATTGAAGTATATATATACGTGCTACGGTGTAGTCCGGTAAAGCTGTAAAAGTCCGTCAGGCCAATAGCGTAGTCAGTTCGAAAAAGAAAGTGCTACGGTGCGCCGGAATCAAGTTCTACACTAGGCATGGAGCAAATACGAATAGAAACAAAGAGAAGAAATCTTCAGTTATACTGCGACTATAACATTACAAAATATGATTGTGAGTCTAGTGCAGTTGTGTGATAGTGAGTTTATTTAATTTTTGTCCTTGCGACTACCAAATATTGTTTGCCTGACGCAAACAGTATTTAATTTATCTACGGGCATAACAAAAACTTAATCCTGTACACTGAGTTGAACCCTCTCATGCGTCAGTATATATTTCAAACTTCACCCTTCGAACCGAAACACTACTCCATGTATCAAACGTATATTTCGCAACATGGTAACGGAATACGGTGCGTGGTGTTCATCGAGTCAAATTTCGCACGCGCACTCCATTTATCTTGTTTGGACTATTTTATAATGTTACTGAAAAAAAAACACATTATCAAAGTGTATTTATAAAGTATATAATATCTGTAAAACAAAAACAAATCATCGCATAACACCACGCAAGTCAATTTGACTGAATTTACAGGGGAGAGAAAAAAACTGCTTTTTATTGCATCATCTTATATTTATCTCTATTCAGTAATTCGTGATTTGAATACAGGTCTCATATTTGTTGAAACGTCCAAAATGTTATATGTAGATTGCCGCGTCATGAGAATGTTTACGCAATTACATTTAAAAGAAAAAAAAACCGCCAATTTTCGACTTAAGCGTTGTAGTTTACTAAACAACGAAATGTGTATTAACACGCTATCTATATAGTAAGGTTATATGTATGTATATAATGAAAATACTTTTGAGACTCAATAATCATACACAAACTACTGAAAGTATCGGAATATGACCATTCGATGCAGAATATTTCGTAGATGTTCTAGGCTACCTACTTTTTCGATACGATTGACATTTTAATTTTTTTGCCCAAAGAAACTGCCAGAGATCAGATAGTAAAGTTTCTGTATATAGGATAGAAATAACTAGCACTTAGTTCAGATAGACTATGAATACGTCATTCTGTCCTCCTAATTCATAAATATTTTAAAACTCTTTTCATGACACCAGTCTACGTTTAAATGAGGATTGAATACTATTTTTCTTTATTTATTTGCAACTAAATCTATTTGTGCTGAAACTCCAATTCAGGCTAAAGTAATTTTCGATTTTGCTAAAGAAGAAATGAAGGCTATCGGTTTGGTTAAACTAAAAACGATCACATTATTTATTTAACACTAGAACTCAGCCGCGGTGTAGTAGACGGTAACATAAAATGTTATAATAAAATATATCCAATGATATATAAAGAACAAAAATTTCTATCAGTAAAATAATTTTTAGATTCAGTTCAGCAATTCAGTGATTAGCCCTTATACAAACATACATTTCTGAACTCTATATAATATATTTGACTGAAGAATGCGTTACTTTGCGGAAATCTTTTATCATTATCATTACATAGTATAAAACAAAGTCCCCTACCGCGTCTGTCTGTCTGTCTGTTCTGTCTGTGTGTCGGTAGACGTTGTCCCGCCCTGATTAAAAATAAATCCTTGTACAAATTATATCCCAAAACGTTCCTCAGGAATCACTTTATCCATTGGTGAAAACCGCATGGAAATCCGTTCAGTAGTTTTTGAGTTTATCGCGAACAGACAGACAGACAGACGCGGTAGGGGACTTTGTTTTATACTATGTAATAGTAAAAAATGTTTTTTGTTGCAGTAAGACGTAGTAGTCGTCAATCAATTCCAGGTGGAAGTGCATAGTAACGTCCACTATAGTATTTTCTTTATAATGCACCAACTTTTGCTCATGGCTACACGTGTTCTTTGAGTTAAAGTAGATTTCATCTATCTTTTTGAAACAATACACTTTTTCTGGGTAATAGGTACTTAATGTCCTTTTCTGCACTCCTGTCAATATGTGTACATAAATGGATCACAATCAGTTGAGTAGTTTTCTTTATTTTTTTTTTTGACAACCAATCGTCTAGTAGATTATTACTGATAATTTACTGATATTACTGATAATTAATTTTAATTACCTAATAAGATGGTAACTGTCTTGTTAGAACTTCGCGTGGAGTTTTTGTCGCAAGTCAGAATCCATGCTCCGTGGTATTATTTCCGATCCACTTCACTATATTACGTAAAGCACCATAAATATTATAAAATATAGCCAAATAACACAAGAGTATAAATAAAATATTAAATCTACTACATGACATTCCAAGATTCTGACAAAATCTCTCCGGTTGAGTAATTAAAGCGTAAAAAACAAACAAACTCATATTGGTATGTGAAAAATCTTTTAAAAGAAGCCTAGAACCCGTTCGGAGCATCACATACCGAGTTCAATTAAGATAACGACTTACCTATATATATTGTCGATAAATTTGTTCCCATCTCCTTCGGTTGCTTCTGTGGCGCTCAACTTCGCGCCCGTTCACTATTCGCGTAGAGCTTACTTCAAGACTCAACAGTATTCAGAAAACTAAATTTATTAAATATCGAAACAACACACGCACTGACAGAACTGTAATCGAGATTCATCTTCTACAATGCAATGTAACTATTATGTAGGTTTATGTTTTAGGAAAAAATCTTGTCACCTTTGTTAAGCAAACATTTTGATACAATAAAATATATGTAAGAACATATAAGTGACAGTTTCGTTTACACATATTTTTCAACTTTATCGACATGGTATTATTGAAGTGAACTTTGTTTAGAATCGTTATGATTTGAAAATCAAAGGAAATGAAATGCTTCATGATAAAGAGATAAACAGATACATCAATAGAATTTAGCCTACTTGTTAGATTTTATACTTCTAACTCAACTGATTGATAATTACTCATAGAAATGTCATGTAGCCGTAGCTTAATTATAACGTACTGGTACATTATACGGACCGACGATAGATGTATTATATACATAAACATTACATACCTTTTGAAACGTGTAGGTACTCTATAGATTAAAATAATATTTACAAAAGGAGAGTTAATGTTAGCATGAGAGTCTTTTCAATTTTGACGTAAAAGTCGATCATGTTATTATGTATGATATAAATGTAAAAAGTGAGTGAGATATAAGACAGTAAGGAGATCCTAAAAAAATGTTAACAGAACTGACAACTTGACGTACAACTGTTTAGTTTTTATTTTATTTCTTTGCAAGGTCATATTGTAAAGGGAAATTTGGTCTCATGTTCTTTGTTATGTTACGATGGCTTACTGTGGATTCTTTTTAAAAAGAGCTAACATTCACACACGCACTCTGTAATTTTCCAGACACAAAAGGTGTCTGTCGCTTGCTTCTGCCTCGGCACGAGACTTACAATGACTGCTTGATTACAACTGCTTGCGATAACTGCTTAACTATGTATATCTTGATAATTGCATTACAATCGCATTTATATTATTATATTATTTGCTTGCTTGCTATTTACTGCTAATATTATAAGTTCATAACATTTAGTACCCCCGTGTGCAGCCTAGTGGGCTACGGTAGTATGGATTATTTTATTAACTCTACTTTTGCTATTTTGACATCCGTCAAAATTATATGTATTCTGTGCACGTTTCCATCAGCTACCTATGATGATTCAAACGATACACACAGTTCCTTAAAAGTAGTGAAGAGAGCCTAGGTTTTTAAATAAGCAATTAAAGTACTACCATAGCCAGTGTGGGCAGCTAGTTACGATACAAAGGTGGTGTGCTGGTATTCTATTACAGCTTAAACAGATTCGTGGTGTTGCATCCAAGGCAACAGCCTAACCCGAGGTTCGGTCATTTTGGCACCGTTGAACTTGTTGCCAAGCGGCGAAGTGCCTTAAGCGCTCACCTTCTAAGTCCAGTGAAGGTGTGTAGGCCAGCTAGATCAATAGCCTAGTCAGTTCGATAAAAAACAATATAAACATATTTCATTGTTTCTTATTATACTATTAAGTAACTGAAAAAGGGGATTAAATAATATCATAATGTAATATCAACTCACCTATATAAGATAATAATATTTACATTCAAGGATTTACGTTTATTACACCAGACCTCTAAATAATATGGATCCACTTAATCAGGTATTCTATCGTTCGCAGGTGATTAGCAATTAAATCCTGAGAGACGAGGGTTGTAACGTAACGATACGATTCCGTGTTCGGATTACTAAATTGGGTATTTAAATGGATTTTACAAGGTGACCTATGATTTTCGACATTCTGTTCAATTTGTAATTTATTTATTACAGACTATTTGATTCAATCTGTCTGCAGACATCGTAGAAAATGTTACCAGAAAATAGTATAATGTAGAAAGAAAATAGAAAAATAATGTATCTCATACTTTTTGGTAAATAATATTATTCAATAAATTATATCATTCAACTATCCCAATTCAGTTATAGTAGACAGACTAATGTTTACATTTATTGTTCAGTATTGTGGCAATTGATTTATTTATCGGGTATTTATATTAACTTAAGACAGAAAATAGAATATATTTGATTGTTAGTATTTTTCTCCTTACCTTTATCCCGCCTATGTAGGGTCGGTACAACATGTATTTCTTTTTCACTCTTTGCTGGCAGATGTAATTTTACTATTCACACCTTTCATACGTATATAATTTTTCACAAAATTCGTCCAAACCTTTTTCGGTCTCCAGACGAGCTGTGGGAATTATTGACGATCCCAAACTCACAAATGGTAGCGAACCGTTATGCCTAACGAGAGACGTCGCTTCTTCATGTTTGTTCTATTGTTTGTATAATATAATGAAATTGTTTAAGATTCAACTCGAGGTCACTTTCCATCATCGCACTGTTCGTCTTCGGCAAATAATACACCTTCATACGTTCGAATCGAAATGGTCACTGACGGTCTGGTTCCAGAGGAGTTTCCTCCCACGAACGCTCCGATTGTCGAATGAGCTTCCTGCTGAGGTTTTTCCATAGAACTACGGTATGATGTTTTTCAAAAAAAGATTATACAGGTTATTAAGGGTAGCCAACGCGCATGTAAAACCTCCGGCGTCGTAAGCGCCTTTTTGCTACCATCGTGACGTAAAAAAAACATATATAGCACTATCAAATATTTGATAAAAGAGGTTTATTAGTTCTATACGTACTGTATAGATAATAATATATGTATGAGAGAATTTACTGACAAAATTTTGAAATTACGCTTGTGATTTCAAACACAATGTCATAAAACTTTTCTATAGGCCTTTCAATGGGTTAAAGTACATACGAAGAGGCATGCTCGTCGCGCTGTCGTCGTTGCCTTTTCTAACAATGATAAGAGAATGTTTGTTCTGTATTAACATGAGCCGCTGTTTGTAGAGATTCGGGTCGTGCCTCAGTTAATTTTTGCGAAATTACCTTTCGGAGTTTAAGCGTTTGACTTTAATGCGAGTTTGTATTTACTTTGATAATGAGGGTCTGTGATTACTTTTTCGGGAATATTTGTGATTCAGAAATGTTTAAAATTTTCTTGTTTTTTTTTGTATTCCCTTATATATCTACTGCTAAACTGTTAAATGCAATAAACGGACGTATTGAAGTTAAGTATTAATCAATATATCATTTAAAATTTGCATTAAAAACTTTATGCGATATATTTAAATATTTGCTGATACCCGGGGCGTCATCTGCATTGTTTATTATCTTAACAATATATTTCATGCACAAAGGAAAGACATAATCACACCGCTTGCCCCATTTCTCCACGGTAATAAAACACATATCATTGATCGCGTAATACTTATAATAATTGTAGTTTCTTAAAGGAAACGACCTTGGTATTTTTTAAATAATGAGCAAGGTAAAGAAAACTTTAAAGGAATCGAAATCTTTGCCGTAGATTTTGGGTGATACACGAACAGCGCTAAGTTAACATCTATCGTCTTATTTATATAAACTGCGTTAGCTTCAATTCTTAAAATGCTTCGAAATAATTATTTTATGGGTATTTGCCATTGATATACAAAACCACAAGATTCATATTTATCGTCTCACAGCCGGCACACAAAAAATGAGTGCATAATTTTGGATTATATAGGGCGTTACTTACGTCCTTGTAAAAATAAATTTAAATCATTCAGGTAAGGTTGAATTCGCAAAATCATAAGTTTATCGCATAACTAAAACCACGTATGTATATTGGGGAGTGTTTGCGGGACGGTTTTGAGCGCTACTTTTATTCGAGACTGTGTGTCTTGGGTTTTTATATGTCAATGGTATTTTCATCATGAATCTACTGTTATTTTTTTTTCTATAAATAGGTATTTTAAAGAATCCAAGCTTTCATATTATTTAATCCTAGAATATATTTGCCTGACTAAATTTCCTCTAGTCTAAAACCAGTTTGTAGCGACCTCTTTGGCATCAACATATAAAGCGAGTAGGTCTACACAGCTACCCACATAATCCCGTGGATTTGCGAAAATACGGGTGATTTGAAGTGAAATATTTAAAGGTCCTATTTCTAGATACCTCTCAGTTGCTTAACGTAAGGCTGTAGAGAAGGATATTTCTTCTTTGGTGTGTATTTCTTATAATTTAAGGTATATTTACAGTATCGAGTTGACTTTCTTTTGAGTATGTTGACACAATACCTTTTTTCTCGTTTATATAAAATATGAAAAGCTGAAATAGCTTTCCTTGTAACTTCAAGATTTTTTTGTAAAAGTATTGAGGTATATTATGTATAAACCACAACTAATACGTAAAGACCCAGCTAAGCTACTAAACCACTCAACGTGGTACCTTGTAAACACAGGCAGTTACCGTTCGGCTCACTTCGGTAATGTTCGGTTCTCCGCCAATCCGCCTCGACTCCTATAATTCAGGGCCGGGTTACATATCTAGCCTCTATTTGGTAGTTAATATATTATGTAGCAATTATCATAACGTAAATTTCATAAATAATATTATTCATTACAATTCTAGAAACAATAAATCTGCTATAACTATAACGTAGGGAGTTTTGGCGGCATCTGAGTCTGCCATGGCTTTTATATTTTATTCATAATCTTGTGTTGTTGAATATGGTTGTATTATTGTACATAAGTGAAGTGGATGGCGAATAACACCACGGAGCATGAATTAATTGATACCATAAAAACTCCTTGGAATGTTTTAACAAGGGGGCCACCATCTTGTTGGAGCATTGAAATTATCACAAGCCACTTGGAGTTTCATTACGTACTCGACAATGGCAGGATAATTTAGGAAATTGGTTGCCAACAATTTAATTTAAAATCTATAACGTATTAAAAACGAATTACTAAAAATATCGGTTTTAGATAAAAACGAAAACAAATGAGGTACCTGTCTACTGCATTGGTCGAATATAATCCCGTGTTAATTTCATACTACATCGAAATATATGCAACTAGTTAAATACTTGGTTTTCATTTTGAAGATCATGGTTATATGACTGGCCGTTATATTTCTCAGCTATTTCATTTAATAGCAAAATATAATATAATATATTATTATATAATGTATTATATTATATTTTGTTGTGTATTATATATATATATATATTATATATCATATAATAAGCAATACTTATTCAGTACAATGCGTTTTTAGGTCCTTATAACTATAAGAAAGATTTATTCCGCGTGAAATAAAATTAGCATTTTAATCATAAATAAATACACTGTAATTCATATTTCCTATTAAACAGAGAAAAATCTGTAATTGATTTATATTCAAGTCATCTCTTTTATTTACTTTAGGCTTACCTACTTGTTACGATATATCTTAGAAACTTTGTATTAATTGCTTACGAAAAAAGCTCTTAGATAAAATAATCTATTGTAATAAATACGATGGCTTTAAAGTAACACTACAAGATGTTTTTGGAAACCTATTCTTCGACTTTTTAATTTCTACTTACTATTTTTATTCGATTTCGTAGATTTCGTCGATTTATTCAATTCATTATAGTACTGAATAAGTAAGTTGATTTTTAGTCGTAGAATATTGAGGTTAGATACAGTCATGTGTAGTTATGTACGTTATTTGCATATTAAAATTTGCATATTAAGAGTTTTATGATAGTTTAAAATGTAATGAAAGTTAACAGTAAAAAAACATAACCTAAAAATTAACGAACCTTCCAGGGTTTTCATACATATGATTATGTAGTTTAATTCCAGAGAAAATCAATGGAAATGAAGTTACAACAAAAAACTACAACGTCAACGTAAAAGTAATCCGGTTGAGAGAGTGAATTAAAATGAATAAGAGTCCTACAAAAATATACATGGCTTTAAAGTTTTGCGGTTCGAGTTACAAGTTGTAGCGTTTTACATTATTTTTTTAAATGTTTTACACTCGAATCTATCGTTTTTAACTACCTACATAAAAAAATAAATTGCTTAATGTATCTCATCACTTCAGAACGGTTATACCGATTTAGCTAATTATTTTTTGTAGTGTATATAATTGTGAGTATAAGGATTGTGTGAAGGGAAAAGGTAGAAAAAACGCACGGAGAAGTGAAAAATTTGGGTTAAAAAACTCCATATAAAAGGAAAGTGAGTGAGTAAGACAAACAGAAGAGTAGGGAAATCTTCAAAAATATTGACAGAATTGATAGATATAAATGTCTCATTATATGGTCGTACTGCAAAGAGAAGATTTGGTGTAATTTTCTTTGTTAGTACGTTACATTATTAGTTAGTATATCCGTGCAAATCCGAGGCGAGAAGCTAGTCTTTTAATGTTTATACTTTTCAATCTGCACATTATTAATATATCGGCCTATGGAAAAATCTGATCTAAAAAGTGTTTAGTCTAGACGCGATAATTTTGTAAGTAATATACGAAATGAAAAATATAACGTTTACATTTCTTGTTACAATAGAAAATGGTAGTATC
Source organism: Antheraea yamamai (assembly GCA_036509395.1). Lineage (NCBI taxonomy): Eukaryota > Metazoa > Arthropoda > Insecta > Lepidoptera > Saturniidae > Antheraea > Antheraea yamamai. Next base: position 8,619,194 of record AP028439.1, on the reverse strand, counting down.
AAGGTTGTATAAAAGTAGCGATGTAATTAATCCACAATGACTTGCTCAACAACCTAATGACATGAATCGCTTATGACTTGTACGGCAAACCCTACCAGAGTTTTTCGAGAATACAAAATGCGGAGCGGACAAGACGGCTTGTCAACACGATCCCTCGGTCCGGCCGAGGAATTTTTAAATTAAACCAAAATAAATGTTAGATTTATGGAATTGTTTATTTCCCTTCACGTTCACAATGTTTTGCGGTTGTTTCCGTAAATTTATCCATTACTAAATGTAAATATTTACGAAAGTCAAAAGCATTATAGAAGGTAATTCGGGCTTACCTTAAAATTTAGGTATCAAGTATCGGGATTTTTGAAATACGTAATGTGTTTGAAATACATTTTGTACTAAAATAATATCAATTTTCTTTTGTTGAGAAATATAATTATAATAATGTATACAATAAATAAATCAACCCGGCAACATCGTGTAGGTAATGAAAAATAAATATTACAAAATAATCCTGTGTGAAATAATAAAAATGTCAGTTTTTTTTGTAAGTTGACTACATTTGACCATAGCCTCATCTGATGATAAATTACTATGTTGCTTCAGATGGCGACATGTTAACATCAAAAGAGGACTGGATCTTAAGTGCGGAAATTATTTATATTAAATTATTATTGGAACACATTACTATTAGTGAATATTTTAAAAATCTATTATATCGTCTAATTGATTTCGCATGAGGAGAACAGTTCAATTCAGGTCAACATACACGTATCATTATATAGTATAAAACAAAGTCCCCTACCGCGTCTGTCTGTCTGTCTGTTCGCGATAAACTCAAAAACTACTGAACGGATTTTCAAGCGGTTTTCACCAGTGGATAAAGTGATTCATGAGGAACGTTTTGGTGTATAATTTGTCAAGGATTTTTTTGTAATCAGGGCGGGACAATGTCTGCCGGGCCCGCTAGTGTAGTATAAAAGTATGACCTGTATATGTAAGTATGTCTGACTGATTGAGTGTGTCTACCAGCTTAGACTACATTATAATTTAACATCAGGTGAGATAAGATATAAAATTTAAAAAAAGACATGTTTCATAGTTGACGAAGACACGAGCTACTACTATTCAGCATATATTTGGTAAATATATACTATGAATACAAAGGTACATCCTTAAACTGAAAACACATTTTATGAGTTACATTACTTGTCACACGGGACTAATTTCAAACAGAAAGTGGTTTTAGTAGGCAGTCGCAATATATTACATTTCTGAAACTTTAGACAGTTATCCTGTGAGAACTTGCGACTAAATATTGAAACACATAACAAGTGACAATCCATAGATTTTTGGAGTGTATAGAGTTATAGTTTATATTAATGAGGACAAGCGAAACAAGTTTTAATAACAGGTCATAGTTATTAATGTATTTTTTGACGTTTTATTTAAAAAAAATACGGAACTCTGGTTTATTCATTTACCATAAATTTAATGCCTGTTTTTATTACCTATAACTATATTTACAAAAACGTAAAAACAGGATGTGTCGTAAAAACACATGATAGAAGTGAAACCTCTGCATTACTGAAAAACATTTGAATTAGACAAATGTCACAGAAAAACAACGTCTCACAGTGTTCCTAGGTGGTTGCGAAGAATTGGCGAAACGCCAACGGAATGAATAACATAAGTATAAAAGAAAATAAAAAAATACTTTCGCATTAAATGTTTATAGTCTTAAGTCGATAAGTTTAGTAGTTTATACATTTAGTAGTCCAAATTATGTACTGTATTTTAATTGTATATGTATATATCGAGGAAGCCACTATTGACCTGCGATACTGCGCTACTGACTATATCGGGGTTGTTACTAATGACCTCAAACGCTATCGGTTGAAGTTATCGGCTGTTCATTATTTACCCCGGTGTGAGATGCCATTGGTTGAAAATATCGGCTGCTTACGTATCTTGACGCCTTAAAAGGCGACCGCCGGCTGGGCATACTCGCTCAGACAACTGAGCTACTCACACCTAGAAATAATTCGTTGTTACTATAGTCAGTGTTGTGTTTCTGTATTGCTTAACGTTTTATTCGATTGTTCTTGGTGGATTGATTGACCAAATAATAACCATGACGGCACTATGTATGATGTCATACTTCTACATGGACGCCATTTTATCGCTGCCCCGACATATACTGGGTGTCCCGAAACTCAGCGTCAAGCGGGTACGAGGCGATAGGCTAGGTTATACCGGTTCAGGCAGAAATAAAAAAAATTCTGTCTTACCTGGTTAACTTATAATAATAATAATTTTGAAAATATGGAAAATCAACACCCTAGATCACATATTTAGGTACTGTGGTCACAAATTTCCCAATTTTGTAGTGTTTTTGTTTTAAATGTAATCCTAAATAACTATACAATTGATTGCAGTCATAAACGCATACGCGGGGTGGTAGGGTGTCTGTACCCGACTGGATCGCGACCACCGTACTCCAGGTGGAACACCCGCCATAGTGACACGTTTGGGCGTGTCGCGTTCCGGGATCAGCCGGTGTATATCCAGCAACCGGGGGGGGGGGGGGGGGGGGGCTGTCCCTGACTGGGTCGCTTTCAGGCCGGCATGACAGCGGCGACCGGCGATAGATAGTAAGTCTTTCGGTGGTCGCCATTGTTTTTGGATTGTACTGTGCTTACTATCAGGCACAGTACAGTCACTTTGCCGAGCTAAAATAAAAAAAAAACAAAAAAAAAAAAAAAACAAATATAAATAGATCACACTTTATGTTATATATTTCGACTTAATAAATGAAGCATCTTAGCGAGATATACTTGTACTATTTATTGTTTGCGAATTTATTTTATTATAAATACCGTGAAACCACAAACGAGCGTGAAAAAACAAGAGATATTGAAAAATACTGAATGGAAAGTTTTAAATTTCCGAGTGCAAAAGTCGGGATCTTAAGCCCACTTTTGGCGAGAGTTTGTCACTCATTTGAATAACAAGAGAAACCTTTTTCTCTCCGTCCACGTCTTTCGGTACCTACGTACGGTGTTATAAAATATGGCATAATTTGTCGTCACACGCCGACCTATTTATAACGGAATTTGATTCAATTGCGTCGATTTGAGGTATTTGTCGTCGGTCTCTTTGCGTATAAATGTAATGATAGTGTTTGATAAATTAGGAACTAATTTATGCTTAAAATAGTTCAAACTTACTAATACAAGCGTACATTATAATCCTACTTAGGCCTTTTTTGTCACTTATTTTTTGGGGCACGCTAATTTACGAAAGTTTTACGACCATATTTTTTTGTATCTCAAAAAGTGCAAAAATATACACCTTGTTATTATTTTATTTTTTTTCGAACTGGTTACGCTATTCACCTAGCCATTGCTTGTCTTAACAGCTTCACCGGACTACTAAGGCGAGCGCTTAAGACACTCAGCCGATTGGATATACACCTTGTTACTTTGGGTACTTGTGGCATATAATGGTAAGATACTGTTGTAACATTTTCAGAACGAAATTCACGAGATTTTCATAGTTTTAGGTTGATTGCTATACATTGTAAACAGTTTTATTCAATTGACTCATCAAAATTATAAGTTCAATGTAAAAAGTGCATTTATGTATTTCTATTGCTTTTCATTAGAGAAATCGAATAGCGTTAAATTTTCTGTGAAATGACGACTTTAATATGGTTAGTGCTCTACGTCCGACCTCTATAGAGCCAAACCACCGTGCGAAGCGGTAGCCGTTCGGAAAAATAGATTACATTTTGTATTTGGATAACTTTGACCTATTAAAAAAATTCAACATTTTTTGTAAAGATTACCAAGATTGATTATTTTTCAAACTCTTTCATTTTTTATGTTTTACGGTAATTTTGAAATTCCCTTTGAGTGCACTGAGTGCCTCCGCGTGCCCTCACAAAAAAGCCCTGATCGCAAAGTACTTAGCCGATTTTCATGAAACTTTGCACGCACCTTGTCAGGGGTACAGAGGTACATTTCATCTCGAAAAAATGGACGGTTCCCAAGAGATAGGTTACGATAGATATACGAGAACGAAAGTCGCGAGCAAGAGCTAGCTTCCTATAACTGGCATAGAAAAACAATATCATAACACATTTTGTCATATATATCTAGTCCTAGTTTTATGTATGGGGATTATGATATGGTTTTCAAGACTGAGTTAAATTAACTGTAATACCAGAAGGTTCACGACACGCTGTTTTTTTAGACAAGGATCAAATATCAAAGAAGTAAGATTAATAAATAAAAAAAACCTTCTAGCAATTTTTGAGTTATACGCGCATAATATGAACTATTGATAGCGAATCATATAAATACTTGTTTAATTTTATTTAGGTCCTATTGTGTTTAAATATAAAAGTTTAGTTTTTGGCAGGTATCATTTTGTAAATGAAAAATATTACGTTTCGCGATATTCTATTCTATTTTTCGTCGCCCTTACTCTAATTACAATAATACTTAAACTGTCACTTTCACGCTATTTCATTCCTTATCTATTTACTCTTTCATTCTCATCGTGCTTTCTATTGTCTTCCCATTCGCTCTTACGTTCCATACCGTATAATTATATTCCTGTAAAATACAGGTGTACAAATGTTGTTACTTTTGAAGATATGGTGGCTGAATATTGTATTGGGTACGTCGGTAAGAATATTAGAATTTGCTTGAGTTTTCTATGAGAGAAAGCATCGTTGTGAAGTGACAACATGGTTACAGAATATTTTTAATACCCTTTTCTAGGTACCATCCTCAAGTCAGTTAAAATATGTCGTTCAGAAACTGTAGGTAGGTACGCCTCAATGATAATAATTGAGAGATGAATTCCTATATTTTTAGTTTTTTAACAGAAAAAAACTTATCATAGGTAGTGTATCTCGCTATGCATTTCGGCAGTGTTATGGTAAACTCTATTTAACTCTTAACACTACGGTTAAATAGCGCTTTTGCATTCAGTCTCAAATCGCGAGGTTGGCTTTAACTGAACCACCTCGTAGTCTGAGTATCGACTGTACCCGATGAATCGTCAGAGAGATAAATAAGATGGTCTGTAAATTCGGGTCTGTAGATCCTCTATTCTTCTAGACTTACCGTATATCATTTTAACTTTATGCCCCCCCCACAAACGGGCGGTGTACTGGTGGTCGCCGGAGATCGCCGCTCTCCGAGCAGCCTGCTCCGCGGCCCGGCGGCTGTTCGGGTGCAGCCGCCGGCGCCGGCATAGGGACCCGGGGGTGGAGACCCGGCTGTATGGCAGTTATAGGGAATGCAGGAAGACCCTGCAGGCTGCCATCAGCCGGGCGAAAGAAGCAGCATGGGAGGAGCTACTCCAGACGCTGGAGGGGGATCCTTGGGGGCGCCCGTACAGGATCGTACGAATGAAGTTACGATCCTGGGCGCCCCCGGCGACGGAGACCCTCCGGCCGGAGGTGGTAGCGAGGGTCGTGGGAGAACTGTTCCCCGACCCTCCGATGCTACCGGCTCCTCCCATGCCTCCGCCTCGGGAGGTAGTCGAGGAGGTGCTCGACGATCCTCCCCCTCCGATAACGGAGGAGGAGATGGGGAGGGCTGTCGAGCGCCTCCTCAACCGGCGAAGAGCGCCCGGCCCTGATGGGGTCCCGGGTCGGGTGCTCGGCCTCGCCTTGGGCCAATTAGGGGGGTGGCTTCGGGAGCTGTTCGACCGGTGTCTTTCGGTCGGGCAGTTCCCGAAGCCCTGGAAGCTTGGGCGACTCTGCCTGATGGCAAAGGCAGGCCGCCCTCCGGACTGCGCGTCCGCGTATCGGCCCCTCGTCCTGCTGGACGACGCCGGGAAGGTGCTAGAGAGGATTATCTCCTCCCGGGTCGTTCAGCACCTAGAGGGCGTGGGGCCAAATCTGGCGGACGCGCAGTATGGCTTCCGGACAGGGCGTTCGACAGTGGACGCCCTGTGCCTCCTGAAGTCGCTGTCGGCAGAGGCGACCTCCCAGGGGGAGAGGGTTTTGGCGGTGTCACTCGACATCGCCAACGCCTTCAACACCCTGCCGCACGGGGTCATAAGGGAGGCGCTCCGATATTTTGGAGTGCCCCCGTACCTGCGGCGGGTGTTGGAGGCGTACCTCGAGGGTAGGGAGGTCGCCTACGTCGACGGCGACGGCCGTATGGTCAAGCGGGCCACAAGGCAAGGGGTTCCACAGGGGTCGGCCTTGGGGCCGCTCCTGTGGAACATGGGCTACGACTGGGTGCTCCGCGGCGTGCTCCCATATGGGGCACGCCTCATATGTTACGCGGATGACACCCTAGTCGTAGCCCCGGGGGGGGGGAGTGGAGGGAGGTGGAGCGCCTGGCCACGATGGCCACAACCCTCGTGGTCAGGCGCATTAGGAGGTTGGGCCTCAGGGTGGCCCTCGAGAAGACCGAGGCCCTGCTCTTTCATGGGCCTCGGCGGGGGCCACCTCCTGGGGCCCACATTGTGGTGGAGGGCGCCCGGATCAGGGTGGGGACCCAGATGAAATATCTGGGTCTCACACTGGACGGGCGCTGGCGGTTCGAGCCCCACTTTGCGGGGCTCGGACCGCGAATTGCTGGGGCGGCGGCGGCACTCGGCCGGTTACTCCCCAACATAGAGGGGCCGGGCGCCGGGTGCCGCCGACTCTACATGGGAGTCGTGCGGGCGATGGCCGCCTACGGGGCACCGGTCTGGGCCGACGCCCTCGGTGCCGCCAACGTGCGCACGCTTCGCAATGCGCAGCGCACGGTGGCACTGAGGGCGATCCGGGCGTACCGGACCGTGTCCTCAGCGGCGGCCTTCACGCTCGCCGGCTCCCTACCCTGGGAGCTGGAGGCAGGAGTTCTCGCCGCCGTGTACCAATTCACGGCGGCGAGAAAACGAAGGGGGGAGCCTCCGGCTCCCAGGGAGGTAGAGGCGGAGAGACGGCGTCTCAGGGGAGACGCCGTCGAAAGATGGAAGCAGGACCTGGCGGACGAGCGGTTCGGGCGGTTTACCGTAGACGCCGTCCGCCCGGTCCTGCGGGAGTGGATTGGTAGGGAGTGGGGCTCCCTGACGTTCCGACTGGTGCAGGTACTCACCGGACACGGTTGTTTCGGGTGGTACCTGCACCAGATTGCGCGCAGGGAGCCGACCGCCGCCTGCCACGAGTGCGGCGCTGACGAAGATACCGCGCAGCACACTCTGTCTGAGTGTGCTGCGTGGGGAGAGCAGCGCCGCATTCTGGCGGCGGCGGTAGGACCGGACTTATCGCTGCCGAGCGTGGTTTCGGCCATGCTCGGCAGCGAACAGGCTTGGCGAGCGATGGCCTCCTTCTACGAGGAGGTCATCTCGCAGAAGGAGGCGGCGGAGAGGGTCCGCGAGGCAGACCCTCTAAGTGGCCGTCTCCACCAACGGAGGATTGGCAGGAGGAGGCGGCGCTTTGCCCAACTCCTCCTGCCACCGTAGCCGGACCCGAGGGGATGGGCCGGGGGGCCCATCTCCTCATTGCACAGGTCCGGCGGACGAGGGGGGCAGCCGGCGTGTACCCGGTCTGTCCCTCTATAGGTAGGAGCCCGGCGGTCACCTTCCGCCGGGCGGACCGTGGGGGCGGCTCTACAAGGTTGATTAGCTTGAACGATCCCTTGCCGCCCCCACAAAACGGTCTGTCGGTACACCGTGGGGTTTTAGTCCGTGCGAGTCGGACATAACCCACTCTCTCCCCCGGGAGGGTGGGTATCCATAAGGGATTTCCCCACGTTAAAAAAAAAAAAAAAAAAAAAAAAAAGGTTATGGCCACACGTCAAATGTAGGAATAATTACAAAAGCCTCGCTTAGACTAACATAATATGTCATATAAATTGTAATTGATTAGTCATTATTACGAATACATACAAAGGAAACTAATTAGAAAGAAATAAGAGAAAAAACAAACGTGAACAGTACACACAACCCTTTTCAACTTTACGGAAACTATGCTACAATTGAAACAGAAATTACTCCCCTTCGCATTTCAACTGGACTATTATTCTCGACCCGCGTCACGTATGAAAGACGCCGGCCAAGTGGCGAGCGTGGCGAATATATTATCAAACAAATCTAATCTCCGTTTAATCTGCGAGTCCGAGCCTCGGAGGTCGCAATTTAGTCGTCAAAGGGCGTCCGAAGCGGCGCGGCCGGCGCTTGCAAATTGCTGCCTCTATAACAGACCACAGATGTGATGAACATACAGAATTACATTTTTAATGATAAACTTTCATAAGTCGTACTGAAATAGTAACATATTCACTATTTTATTTATATTTTTGATGTGAAACATTGAATGACGCGGTCAAAGGTGGTAACGTAACCGTCAGATATGTTCTAAGCACCATCTAGTTACTTCTTCTTGGTATTAAATTACTAGTCGTAAATGTTTCATATATTTTTTATGCATTTTTTTTTCCTTTCTTAATTGAAAATATCTTTATTTGAAATTGTAATTCCTGTTAATTCCCGAGGTTTAATCCCATAGGATTTTTTCTATTTCGTTCCGATGTATAAAACTAATTTGCAAATGTAGCTTTACTTGTAGTGTACTGATTTATATCAATGTTTAATGTTACTTACAATTTCATTGATTTAAAAATCTTTTATAATCCGTTCCGGCGCTAAACGGTTTACGGAGGTATTTAATAGGCAATAAAATTCCAATTTCATATCTATACAGTTTAAAACAAGTCGTTACAAGTAGATTATAGAAACAAATAAACTATAGAAGTATTCGTAAACTTTAATAATTTATTTTTATTATAGCAGTATCTGTCTGTATTTCACTAAAGTCTATGATTAATTTGAAAATAGTTCGGTGTACTTTCTACCACAACTCCATCGACCTAAATATATAGGCACTTCAAAATAAAACTTTTGTGCAGCGGGCACGTTTATGCGCATGCGTGGCCAGAATTGGCATATCTTTTATAAAAGTTTGCACACCTAAGTAGTTGTCATGAAGAATTTTGTTATAACTGGCCACTAGATGCCTGTACGGCATATTTATAACATCTAACTGATCGTCATGTTAACTTTAATTTTTTACATACCTTGAAAACTCTAATCTCTCTTCGGTGACAGTTTTTATAAAAGTTAGTTCAGCATTAGACTTACTGAACGCCAAAGTGAATCTAAACGTAGTATTCTTTCGTATCCACGTTCGGAATGGAACCGACTATTTATTTCAAAGTTAACATAATTCCATCACTTACTTTGACGTCAACAAGCTAAGTCAGTAAAAGCTTATATATCCCACTTTTTTTTTTTACTCACACATATAAATCATACTTTATTCCCACAAGAGAAATCTCATTGCAATGGATATATTGAAATCTATTAAACTACATATTTAACCAACAGCGTATGTTAATAAAATATATATGCAATAATATTACATAGTGTATTATATTATATATGCCGGTCTGATTATTAAAAAAACCTATGACACAAAAAAAAACATGCTTGTATTGTCAAATTACTTACATCTGGATAGCTCTTATATTTATGAATAGCTAGTTTAGTTTAGCTTAGACAGATTTGTGGTGTTGTATCCAAGGCAACAGCCCAAGCCGAGGTTCGGCCACTTTGGCACTCTTGAGTTTGTTGCCAAGCGGTGAAATGCCTTAAGTGCTCGCCTTAGTACTCCAGTGAAGCTGTGGACGCCCGTCAGTCTAATATAGTAATCAGTTCGAAAAAAAGTTAATCGCTACTAATATAAACTAAACACTGACTAGTAAGAAGTATACGCATAATGCTTGTAATATCAGCAAAATTTGATACCACACATAGTAATATGTAGAAATTCATGTAACATTCGTAACGTTTATGATGAGGGCTCCCGGCACGGTGCGGCTGCAAACAATTGTATCACACCTTTTCAAGTTTTCCAATTAAGAGTTACAAGCGTACTTGGCAGGATTTAACTTGTAAGGTTTCCCGAGATAACGGCAACATCTGTGACCCGGCGTACCGAAGTTTCTTATAAAACAACAATATTAAAGTGAATTGAATCCACGAGTGTGTAGATAAGATACGCGTTAACGTGTCTGAACGTTCTTACAATGTAACTTGTTTTACAGATGTATTTAATATAGCTGTACTGGATACGCATTATCATTACATAGTATAAAACAAAGTCCCCTACCGCGTCTGTCTGTCTGTTTATTCGCGATAAACACAAAAACTACCGAACGGATTTTCATGCTGTTTTCACTGGTGGATAGAGTGATTAATGAGGAACGTTTTAGTATATAATTTGTCAAGGATTTTTTCATAATCAGGGCGGGACAACGTCTGCCGGGCCCGCTAGTTATCTTTATATGTTACAAGCGTTTTACCGTATTTTCTATACAGTAATTATTTTCAACTATTTCATACAAAATAATGAGTGGCTGACTGATGGAAACATGATTTTGATACAACTTTCATTCCCGTTTTCACCATATTAGCGGTTCAATTTTTAAAAATCCTTAGCGATCACATATCACTAAAAGAAAAACGCATGCAAATTTTAGTAGAATGTGCTGTGCCTTAACATATTAAGCAATCTGTCAGTTTCTCTTTGATATAATAAATATCAATGGTTCATCTGTCTGTCCATTAAAGCGTTTACAACTCGCAAACTACGGAACCGAAATACATAATTCTTTTTTAAAATACAGGTCTATTCTCTGGTCAGGCTTTAATATAAGTTTTTGTTACTGTAAGTACAGGGCCGTAGCTAGGGGGAGGGGAGGGCATTGTGGGGTAATGACCTACCTTAAAGATACCAAAAACTAAGATAAATTATTATAATTAAATTGTTTGTTCATAGTTTGAGTAAAAAAGTTTTAGCAATAGGTATCTAAATATTTTCGAACATAGCACAGCTTCTGACATACGAGGGCAGATCGATTGTGATAATTTTTTTACTTCCGTCCTACCTGTAACCAATGCTACCCTACCTCAAATTCGACTCTAGCTACAGTCCTGTGTAAGTAATATATTGAGTAATTTACGAAGTTAAGTATATATTAAGTCGCCACAAACTAACTTCCAATATTAATGATTTCTAAAATTTCCAAATTCCAAAATTAATATAAATCTGACATATCATGCAGAAGAAAATATTTGAAAGTGGTAGAGCCACGCTGAAACTATTACTGGTTTCAGCATGAGTGGGTCGGCTCGTCCGGGGTACTACCACCCTCTCACAGAAAACGGACGTGAAGTAACAGTGCTTGTACTGTTGCGTTTCGTTTGGTCAGTGAGAGCACCGGATACCCACCTCCCCGCCCCTCTCCCCTCCCCACTCCCCTCTCCCTATCCCCACCCTCCTCCGTCAAACACAGGCCGGCAACGCACTTGCGACTCCCCTGATGTTGCTGGTGTCTATAGACGGCGGTGACCACTTACCATCAGGTGACCCGCCTGTTCGTTTGCCACCTATAATATAAAAAAAAAAAATATTACAATAGAAATTTCTTCGAAAGCAACGGCTTACACTGCTGTAAAAATTGTGGGTGAACGCAATAAATAGATAAGTTCAGTTATTCTAAAACCACTGCAAACTTACGGATTGTCAAAATCTATACGATACTTCTCAGAAAATTACAGTGTTGACATTATTTACAAGTCGTGGAATCAACTGTTAATTTTATAGAACGTATTTTGCGAGCGTCGGTAAAATAAAAGTTTGTTCACTTAAACACATTTGGGTATCTCAGTTTTCCGATCTTGTTAGTAATTCGCCGTAGGACGTCGGGATTATGAGAAAATGAATAGTACCTATTCATGAAATTGAACAACTTTTCCAACGGGACTAGTTTTTAAAAATCGCAATAGACCGATAATTCTTGATCCGCTTATAATCTTGTATATACGTAAAAATGTCTGATGAAATATTTATCTGAGACTATATCAGTCACAATAATATTTGAGCGATCGTCGTGAAAGTTGGAATTTAGTATTTTCTTATGGAAAAAAATTTCTACGCTGCATGGCATACATTTTTTACACCTTTCAACTGATCACTATTATATTTGAACATAATATTTACGAAATATCAATTTTCAAAGACGTAATTTTATATTTATTACATTAAATAATAACACATGTTTGCGTAGCAGCAGTCACAGGTAGTTATATTTAAAGAATAATCATGTAAGATATTGTAAGAAACTGGTTAATAATTAAAACATATAATCAATTAATTGCGTGTCTAAATTCATATTTAATTAAATAAACAGTGAACCATCTAATTCTTATTATGAGAATTATAAATAGATTGCTTAATTTTTTTTTTTGAAATTTAAGATAGTGGCGAATACATATTTCTTGAGATATGAGGATGCCGAGTCCGTTGCGATGAAGGGCGACAAGACCGGGATAGTGCTTAGAGTTTGCGATCTAAGCGTAGGTTTTAGGGAGCCCATTACTGATGCATCAACGCTCCCACCACTGCTCGCACTCCTCTCCGTAGCTTATCTAATTAAGTAAGAACCTATTAACACTATCCTGGGCATTGTATCTAAATTTATATTCATTTTCTATAAATCAAAAACTATCCTCTGCCGTCATGTTTCTTCATTCAAATTCTTTTTTTTTTCTTCGAACTGACTATGCTATTGACCTAGCAAGGTCTTAACAGCTTCACCGGACTACCATTCAAATTCTCTCTTTTAATATGAAACATCTGTAGCGGCGGTTAATACCGACTAATGGCGTGGTGACGTGTCGCTATGCTAAATGATTTTAAATTTTTGTATTTAATCAAAATAATTGATTATTCAATAAACAGTCACCTTTTTCTTTCCTTCCTATCGTAAACTATCCGTTTATGCATATTACCTGTACAAAATAATTTCGATGTTTTACATCTGCCGAGCGTCCCGTGACGGCTCACAATTTTTTTTTATAATTTCGCTATAAAAAGTTATGATACACCAGTACTAAAATTAAAAATAGTGTATGTATTACATATATCATCACAAATTATAATACGAAACTCAAAAAAATTAAATAAATTGTAATGGACCTGAAAAGATATTTGTTTTCATTTGAATCCCGATATTATTAGCATTATTTTCCCTAAGGGATGTGTTTTAACTTATCCAATGGATTAAGTTTTCCCTCTTTGCTCACTTTATCTATATTATATTTCTTCATTTTAAATGTTAACTCTATTTATAAATATATGTGTGCGTAATCAAATAAATTTAAATTCTAAACTAATAATTAATCTCACAAAATATAATTTGTTTATCTTTATTGAACGGTTAAAGCTACTTCTTTCTATAATTATCATATCATCATCATCATCATCATCAGCCTGTAAGAGACCCACTGCAGGGACATAGGCCTCTTTCCGAAGGAAGGTATTGGCGCATTCACCACGCCAGCCCACGATGTATTGACGATTTCAAACTCTGAGAAATCTACAGTTCTATATTTTTCCCGCATAGTAGTACTACAAGAACATTTCTCAAGTTCAGGTTTCCTCGCGATGTTTCCCTTCACCGTCGGCCGATAGTGTTACCAATTTAAATTAGTAAATGTACGCGATTTCCGAAAAATTCGTTGGTACATGCCGGGGTTAGAACCTGTGGACATCGAAATGATATTTCACCCGTCAAATCACTAGATCACCATGACTATTATCATATATTTTAGGCTATTGATCTATTGATCTATTTATATATGACATATTTTTTATGATTAACGTTATGATTTACATCTATAATAATTCGAAAATTGTTAACTTGGTGACGTTTAAAAAGCTTATGATATTCTGATATACAAAATATTTTTTTTTGCCTATATCACAGAACACTACTTATTCCTACTTTTAGATAAGCTCTGGACACATTCCATTAGGAAAATTTATACATCTTATGAGGATTATAGATTCACCAATTTGCAGCAAGTGTCGTAAGGTTGACGATATCCATAATTTTTAGAAAGAATGCAAAAAAAATAAAAATTAATTGAGTTTTATTAAAGAGTACAATATTAATATCGGGGATGTGAGTGTGTATAACAGCATTCTTGCAGAACCGACATCGGCCTGTTGCAGAAAGCTGTGTAGTATATTTTGGCTTAGTAGTTAGTCTATTTGTATTTCTGTATTTAAGAGTTTTAGTTGTATATAGATATAAGTTACGATGGGACTGACATGTCAAAAATGATAAAAGTCCCTAAAAAAACGGATTGTGTGGTTTTACACTATAGACATTTAACTAATAATAGTCTATACACTACACGGTCAGCTGCTGCGAACTATAGGCGCCGCTATATTGGCCCTGGCTGCTCTGACGAGCGCCTTTCACTTTATCCCTACTCCGCGGCCGATCATCACGCGACATGCAACACACAGACGAAAAAGTTTAAGACGATGTAATAAAAGTTTCACTTTAAAATAAAGAGGAAAAAAAAATTTGATTCCATTAATAAAAATTCTCAATAGGTCAATAGGGTCTTGTTCATAAATATATAAAATACTAGCGGGCCCGGCGGACGTAGTCCCGCCCTGATAATAAAAAAACCTTGACAAACTATATACCTAAACCTTCCTCATGAATCACTTTATCTACTGGTGAAAACCGCATGAATATCTGTTCGGTAGTTTTTGAGTTTATCGCGAACAGGCAGACAGACGTAGCAGAATACTATGTTTTATAATGCATACCTTATTTAGCCATTTAATTAAATAAAACACAGAAAATATAGGCTTAATAATAGGCGTAATAGGTAGGGCTTTTATCGAAATAAAAGTTTTTAAAATCCAGTGCATACAGTGACTTAATATATAACCTCGAAATATAATGTCAAACAAATTATACGTGATTCTTTTGTCTCAACATAACGATTGAAATTTCGAAACTCTACGGCTTGATTGCGACACGGGTTATTGAAAAAAATCGTGTATGTGTTTGTATTCGCCAATTTATATTTTCAACCTCTGTAATGAATGTTCAATCGTCTGCGTTCAGAATCTACAACACATGATTGCACATATGAATAAGCGAAAAGTTATTTATTAAAACAGCTGGTGAAATTTCATATACGTGATTTAAAATGTACGACCGTAAATCATATAAAAAGCGTTCTGTGTTTTTCATAAATTGTTGTAAAACATAATTTTAAACACGTCTACGTTCATTTTTAAATAAGTATTTCTCGCTCTCAGCCTGACTATCTGTCCCACGTGGTGGTGGATTCAGTCTACCGTCCTTTTTCTCTCCATTTCGCTCTGTCCTTGACATCGCCTTCGGAAACATTACACTCTTTCATGCCCATTAAAACTACACCCTTCCTATTGGTTTTGGGTCTGCTTCTCGGTCTCTGACCACGAAGGTACAGTTGTAGTGTTAGATTACCTACGTAATCTGGTGTTGGTATTAAGTACTTATGACAGAATAAAATAGTTAGTTTGGTCTTGCTAATGTATGGCAAATTGACGACCTATAAACATATCGTGAGCTCCTATGAAGGAATCATATACTCTCAATATAAGAAAATACATTTAATACAATATTTTGAATTTTCTAACAAAGATTTAAATAAATGTTTCTACTATATCATCATTATCATTACATAGTATAAAACAAAGTCCCCTACCGCGTCTGTCTGTCTGTCTGTTCGCGATAAACTCGAAAACTACTGAACGAATTTTCATGCGGTTTTCGACAGTGGATAAAGTGATTCATGAGGAAGGTTGTGATATATAATTTGTCAAGGATTTTTTTATAATTAGGGCTGGACAACGTCTGCCGTGCCCGCTAGTACTAAATAAACCAAGAAATCATAGTGAGGTAATAAGAAGTTTTGTGAGGGATAAGGTTTAGGGTGAGGTTAGATTAGAGGTATAATCACCATCTTCAAGCTGGGAAATTGTCACCAAATCAAACTTACAAAGCACACTTACGACTTTGCATCGAATACTTGTTCGCATCTTTGGGACACATCTGCAAAATAATTCCTAAATGCCCTGTTGTTGTTGCAGAGGCGGGTTGTTTACTATATGAAACATATAGATGTTCAGTGCATTTAGCTACTTTTGTACGAGGTAGAGCCACGCTGAAGCTATTACTGTTTTCAGCATGAATGGGTCGGCACGCCCGGGGTAGTACCACCGTCTCTCAGAAAACCGACGTGAAGTAACATGGCTTACATTGTTGCGTTTCGTTCGGTCAGTGAGAGTACCGGAGACCCACCTCCCCTCCCCCCTCTCCTCTCCCCACTCCCTCCCATTCCCACATGACTATGGATAGTGGTGATCACTTAACAACAGATGACACACCTGTTTGTTTGCCTCAGATGTCATAAAAAAAACTTCAAGAAGAGATATTTCCTAATTAAACATGTTGTACCGTCTGTATCATGACAAGTGTTATGAAGAGCGGTCCAAATGTCTCCACAATGCACGTGCAAGGTTTGCCAGGCACAGTTTTATAATAAATTTAATATGGGCGTGAACTGAAAAGTTATGTATATCGTATTGTGAAGTTGTACAACTCCAAGCGGGTTGTTCATTCTTCGTTTTGATACAGGGCATTTAAAAGTAATTTGAAGAAACGTTTTCGCATATTGCCATGACAGCAGCGACTGGTTATTTATTACAGTGTAAACTCTTTATAACATCGTTCGTTATAACCAAAAACATTCTATAACGCAGAAATTAATTTAATTTCGTTAATTTACTACAAAACCATTTCTTTATTCTCTGCCCTGCCTATAAAGAAAACTCTTTATAAATAAAAAAAAAGTGTGTGTGTGTTATGTACACGCGTTAGAAGTTATACTTATTTGGCGTAACAAGATAAAAAAAATTTCAAAAATTTTATTTTTCGCTTTATTCTACGTTTGTAGAAAAAACGACACTAACAATAGAAAAAAAAGTATTTAATACATTGAAAGTTTCGCTACAAAGAAACAAAGTGTTGACTATAGCTAACTTCAGGGTGTCGGTTTCTCGTGACGGTTTGCGCGCGCATCGTAAAAATTTACTCTCATCATTTCTCCCTAACGCGCCAAAATAAGTATAACTTCAAAAATTATATCATGTTACTAGAATTTCCATTTCAAACTACATCGGATGAGATTGTGATGAGAAAGTATTTGAATTTATTTTCGAAGTTATTTTATATATATTTTTTATTGATTGCAAAAATATTAGATCATAAAATACATTAGAAATAATATAATAAGTCATTAATACTTCAGCAATGCTATAGGATATAACCCCGGGGAGGTTGTTAGGTGTTCAAATAAATTCCGACGGAGGCTCGCCGGCTTCCATGCACTGATTTATTGCCCATGCTTGAACCCAATGCCCTCATTATACTTTCACGCAATATTTCAGTAAGCAAAACTAATTTTATTATCGTATTGTATAATTTGTGTTTCCAAACCTCCAAAAATATACGTTCTGATAAACTAAATCTTTCTTTGCAAAAGTTACGATAAGGTTATTTCAAATACTCCTAATCTGTGGCGAAATATGATGGGTTTTGGCAAAAATAAACCACGATTGTACATATATAAATAAGTTTAATGTGAGAAAAGTAGTAAACTCAGTGACATTTATACGGTAAGGATAAAGCGACCAAATTAAAAGGTTACAAGTGCATAGAAAGTGGCGCCAACTGACGCAATAACATTTGACAGTAATTACATATTTTAGTTGTTTGGCTTATACCATTCTAACAATTTATAATTTTAGCTTCTAGTATAAATTGAAAAACTGTTTAATATAATTGCATGACTTGCAATATGTTTATGAAATTTAAGAAATGGAATGACTTTTAACTATGCCTTTTCCATCGCAGAGTAACATTGCATGAATATAATGTAAAGTTCATTATTTATATGGTGAAAACAGGTAGGAGGTATCGCCCACTTTGAGAAAGACTGGTTTATAGGAACAACTCCCAATAATAGTTCAGCACTATTTCAGAACAATAGCACCTTGTACAAGTACTCTAATTATTATCGCATATCATTAATTTTCGACTTCTATATAAAAATAATTAATCAGTTGTTTGTAATGTAACGTGTATTTGGATAAAAGTTTAATAACTTCATAACCCAATTAGTGTTATCGCAAGATATTGATCGGGTAACTACAAAGAGCTAAAACCGAACAATCAAAGTTACGCTGACGTAATTGAGAATTCAAATATTGTTAGAATAATTAATATATTAACACCGTTATTAACCACAATAACCAGCTACTGCCGGAATCTGCAAAACGAATGCTACAGTTCAAGAAACAGTTTATTATTTACACTCACCATGAATTTATGTTATTATAACTTTTGGATTATAATACTTAGAACTCTTTTTGAAAATAAATTTGTCAGTATGATTTGGCTAAAAAAGAGTATTTATTATATTCAAATTCAAATATAGAAGACAAATTTGTATTGTTTTTTTTTATAATATGAACAAACTTCTTTTTTTACATTATTTATGGCAACCAATATTTTAGATTATTACTGCCGTTGTCGAGTAGTTAATAGTATTACAAGTTCTTCTTCCATTCCATTTTTGGCAACCAGTCTTCTAGTAGAGACTATTACTGCCATTGTCAAGTGAGTATCGATATTACAAGTTTCTTGATATAATTTCAATGAACTAAGAAGATGGTGGCCATCTTGTTAGAACTTTCCATGGAGTTTTTGTGGCATCTCAGAATTCATGGTCCGTGGTATTATTTTCCATTCACTTCACTTATGCACAATAAACAAACTATATTACATATAACACCACCAATTTTACACAATACAGAGTCAAGTAACACAAGATTATGAATAAAAAATAAAATCCACTACATGACAGACCAAAATCCCGCCAAAGACTCATGAACAAACTCATGAAGTAATTCTGAAAACACTGAATATATTCCTAAATGTGTTATACATATTAACAAAATTGTTTTTTTCACAGGACTAATTTCTGAAGCTTGTAAATAGATTTTGACCAAAATATTGCTTACAGATACAGAAATTTTAAAAGTATTGTCATTTCATTTTTCTTTTTTTTATACTTGGTATGTTTTGTCGCATGACCACAATCTAATCTAATGTTAAATGGCGATGTCGTCTAAAATGGTAAGCACGCTAAACCTAGACCACTAGGTCCTGCTGTCAAGTGCACCTACCGGAACACATCAACCGGAGGTTGGCGACAGATTTTCAACTTTAAGGTGGTAGCTAGCCAGGCGAACTTCTAAAACGCCCCGCCATGCGTCATACTATGCCGAAGTAATACAGATAAAATTAATCTAAAGTAATTCGAAATAGGTAAAAGAGTTGTGGGGTTTGAGCAACGATGACTTAATCATAATTATGAAACTAAGTGATTGATTACTTCAAATCATACATACAGTTCTTAGGAAAAACTTGAATTGTATAGCATTTTTCTGGCGTTGACTATCAGATAACTCATAGATGTCATTATATGTATCTTCATTCTCGACCTATCCACACATTAGGAGTGAAAACAAGAGTTATGGGCTTGCCTATACTTCAGACTCGGTAAAACCAGTAAGAATTTTTTTAGGTAATAGTGCCTACGCAAATTTAATTATTTGTCGTACTGTAATTTTAAGCGTCATAACGGTGGCTTTTGGTGTCAAAAGGCTATTATAGAGTGGATCAATAGTGAACGATAATAATAGCTGACATTGACACCTCTATCTCTCTGTGTATTCACTAAAAACGATTGTAGCATTAAAGTATTTTAAATATATGTATGTTAATAAGATAAACCCGATCGAGTTTCTTGTCGCCTATTCTTGCTGTTTGGATTGTTTTCCGAATTGATGGTCGTTTTGACGTTCATAAACACCTTTCTAGGGACTAAATTGAATAGAATATATTTTTTGTAGGTCATAGAGAAACGCTGAAGCACATACCTGGTTTCAGCATGAATGGGTCGGCCTGCTCGTACCAACCTCTCACAGAAACACCGACTGTAACAGTGCTTGCATTGTTGCGTTTCGTTCGGTCAGTGAGAGCGCCGGTGGCCCACCTCTTCTCCCGCCCTCCCTAGCCCCCCAAAACACAGGCTGTCAACGTACTTACGATTCCCCAGGTGTTGCTATTGTCTATAGACGGCGGTGATCACTTAACATCATGTGACCCAAAAAAAGATTTTGATGCTATTAAATAAAAAAACAGCTCCCCACTGAAATTGCTCACCATTTAAACTGGTATACTTGCAAGATAACCAGATCAGTTATTAACATACGCAAGAATACTTTATACGTCACTCTCAGCGACCCTATTTCAAATCTTTTAGTAAATAAAGCGTGTTTTCGCCGTTCACCAGTATCTTGATAAGAAGGTCTGAGAGTTCTCCAGTTATAAATCATCCCTTTCGCATTGGATTTATTATTTATCTTCACATCAACTCCAGGAAGTATCATTGAATTTAACCAATATTGATGTTATTGTTTTCTCTCGCAGTTATTTAACCGCAAACATTTGCTGTGGATAAAGACTTTTTTTTATCTTTTTTACCCGAGCACGATACAACGGCAATCATGCCCACTTGCAAGGCTCTCGCGATCCAATCGACAACAACTGCCATGTCCTACTTACATATTATAAATAAATGATGTTTACTTTTAAAACTTTCTATTTTACGCCGAGAAATGACTAAGGAAACGAAATGAAAATTTTAAAGATATAATTATGAATTTATTAAAATTGATCAACAACACTTTCAATGTCTTTTTAGGTTCTGCTTTGGGCGAGGAAATAAAACATCGATAGTTAGGATGCCTGTTTGTATTGCATATACTGTTATTTTCTTGTAACTATTTTTATATTATGTAAACACATATATCATTACATAGTATAAAACAAAGTCCTCTACCGCGTCTGTCTGTTCGCGATAAACTCAAAAACTATACAACCGATCTTCATGCGGTTTTCACCAGTGCATAAAGTGATTCATGAGGAACATTTTGGTATATAATTTGTCAAAGATTGTTTAATAATCAGGGCGGGACAACGTCTGCTGGACCCGCTAGTTTATATATAAATTTCTTCTGTACGTGTGTATGTCACTGAACTCCTCCTAAACGGCTGGGCCGATTTTCATGAAATTTTGTGTGCGTATTCCAGTGGATCCGAGAATGGTTTAGATTCACAATTGGACCCGGTAGGTTGCGCTGCGGTTGAATTTTAGATTATTTTTCAAGGCAGGTCAACGTCCGCCGTTCTTTTTTACTTAATCGGAACAGCAAGTATTTCAATATTAATAATAAATCTTATTTAAAATATAATTCGATAAAACAAAAACCATCTGCGTTCAGGAACCTCCGTCAGGAACCAAGTTCATTAACGTAAAACAGGGAATCAAATGAAAAAGTTTAACTTATATTTTAGGAAATATATATAATCTATACATATAATAAGAATGTAAATCTAACGTATCTGTACTTTTAGACTGTTGGAGGTGTCTTGGAATTTAAGTAATAAAATAATTTCAATCATTTATTGAAATGTCTGTCTGTCTGTATAAAACCCATCATAAAATCATAAAGCACATCCTTAAGTAAAATTTAGTCTTGGTTTCATTCAAATCAGTTCACTCTATCAAAAGCTATTGTAATTTTAATGATGACCCGACTTGAGTACGAGAGAAAAGTAGATAAGTAAATGGACTTAATACATTTAGATAATTTTATTAGTCACTGTTTTTTTTTACATTAGCTTAGAACAGCTAGTTTGTCATAAATGATCAAAATAATTCAGAGTAAAAATAAGTTTTAAATAAATTTCCATGTGTTCAGTATCGGAGTTATACAACAGACAGTCCACTATGCTCGTCTGCTAGAATTTCGATACTCGCACGCCCAATGCTCTCCTATACAACAGAGAGAGAGAGAAATTCGCATAAAGGGGCATAACCCTTTTCCTTACATGACGATTTCTACCACTCAACTCCTTCCGCAAGCCGTGTTAAGGAATTTCGTTCTAAAAAATGGGATCACTCAAGGCCATAGCCTTTTTTAATGAACCTCAAGTTGAACTATAATGTTACCCAAGCTCTGTTATAGCCTGATGTAGAAAACAATGACTAATAAAGTCATTTGAACATATTTAGTCCATTTGCTTATCTACTTTTCTCTCATACTTAAGTCGCGGCGCAATTAAAATTACAATAACTTTTGATAGAGTGGACCGATTTTAATAAAACAAAGACTACGTTACTCCCGAGGATATGCTTTATGATTTTCCTATATTAGGTTTTATTGTGAAGACAGACAGACAGACAGATAGACAGAGATACAGACAGACATTTCTAAAAATGATTGAAATGTATGTTATTACTTATTCCTAGACACCTCCAACAATTTTTTTCACGAAAATCGAAAAAGACACGTTAGAGACACGTTAGATTTACATTCTTATTATATGTATAGATTCTAAGATAAGATCTAAATTAAAATACTTCAAACACAATTATGAGAACTGATTTACGAGTCTAAAGATTGTGATCTTCAATTAATATGGATTAAACTATGAACATGTTAAGAAATCAGTCAACAATGCGAAGAGATTTATTGAACGAAATTTACTTAATTAAATGCTTAAGAGTGATTTACAGATATCCCATAGCTTAGATGGTTGGTGAATAGAAGTATTAACATTTTCCACAGGAGTTCCCTTAATCACGTAGGTGAGTACCTACTAAGCTAGGATTATTGGAATTTATCCTCTCAAATTATATAGTGTGTTACAAATTGCAAAATTCTTAAGATGTGGAATAAGGAATATGGTAAAAGAAGACTTGTAGCGTTAGACTATATAGCGTTTTTAGAATTTGATCGCAATCTCAGCTACTGTTAAATGATGACTTGAATTAACACGCTAAAACTAGAGCAGATTGGATCTCAAGTGCAACTGCTATAACACAGCAATAAGTGCTTGGCCACATATTTTTAATTTAAGTGTGGTAGCTAGCCAGCCGGTCTTAGAATTAGCATTACAATGCTTTCCTTCACCTAAAGCTCCAAAGCAGTCGCAAGGATCGGAACCTACATCAAGCAACACGGTGCCCAAACACGCTATCAAGTGAGTCATCTTCGTTTCGCTCATGTAAACATTGCAGCACTAATATTTTGATAAGGTCTGTATCAAAGCCCCTACGGAAAGATTACCACTAAACATTTTATATAATTTAAATATTAATTTTAGGTATAATACCATGATAATAGATCGTCTTTCTCAAAGTGGGCGATAACGCTCCCTTGGGGGCATTTGAAACCTAGAGGGGGGCGTTAAGGGCCCAGAAAAAATGGGGGGCGTTGATGTGGGTTAGGGGGGCGATGTATAATTTGTAATTTCATTCACCTACTACACAATAACGAATAATTAGTTTATATTTCTATCCTGTATGATGTTATAAAAACTTAAAATACTTAACATAGATTTAATAGGATAGCCCGAACACCGTACGCAATCAACTTGTAACAAGTTTCTGCGGTTCCGGTAGAAATCGGCTGGTTCATCGATACTTGCTCAGTACGATTGAGCGTCGAAAGAGATAAACGAGTTTGTGCGTGTTTGTCTTATTCCTGTCGTTACTTGCTGTATTTAAATCCTATATAAAAGCTCGTAATTTTTCTTATATTTTCATTTGTGGTTTCGCGCGCTATCTTTAAACAAGTATTTAAGTTCATCACTTTATTTACATATTTTGAAAACAAAGCCATGTCGGAAGCAAAAAAGAAGAAACGGCAATGCTGTGTAGAATATATTAAATATGGATTTATAGAAAATTCGACAAACCCATCTTTGCCTTTGTGCCTTCTTTGATCAAAAACATTTTCAAATTTTCAAAAAAGCCAAGCCAAGCAAATACTTCAAGATCATTTGAATAAAATGCAGGACAAAAATAAGAAGGACAAAAATGTAGCCTATTTTCAAAATCTGGAGAAGAAGCATAATGCTCAGCCAAGTGTATCGAAACTTTTTTCGATGGCTGCGAAGCAAGACGATGACGGACTTCGAGCTTCATACAATATCTCTCTGTTAATTGCTCAAACAGGTAAACCACACACCATCGGAGAAACGTTAATTTTGCCGGCGATAAAGGAAGTTATAACTACTGTGCTCCATAAACCGGCGGCAGATATAATTCGAAAAATTCCTTTGAGCAATAGTTCTGTCCAAAGACGAATTGATGAAATGGCTGAAAACATTAAAGAGTCATTGTGCAATCATCTGAAGACTAGTTTAGAAGACTAATTTTCAATTCAGTTGGATGAGTCCACTTTACCAACTAATGAAGCATTGTTGTTGTCTTACGTGAGATTTATTAAAGATGAAAAAATATGTCACGAACTTTTATTTGCTAGAAAGTTAGAGACAGACACGAACGGAGAAACCGTATTTAAAACACTGGAAAAGTTTTGTGATGAAAAAGGAATTCCGTTGAAGAATATTATATCAGCTGCTACAGATGGTGCTCCAGCTATGACGGGGTGTCAAAAAGGCTTCATATCGCACTTAAAAAACAAAATTCCTGATGTACTTGCTGTACATTGCGTTATACATCGACAGCATTTAGTTGCTAGAAATTTAAGTCAACGACTATTTCAATCATTGCAACATGTCATCAGAGCAGTCAATAAAATACGAAACAACTCTTTAAATGACAGATTATTTAATCAGCTTTGTGTTAATAATGATGAAGATTTCAACAGATTGATCTTTCACACAGAAGTGCGTTGGCTATCAAAAGGAAATTGTCTATCTCGTTTTTACAATCCGTTTGACTCTATCATAGAGTTCTTGGAAAACAAAGACACAGAATTGCGCGAAAACCTCATCACATCAAAGGATGATGTCGCATATCTGACAGACCTTTATACATTGCTTAATGGTATGAATCTCCAACTTCAAGGCGATGACTTGAACTTAATAAAAACAAAAAATGTCGTCGCTGCTTTCGTAGCCAAGGTGCTCTTACACAAAAAGAATATCAGCAGATGTGAGTTCCGTAATTTTCCCAATTTATCAGTATCCTGTAAAAACGACGACTTGGTCGTCTATTGCCAACATTTGGAAAATCTTCACAGTGATTTCATTGAAAGATTCCAGGACATTTTGAAATTGGAAATACCAGACTGGGTGTTAGATCCTTTTTCAAATGTCAACATAGCAACATCACCCTAGTTGGAAGAAGAACTTACAAAACTGACAAATAAAAATCAAATACAAAAATGGCTACCAACAATTTGGGCTACAAAAGTAAATTCCGCAGTTGTACCCTGGATTGTGGTCTATCGTTGAACGATTTTTGATAGCATTCCCATCGTCATATTTGTGTGAACGTGGATGTAGCGCTGTGACAACGCTGCTTACTAAAAAGAGAAATCATTTGCAAGTTACCAAACGCGGCCACTTACGACTGTTTTTGAGTAAAATCGATCCTGATATCAACAAACTTATTAAATATCATCAAATTCATCCATCTCATTAGATTAGTATAAAAACGAAAACTGATTACATATTCATATTGTTTCTTTTAATTTGATTAAAATATATTATGAATATTATAAAGTTGGGTTTTATTTGCTCTGACTGGTAAAAATTTGTAGTTTAGAATGTAAGTTTAAACATCAGAACCGACTAATATAACTATTAATTAAAGTAATGAAATTGTGGTTTTTAAGTTTTAAGGGTGTATAAAAAATGGGGGGCGCTGAAAAAAATTTTTTTTTCAGCCGATTTTCAAAGAGGGCGGTAAAAGAAATAAGTTTGATAATCACTGCTATAAACCAACAAGCTTTATGTCTTTACTTAGAACAGAGAATGAACGTAGTAAGGAATGGCACGGATAAAATAATCCAACGCCGCATTCAATAACACCAGCGTGCGTTTAGTAAGTTGTTTGATGTGTTCAAAGGAGACACACCTATGAACCTGCAGCGCAGAGCTTTTATACATCGTCTCCTCGTTGTGCTAGGCTGTGAAGCTGAGACTTACTTAATTGCAAGTGAGCTATGGAACAGACAATAGGTGTCTCGGAGAGATATTATCCGAAATACGAATATGCAGGAGAATCACTCGCATTGCCTTGTATGTCAAAGGAATTAAAATTGAACGGACTTGATTAAAGTAAATAATACTAGATGGGGTAATAATAATGCACCGAGTCCCAGAACAAACATAGAAACATGGACAAGCCGTCAATAGAATAGGCTGATGATCTAAAATGATGGTTACTGTCAATGTTGGGTAGTAACAAGTTGAAGAACAATATGTTATATCAATATATCAGATATCTACGTCAACTACATTAAATTATAACGGCTTCGTACACGATTTGTCCAAGTAACTGTAAAGGGGTAATAAAAAAGGGGTTTTCTTTCAAAACAACAAAGTTGTGTCGTTTATTATCGGGTTATTTGTGCTAAACGCGTTATATCGTAAGAATAATGTTACTTCCTTACCGTGGAGAGTTATGACAGATGTTTCTATTTTCGTATTGTTTGTTAGAAACATAAAAGGAGTAGGATGTATATTTCCATCTTAAACAATTGTCACTCTTACTGATAACATGCAGTCTAAGACATTATATTCTTCTATACTAAAATTATAAAGCTGGTGGGTTTGTTTGTTTGGTTGAACGCGCTTATCTCAGGTAGGTACTACTGGTCCGATTTGAAAAATGATTTCAGTGTTAGATAGCTTATTTATCGAGTAAGGCTATATATATATATATCTATATATCATCTATCATCACGCTAAGGCCAATAGTAACGGAGCACCAATGGAGAATGTTATAAAATAGTTTTTTTTGCTTTTGAGAGCTTCCGCTGCGTTAGCCTAAAGTAACTATTCCACGAGGACAAAGTCGCGGACAGAAACTAGTATTCGCTATTTTGTTAATCTTCGATTATTAATCTTATTATTGGTTTTGATGTAGTGTATGAAAAAAGATATGCATTCATATTGCAGCTAAAGTCACAATAATTAATATTAATATTTTTTTTTCACTGTAATATAATAAAATTTAACCTTGGTAACCAAATAAGACCGTCATCTTTTTCAGCCTCATAGGAA
The DNA here is from genome assembly GCA_036509395.1 of Antheraea yamamai. NCBI lineage: Eukaryota > Metazoa > Arthropoda > Insecta > Lepidoptera > Saturniidae > Antheraea > Antheraea yamamai. Next base: position 8,592,090 of record AP028439.1, on the reverse strand, counting down.
ATTGTAATTTCAAAAGTGTTGACAAACTTCCTGTTAACTTTAAAAAGCCGACAAACAAATTTGTGTTTTAATCAAGTACAAACTTTATTTCTTGCCATCGAATTGGAAGAACGTCATTGCCATAATTAACAATTTGTCGAAGACAAATTCGTTCGGAACAATCCATCAATTCCTTTAGGGAAATTCGAAAACTAATTATGCGGTAAACACAGAAAGTGGGGCGTGAGATGGAGTTAATTCTGGTGTCTTGACCTTTCTTGTGACTACTGTGTAAGGGGTAAAATGCTGTATAAAATGTATGCTGTGATTACAATTGAATAATATGAATAATTTAGTATACCATTAAATGACCTGAGAATGTATGGTTATGATTATAGGAAATATGAAATCAACGTAAAGAAAACCCTGTTTAAATATTTTGTTTTGATTAAGATTTTGATGCAGACAGCATCATATACTTCAAATTTATAGCAACTGTATTATTTTTTCTAACCAAATTCTTTTTTTTTTATTTTTGTTCAGTAAATATCCACCGACTAAACTGAAGGTCTTGGGCTCGCGTTTAAATTCAGCATTGCACTATGACTTGTACTGTAGCATATTGCTGAATGGGGTTGGCAGTAGTTGGACGTCTTTTTTTCCTGTATGTTAATAATTTCATTGTTTCAGTTTGGCTCCAACTATAAAACTATTTCTTAAAAAAAAATCATTACCAACTAGAAACATTACCAAAAATTATTTAAAATCATTCGTTATTTAAGTGTGTTACTGTAATTTATGGTACTAAATTAATTGAAAACAGTCGAGTTATATAATTTTAAAAATCGACACCCTATGCTTTTCTTTGTAATACAGGTTGTCCACGAGTTACGTTGTGAAGGTTTACGTAAAACTAAAACATTTTTACACCATTCCGCAAATATCGTCGCTAGCTTCGTTTTATGTTATGGACGAATTCACTCGTCGCCGTCGAACATCCGTTTGAACCTGCGAAATACATTCTTTGTATGTTTAATTTATTCCATTTTTTTTCTAGTAGTAAAATTAATAATTGGGAATTATTAATATAGAAAAGAAAAAATGCGACTGCAAATACTTCCTTTTTTATGTTTCATATTTTATTTATTATATAACCATACATATGTTAAAATCTAATAATAAATAGACATACATAAAATACACATATTTGAGAAACCTGCCTCCTTTTGTCGACTTAAAATAATAAACCACTAAGTACCAAACATAATCATGAAACTAATAAACAAGTATGTGAACTCGCTCTGAGTAGTAAGGCATATTTTGTAAGGAATATATGCAGTTTTGATACCTGGTGAAATTTAATTATTACGACTGAATTAAACCCAAACAAGTGACTCGGATCATATCGACTCGGCTAACATGTAAGTTCTGTATCTAAAAATTTCAATACTAAAGATTTGTCACAGAATATCCCCAACGCACACATGCAAAATAAAATATTCAAACGCAAACACATAAACTCAATATTGGTGGACATATAAATCTAAATATTCCAGATGTCATTCCGGAAAAAAAAAACGTAAGTAAAATATTCATGGAAACGAGAACCCTTCGCACGTATGTGAGATTGTAATAGAAATGGCGTTAGATGCGCTGTGAGTTTTATTTGGCCACGGGGCGGCGTCGCGCGTTGCAATATGTTACTGTCGTTTCACTATGAATGTATAAAACGTGGACATATTAGTCGACAGATGTTTACTGTTCACTGTCTACTGTTTGAGACAGATGTTTACTGTTTGACGTGGTGATAGCTTAGTGGTGGCGTATTCGAATACTGCGTCAATCTATGTAATTTCGAAGCTTTTGGAGCCGGCATGTATTGGTAAAGAAACCCGTGATGAAACCAAAGCGTATTGTACGGTCTAGTGTCTCCTTAGCTGGTAGCTACCGGCCTCAAATCTGTCATCGAGCACTTGTAGGTGTATTCTGACAGCTTCATTTGCAAGTCAGTCCCACTTTAGATTTAGCATGCTATAATCTTAGGCTGTATCATCACCTAAATGAGGTGAGATCGTAATCGAACGTTAGCATCTATAAAATATTTAAAATACTCTTTGTGTACGTCTCAATGACCATAAGATTTTATTTAAAAAAACACTTAAACGCAGCCGACATGTTTGTACTACGAGGATGTATGTACTAAGTAACTTGTACCTACGTACTCAAAATTGTGGGTTAAAGTGAATATCAAGATCTTATGGTGCTTTGTATGTATCATGAAGTAACTGCATTATTTTACTTTACACGGGAGAATTTCGTGACACGCAGAAGGAAAATCCGCGCGGTGTTTTTACTCGAAATGGCGTGAAACAATAAATTTGAATTAACAATGTAAATGAGAATCGATCATAGATAAATTATGTCAATAGGACTAGTAACTCATCTCGTTTTTGTTCAGGTTCTAATATAAAATTAAATAAAAAAAAGAAAAGAGTCTCTAGCAATCAAGAATAACATAACTTAAAATAAGTGAGAAAATTCATGGAATTGGATGAATATTTGACTCTCTATAAAGTCACAAACTGTACCGTTTATGACAGTAATATGGACAACATATTACAATTAAAAATTATGATAGTATATAGCGGCGACGACCCATAAGAATGAGTTATTATAGAGTAAATTTTTATGTGACTCTCTCTTATAACATTGATATAATATATTGTTATAATATTGATATAACATTGATCTAATATAAAAAGACCCCATAGAGTTTTTTACCGGCACTTTTCATGATACTATCGTGCCGTCTCAGGGCTTAAACTGAATAAAGTATTTTTGATTTTATCAATTCCCACTGAATTGGGTTTCGTTAAATAGCGTGGGATTTTACTTTTTCTAACATTTTCATTGGATCGATTTCGCTTCTTAAAATATCCTTTTGCTATTGATTCCTTATTATTACTAAGTCTACGTACGCATGACACGAAGGATAAACCGTTGTAATTTTGAAATAAAAATGTATATAAAAAAATCACCACATCGTATTTGACCATAATTAAGTACCAGCCCAGTTTTGTATTGTCATAAATCTAGCAATATTTTAATCACTATTAATAACTAACACAATATTAATGGAACACCCTTGAAAATATGCCCTTTCCAACAAAAAAAGTTAAGACAGTTACAAGGACTGCCGACTTAAGTGAAAACTTAGAACAATGAAAAACTGTGTTTATTTTTAATTCTTAAATTAATTGTAGTCTGAATTATTTCAATTTCATAACTTGTAAATTAAAATTTTGTAGGTGATAAAGTCACACTGAAGCTATTACTGGTGTGCATGAATGGACCGGTTCGCCCGGGGTAGTATCACCCTCTCACACAAAACTGACGTGAAGTAATAGTGCTTGCATTGTTGGGTTTCGTTCGCCCAATGAGAGCGCCGGAGCCCCCCCAAACACAGGCTGGCAACGCACTTGTGACACTTAACATAAGGTGACCTACCTTTTTTTTTTTTTTTTTTCGGACTGACTATGCTATTGGCCTTTTTAGAGGCCTCTACAGCTTCACCGGACTACGGTGACCTACCTATTCGTTTGCCCTATGATATAAATAGAATATATTAACATTAGTCTTGCTTTCACATCTATTTGCACTCAGAGCAATAATTATATACATTTTTATTATATTAATTAATCAAACATATGATATGCTACACAAGCTCAATACAAAATATCAATATTACATGTACACAGGCAGCTGTACTATACGCTAGTCTGACGCAAGCATAATACGTCACAAGCATGTCGATGACGCGGACCCATAAGTTTTTCACCTACCAAAAATCGCCAAAGAATTGTCACTTCCAAAATACTCTAAACCTGAACCTAACCTGAACCTCTAAAATCTAAACCTGTTTATAAATACGAGGTTCGGAATTAACAAACTTAAAAAAGTACAACCGAATACAAAAACTCCTTCTTTTTAAGCCAATTAGAAAATAGGAATCTTCTACGTAGTAAATAGTACAAAATAGTATTGCAAATATATATTCTAGTAGAAGCTGTAAGGTTGTTATCAATTCCAATTGCGAATAAAGAACCTCATAGAGGGTTTACTTTAATCATTTCGTAATATGTAACTATCTCGTTTAATGTATTCCAATTCTTCTATAACACTAGTCCATTTTAATATAAAATATTATTACTAAAAGAGTTTTGGATTATTTTTTGCACCAACCTATAAATAAAGCTATTACTCGGGCTGCTCGAACAAAGCCCAACCTTTTATAATTTATCAAACAAAAGAAATCCCAAGGGTAAACCTGCGGACAAAATGTACCGATGAAAAATGGCAGCGTGAAGCGGTGATGCAAGTATATATTTTATTGTTCGAAACCTAAATGTGTAAACACAAAGTCCATTTATAAGTAACAATAATATTTTCACATGTAACCCATTTTCAACAAAATATACATTGTCTCAGGCATTTATTTAAAGCTTCTCTTCTAGTGAAAGTCATGCAAATTTTAAATTTATTGCAAGCGACATAGAGTCTAAAAATATAATAATTTACTGTTAACCCTATTTCCTTGGTCATTTTTCTTTCCGTTGTACTACAAAGTTTAATCTACTAAAAATAAACTAGAAAAGATTAAGTAATAGATTACCTTTGAAGCCAAGTGAAGTGTTTGAGATTTCTATACATTTGACATGAACTGAGGTATGAAATAAAAATAATAGAAATAAAATGAAACGGCTTTAAACGCGTTTAATAAAAAAAAGTTTAATTACTATCAACATAATTAGATAAGTTTAAACATTAGCGGTGTTATTAAAAAAAAGTTAAAGACGTATTGAATCCTGGCTTTAAGAAGGTTTCGTATTAAATGCACCGCGGTCGCTGAATGGTCGCCATCTTGCTCTTTTGTCTCGCTTTGGTAACGATAGGTTAGACTAGCGAAAAAGGATAACGGGAACATGCCTCGGGCGAGCGGGGTGCATTTAATTGGACACTTTTTTAAACTATGATTTTTGCATAAAAACTGACTAAGCGACTGCAAACAAAGTATTCTTGCTAACATAGGTATTAACAATTCGGTTCTTCTCGGTAATCTTCGGTTTTTGTAGGTTGGCTCCTCAATACCAATATGCCGCACAGTGTTACACTGGCCGCGTGTATTTTCTGACTTACATTTTGTACAGTAATTATAGTTATAGAGTAATAGAGTACAGTATTAGAGTTGAGGCGTATTATAAAGGCGTAGAACTTTCTTCAATAAATAAGTTATAGTAAACAATAACAGTTTTTCAGATATGGTTTATTGTTTCACACACAGGTCAGAGCATTGAAAAAAAAAACAAAAACAAACAACTCCTTGAGGTTACTCCTCTCCTCTGGTACCAGAAGTAAAAGATTAAATCAATAATGGAAATATTTTGAATTATATTGTGTTGCATAATGACAAACAGTGTGATGACGGCTATCATGACGCAGCGGCAGTAAGCCATAATAATAGATCACAGGTTACGGTTTTGATCACATCTCAATTTTTGAGTATTTTAGGGTAGTTGTTAGTTCTGTGTCTGCATATTGTATGGCACATAAGTTAGTTATATTTATACTAGCAGGCCGGGCAGACGTTGTCCCGCCCTTATTATAAAAAAATCCTTAACAAATTATATACCAAAACGTTCCTCATGAATCACTTTATCCCCTGGTGAAAATCGTATGAAAATCCGTTTAGTAGTTTTTGAGTTTATCGCGAACAGACAGACAGACAGACGCGGTAGGGGACTTTGTTTTATAATATGTAATGATATACTCTGGAATTAAATTAATGTGTATAAAATTGTTTCATAAGAATTAAAAGAATAAATAATAGAATTAAAAGGCTGGTAACGCACTTGCGACTCCCTAATGTTGCTAGTGTCTATGGACTGCGGTGATCACTTACCATCAGATGACCTGCCTGTTCGTTTGCCCCCTATAATATGAAAAAAAAATATTTACCCAAATATTTTACAATCTATTTAGTAAACATTGGTGTTCTTATAAAATAATAAATGTTTTGATATTGCTTACCTTTCCTACATATTGCAGACTTATGACGTAATTAGTAGAAAATAAAAATATAAAAGTAATATTTTTTTTTAATAATGCGTTGGCAATTTTAGAAGCATTAAATCTATTTTAACTGAAATATTAAGTTAATCTCTTAGTGCAAAAAATGTTTTCAAAATAAATGTAATGTCGGCGTTATACGTATTTAATATGGCTGCGGTGGAAGCGACATAACAAAGCTTTTATTTGGACTAGTAAGCGTAGAAGTTTCACACTCAGACACCAATCAGAAACTGCGCACTTCGTACTTGAAGTTGCCCTGAACGAAAAACGTTTATAACTACGTATATAACACACGATTCATTGAGTCGTCGAACTTGTTGCCGCACAATATTTGTTAGATTTCACAGAAATTCACAGTTTAAAATTGTGATAACATAAATAGACTTTTGAGGTTATGATATAACAAGTGGAGAAAATTATAAAACACTTACAAAGACAAAAAAATTGTAGCATCGAGTTTTTTCGAGCTTTGTTACTCATAGACAATACACAAAAGCATTATGTACCTATTTCCGCAATTAAGTGCAATCTATCTAATCCTTATATACCAAAATCTATGAAGAGGTTAAGTTAGCAGGGACACCGATTCAATCAACATAATATATACATACACATATATCTATGTGACTGTGTATATACAGGTACATATAAAACATATACCAGGTGAAAGGTTAGACACTCGCATTATTCTAGGATATGACACTTCATGGTCACATGTAACACATAAAATAATAATATCAAAACAGATACTAATAAACAACAAAGAGAACCTTGCAAAGTTTGTTCTAAGAATTTAAAGAGTATGGATAATAACTCTAATAAACCTAGGGCGAATGACCGGTGATATAACCTGCGAGCGGCGACCCGGAGTTAATAACTTTCGATAATAAAACGACAATAAACCCTTTTGTTTGTTAAAACTTTGAATAATTATGCCGTGTTAGTTAGTTGGCTTCACTTTCAATTCACTTCACTCAACGGTCATTGACACTGTGCTTTAACATAGACGCTTCGATGATTGGCTATAATTTCTTGTATGTTTCTAGATAATTAGGTCAAATATTAAGCACCTATTTTTTAAATTCGTTTAGAACGAGAATCGAGTGCATGGTATCTTCCATAAACATTGCTACTGTCTAAACATATACCTGGTATACTATACATAGATACACTCGGAAAAGATATTCTACTTTCAATGTAATAAACAGATCTAAGTTTCAAATAATAATACAAATATATTTTCTTATTCATTTATTTCTGAAATGGTTCTGCGAAATATTTGTTTTAGTTTTTTTCACATTCATATAACAATTAATGTATTATTTCACTAATAATAGAAGTTGGGTTAATTAAGCGGCCGTATGTCACGTATCAAATCGTGGGACTCAAGACAAAGCTTATATCTCCGAGTTGTTTTTTTTTATTTTGTCTACGTGAGAAATATTCTTTCAATGCAAGTCACGAGAGAGAAGTTCAGGTTTTATTAATGCTATATCTCAAAGTAATTTATGAAAACGTTCGTCTTTCTCAACCTATGTTTAATTTTACGTATTTTTGACAATTAAGAAAAACAAAGTTAATTTACATATTCCCAGTATTCATATAATTCGAATTTCATTTTTAATTGCAATTCAATATATGTAGGTTCCAAGGCTAGGGACCTTTTTTGGGTTAATGAAATCTTTCTCATTGAAATAGTTTCGTTCTCAATAATTCAAAACATTAAAATAGTAAAGAAAAATCAACATTCTCAACAATATTTATGTTATTTAGACACTACAAATTTTTATGTCTATATGGAAATAAATAGTGCTTAATAAAAGTTTACTATAACACAATGTATGTTCTTATATTGAAAAGGGATTCATTATATTGCTTAAGATACTACACATATGTTTTGACTTATATGCTTCCGAGATTTATTTAGTGTTTTAGTTTATCATTAGGCATGCTGTAAAAATAGTATGAGAGTTGTGTTAATGATACAACCCGTGTAGTACATCTGTTTTAATGTAATTAATTGAGATAATTTTATTACTACTAGTGGTCGTCCTATGCTCTACATTCGATCACAAAAAGAGATACAAAGTTTTTTATTCACGTGTGAATGTATATATGTTATTATTTTTATCACGTTTTTTTTTAAATATTGTAGTGTTAAGAAATACCAGAGACTTTATTAATAAAGGGTTAGAGTAGTTCATGTTATTAAGAATAAATTACTAATTTCCAATTATTTATTGATAGAACTAAAGATTCTCAACACCTTCTAGATAAAAAAAGAAGATCGGTTGACAAACAGATGAGGAAAAGGTTCAGAACCATTTTATCTTCACCGCTTACGGCACTACAACCTTCTGTTTGTTTTATGCAAGTGTTATTGCAACATGTATAGCCTATAGATGTTGGAATGACATATACGAGGGGATACAAAATGTCATTAAAATCGGTCAACCTCTTTTTAGTTAAATCAGATATGAAAAGGATCAGATTTCAATGATGGACCTCTAAAAATATATACCTACAGGATTTAGATAAAAAAATGTGCAGACATAACTATTGATTTCTTAACATAGATTACCGACACCTCATCGATTTCGTAATTTATTTCATTCCTTCTGAAGTACACTAGACGTCTGGCGTAAATCGTATTGGTATGGTGACTGACGTCAAATCGAATCTCTGCCTGATGTATTGGATTTGGAAAAGTGAATTTCTATCGCAGACAATCTGAGACTGCAATAGATCGCGGTTAATCGTATGATCGAAAAAAAAACTTCATATAAATAATTCAATAAAGTATTGTACAAATTAAGCGTAGTTATCTATACTATAATAAAACTGTAGCAAGGTCAAATCTGTACATTAAATATTTTTTGAAATTTTTTATCGGGGTAGACTTTGTTATCGATATAGAAGCCAAAAATAATCTTTTTACAATTTTTGTCTGTCTGTCTGTCTGTCTGTCTGTCCCTGTGAACACGCATCACTCTGAAAGTACTGAACCGATTTTGACGAAACTTGGCACAGTGATAACTAATATTACGAGATTACATCTAGGATACTTTTTATCTCATAAAACGCAAGGGATTCTCCAGGATCTGCCTGTTTGTCTGTCCCTTTGAACACGTACCACTCTGAAAGTACTGAACCAATTTTGACGAAATTTGGCACAGTGATAACTAATATTACAAGGTAACATCTAGAATACTTTTTATCTCATAAAACGCAAGGGATTCTCCAGGATAACGGACGAAAGTCAAAAATTTGTAGTTAATGAAATTTTTGACGGATTTTGGTAAATTTTCATTGTGCTATATATAGCAGACAGTTTAGCTAAAAAGATAAGCTATATTTCCCTAAGCTACTTTAAAAAAAATACCAAAAAAAAAGATCGCCGGGATTCGAACCGTCGGCTCCGGCAGACCATATAAAGTCCAGTAAGTTATAACTGACCTACGGCTATATGACATTTCAATGCGTAATTATCAACCTCATATGAAAAAAATATGTGTAAACGAAACTGTCACTTATATGTTGTTACATTTATTTTATTGTATAAAAAATGTTTGCTAAACAAAGGTGACAAGATTTTTTCCTAAAACATAAACCTAGATAATAGTTACATTGCATTGTAGAAGATGAATCTCAACTAGAGTTCTATCAGTACGTGTGTTGTTTCGATATTTGATAAAATTAGTTTTCTAAATGTTGTTGAGTCTTGAAGTAGTTGGGTTCAGGTTTGTGAATCTAAGATTAAAATAAATCAGTTGAGGTGTATGCAGTTATTTTTTTTTTCTCGAACTGACCACGCTATTGACCTATCAAGGTCTTAACAGCTTCACCGGACTACTGTTTGCAGTTACTATGTTGTATTTATACTAATATTATAATGAGTGGTAAAGTTTTGTTTTCGAGGAATGCTTGGTACCTACTACTGGTCCGATTTCAAAAATTCTTTCACTGTTAGAAAGGTATATTATCCCAAGTTCAGTATCTCAGTAAAAAAGGTGGTTTGTATGTCAAAAGTAAAATAAATGTGACCAAATTAAAATTGAATGCAGATTTCACGTATACTTTACAAATTCTTATAAAACAAACAACTAAAACCAAATGGAAATTTAATGTAGATAAAGTTCAACTTTTACAGTATGTTACGTGATGAAGTTACAAGGGGTACTGGGAAGACATCTATCGGCAATATATGTAAGTTAGTTTTGATCTTCACTTTGATGACACTACTTTAGGTAATGCTGCGAACAGATTCTAGGCTTATTTTAAAAGATTTCTCACATACCAACTGGGTATATGTTTGAGTGACTCCCTGGATAGTTTGGATTCACGATTGGAAGTGCTGGATAACGCTGCAATAGAGTTTTAGGTTTTTTAAGATTATTTGCGTTTAAAAATACAATTGAAACCGGTAATAACCGATTTGGTGCAGACGAAGTTGCACGGGTCAACTAGTATTGAATAAAGTTCGTCAAAAGCCGTATACACGAAAATGACTGAAAAATATCGTTCTACTAGCCTTTGCTCGAGGTGTCGGTTGCGTTATAGTACAATTTGAAAATAAAATACAGCCCAATTTACTCGATAATAATGTACCTTTTTTATATCATACAAGGCAAACGAACAGAAGGATCATCCGATGTTACATGATTTCCAGCGTCCATGGACGCACCGCACCACGCGCGCTGGTCTTCAGAGCCACAGTTTTACGATAAACCCTATCTGGGCACGAACTAAAAAGTTCGCAACGTCTTATCTTTGCCGTACTGTGAAGCTGTGGAACAATCTCCCGGCCAGTGTGTTTCCTCCTTCCTATGACATGGGGTCCTTCAAGCGCAACGTGAAGAGATACTTACGCAAGCCGGCATGACAGCGGCGACCGGCGATCGGTGGAAGCCATTATTTTTGGATTGTACTGTGCTTACTATCAGGCACAGTACAGTCATTTGGCCGAGCTACAATAAAAAAAAATGGACAGTAGTAACACCAGGGGAGTCGCAAATGCGTTGGCAGCCTGTGTTTGGAGGAAGGGGGGGAGAAGGAGAGGGATGGGGCGAGGTAGGAGGAGGAAGGAGAGGCGAGGTGGGCCTCCGGCGTTCTCACTGACCGAACGAAACGCAACAATGCAAGCACTGTTACTTCACGTCGGTGTTTCTATGGGTCGGGTGGTAGTACTCCGGGCGAGCCGACCCATTCATGCTAAAGCCAGTAATAGCTTCAGCGTGGCTCTACCACTTATAAAAGCTTTCTGTGGGTAAAAGAATTTTTATAATTAATTAAGTATTTTTTGAGTTTATTTATTACAAACAGTAATAATAGTATCAGGTTAATATTTTAATTTTATGTACCTACTTGTACAAGAGTATAAATAATTCGTTTATTTTTCATTATATTTATTTTCATTTTTCGTCTGCGTGTATTTACATATAATTATTGAATACTTAGAACTACATTAATAATCTTAATTTTATATTATAAATGCGATATTTTTTTTTGTTTGTTACGCTTTCACATTTTAACTACCCAACCGACGATAGTAAAATTGTCCGTACATGTTGCTAAAGGTATAGAAAAAGACATAGGCTACCTCTTATTTAGAAAAAAGTACTGTTCTAGAAAAATAAAAAATAAAAATTTCACACGAGCACAACCGCAGACAAAAACTAGTAAAGTATAGACTGAAGATTTTCGAATCACTACATATTATAAAACAAAGGTCTCTTCTGCCACGCCTGTCTCTCTGTATGTCTGTTCGCGATAAACTCAAAAACTAGAGAACGGATTATCATACGATTTTCACCAGTGGATAAAGTTATTCATGAGGAAAGTTTAGGTATATAATAGTTTGAAATATCTTTTCGAATAATCACTTTTAAAGTTAGTTTGAATTGTAGAACCAAAAAACTCTTTAATATTAGGTCTTTGCCTATGAATTTGCCATTTTGTATGAAAAAATTTAAACGAATTTTTTTCATGTATTTTTTATTTGTATTAATCGAAGTAATCACCCATGCAATCCATGCATCTTTGCCAACGCAGTGGCAGTTTATTGATGCCCTTCTTAAAGAAATCAGCTGGACGGGAGGTAACAAATTCTTCAAAGGCATTTTGTACTGCCTCTCGGGTATTGAATTATTTTCCCGCCAAGGAGTTATCCAAATTCTGGAAAAAGTAGTAATCTGTAGGCGCAAGGTCTGGTGAGTAGGGCGGATGACGGAGAACTTCCAACCCCAGTTCTTGCAATTTGGAGACCGTCTGCTGTGCAGTATGAGGTCGCGCATTGTCGTGCAAGAGCAGCGGAGACAAGCGATTGACCAATGCTGGTTGGAGATGTGCCAGCTTCTTCATCATTGTGTTCAGTTCTTCACGGTATACATCTGCAGTAATGCTCACCCCGTTTGGCAAGAAGCTGTGATGAATTACACCGGCGCTAGACCACCAAACAGTGACCATCACTTTTCTAGGGGTAAGTTTTCGTTTAGGGCATTGTTTAGGTGCTGAACCAGGATCCAACCAACTTGCTGAGCGCTTGCGGTTATCAAACAGAATCCATTTTTCATCGCAGGTAACAATGCGGTTCAAAATTACTTCATTTGTGTGTCTGTTGAGCAGTGCAAGGCACGTCTCGATGCGTACTTCGCGCTGGCGATCATTGAGTTCGTGGGGCATCCTTTTGTCAAGCTTTTTTACCTTGCCATTTGACGCAAATGGACCAATATTCTTTTGACGCTAACGTCGAAAGCTGCTGCTAATTCAGCCGTAGATTGTGTATCATCAGCTTCCACAATCGCCTTTAATTCGTCATTGTCGACCAAAGTCTTCGGACGACCGCGAGGTTCATTTTTCAGGTAGAAATTCCCAAAACGGAAGCGAGCAAACCAATAATAGGTGGTGCGTTGGTTTGTAGTGTTAGCTCCGTAAACGTCGTTGATGTTGCGTGCCGCTTGTGCCGCGTTGCTGCCACGACGGTACTCATATTCCATAATTACTCGAATTTTTAACGTATCCATGATGTCATAAAAGATTGAAATGCGATGAAAATGTAACACTAATCAATAAACAAATGACTACTTTTGGAAAAAGAATTCCATGTTTTTAAAATAAAATTAATTTGAAATTAGAATTCTTAGCCAAACAAAAATTATTTTGATTTGAAATGGCCAGTACTGCAGAACGGTAATTTCATAGGTAAAGACCTATTATGTCATTTATACACGTATAATGAAAATAGAATTCTTTGAGGCTCAATTAAGTCAAAACTACTTTCTACTACTTCTGACCGTATCTGAATGTGACTGTTCAATGCGGTATTTTTCGTAGATGGGTTAGGGCCCAGAAGAGCTGTTTATTTTGTGGATTTGATTGACCGTTTCCCTTTTTTTTAATGCGCAACAAAGTGGGAAGGAATCAGCTAGCTTACAATATCTGCAGGCAATACTACGTTTCCATTTAAACTATTTGAAAATATTGCAAAGCTGCTACGGACATTGAAAGAACTTTGAAAATATATAGAATTGACTAGTAAAATACCGGCAAGCTTAAAGGCTTCCCGACGTCCGTCGTTGGTTAAGACGTTTACAAATACCGTGCTTTCTTCTGCTTCGAAGAAATGGAAAATCTTGCAATACGTTCTTAAATATATCTTCTAGCTTATCCAATCTATTTAAAATTTTTAAAACCATATTATAAAACAAAATTGCTCATAATCATAATGACTGAAGTAATATATGTGTCGTTACATCAAAATGGGTTAAATCCAATTTTAGTCGTTCCTAACACTTTACTTTATTATGAAGATCATAAAAAAAAAACTAAAAACCTTATGGACGGCAAAATTTGAACTTCGTCCTTGGTGTATAAAAAGTGGACATCTTAAAAAAATTAAACATGTTATATGAACGATTAAGCTTGGCCACACGTTTTTCCCTTAACCTAATTGCTTCTATAGGACTGAAACAAATTGATTTCGTATTAATAACTTGTAACGAACCCAACTGGGCAAATATGGGAAAAAAATATTGATACAATTAACACCATCTATATCATGTAATGGAACTAATTAGGAACAAAAAAAAAAACAAGGGAAAAAAAAATTGTTAAGTATTTTAGAATATTGAATAGGATTCTGAATAAATGCTAACATTCATCATAAATAAAATAATTTTGAATATTAATATTTAATTAAGTACTGAACCATAAGGAAAAAATGAAAGTGTTCTATTAACGACTAAGGAACCCTGACAAAAGGCGTGGCAGAGAATTTTAAAACTGCAGTATCCTAACAGTTCAATGTAAAATGTATAGAATTGAGATTGGAATTAAAGAATTAGAAAGAAATGGAGATAAAACCCAAAGGATTAGAAAAGGACAGATATAGAAAAAGGTATCTACACACGACCACCACGTCTAGTATGGAAGTACGTCTGGAAAAAAAAGCATTAGAGCGAGATGGGAATAAAATAGACGAAAGTAACAAAGGAAAAGAGAGAGAAAGCCTGATTTTTCTGACGTATATAGGGGACGCAATGTCTGTAACGGGGGTTGGGAGGACAAGAGGAAGATATATAAGGATTTTTAACGGCGATTCGAGATGGACAGTCCGGATAACTTCGTTGAATAATACGTGCGCAAGAGTGGCTGTGAAAAGTAGTGATTTAGCGGTCGTAATGCTAGTTTGCTTTTAGAACAAAGGAATACGGAAACAAAGAAATACAAAGTTTTATTGAATTAATAGTTTATTTCGGATATTTAGAAAGTTCTAACCTGAAAAGTGAAAGTATACATCGTACAGTGTCGGAAAAGTGTCTCGAATTATGCAATATTAGTCAGGAAGCTCCTGGATTTATTCAGTGCTTGAGAATTAGGTAGCATCGGGGTGATTTAGTTCTTCTTGACGTAGTGCGCGTGAGTTTCGTTGTGTGTCCGGGAGATCCCACAGTAAAAAGTATAAAGTAGTAGTGTGGGGGTGATAAAAAACCCAAAATTGCGGACAGTTTCGTTGTGAAATCTGAGATAGGGTTCTTCTAGAAATAATTCCGCGAATCAGTGATTGACTTAGCGTCATTATAATGATTATGTTGCAAATTGTATTTAGACATTTAGATCGTAAATTACGGCGTATTATGGTTACTTGGAGGTGAAGTAGGTATCGTTGTGTTAAGCATCATAGCCAGTAATTTGTCAGTACATTGTGTTTGTGAAAACTACGAGACTGTAAGTAATTTATAATATACTAGATTATAATCGTGCACGATAATGTCTATTTATAGAATTCAAGCAATAACCTGTTTTGCAAATAAACACAAAGACATAAACTAGTATACATTAACTATGGGTCTGAAGTTCTGATTCTATCAGGCTGGAAGATTATTTGACTTTGGTAAATCTGTAACTGAAACTAGATGTGAATCAAGTTCACAAACTTTTACGCATTAGTTTTAGTATATTGCATCCCAGTAGTTGTTGGCTTGAATGGTATTATATATAGAATTCAAAAGAATGTGAACTAGATTCCACTAAGAATATTAAAAATCCTACACTGCACTAACTCACAGACATTTTAATTAATATCAATAATTGTTATATCGTATAGTAAGTTACCCAATATTTATTAAGGAAGTTTGAATTCTATAGAAGTCAGATAAGTGTCTGCATGCATTTGATGTTATTAATATGTGTAAAGATTTTAATACCTCAATCAGGTACTGAACAATCAGGTACTGAACAATAATTGTACTCCACTAAATTGGTTGTATATCATTTTATAATGTTAGTTAAGTATATTACAAACATAACTATAAACTTCAAAGTTAGATAAGTAAAGTATTGATGAAGAATATGCGCTGTTAAATAGGTCAGGATCTATACAAACAATTCTAATATGTATTACTCATTAATTTCATTTCTAAACCTCAAATAATAGTCTGTATCAATAGAACTCAACCAAAGACACATTACTATACATGAGCTAAGGTATTGTAGTTCTGATCCTATCAGAATGAGGTAACTTGAGAAGGAAGAAGATTGGCACTGGTAAATCTGTGACATTATAAATTACTTCACAAATAATTCCTTAAACTGATGCGATTCCACTTCATAAGCTTTTAAACAGCAGTGTTTTATTATAGGGAGTCCCAGTAGGCGTTGATGTGAGTTGCACCTAAAGCATATAAGTTTCGGCGGTCTTTAACTCTCTTTCTCTATCAAGTAAACCGTTTTGCTGGGTAGCGAGGAGGTTACTGTATGCCTGAGGTGTAATAGGGCTGTTGTCAGCGATACGTTAGCCTTGACCCGGGGAATGGTTTGGGTTTAGAAGCATAGCGCATCTTTACCAAAGTACGAACCGGTAGCCGTCTTTCGTCTGACATGATCGGCTCTCATGGAACCTCTGCCTGGTGTAGTCGGGTGCAAACCCTTGACGTAACTTAACTCAGCATCCTCTTGTGTATATAATTCAAAAGAATATGAACTGGATTCTGCTGAGAGTTATGGAGGACTTCTTTAAGATTGTCACAACTCCACACTATACTCTTTACAGACATTTCAGCTAAAATCAATAAGTGTTACATAGAACATTTATATTATTAAAGATTCACTATAGAATTTCAATTCTGTGAACTTCAGTTAAGTATATATGGATATACCATTCCACAAATATGTCTAAATATATTGGAAAATCTAAGCAATTACTTTAAAATAGGCTAAATATATTTCAATAGAATGTAAAGGTTAAGCTATGATGCAAAGAAATATATAATTAAGTTGAGATCTCTATAGGCTAAGAGAATGCTAGTAATGTAGTATTATAAATGAATACATAGATTAATATGTATATATTATCTATTTGTTTTGCTAAAAGATAAACCAGATCGAGTTTCTTGCCGGTTCTTCTCGATGACTGGATAATTTTCCGAACCGGTGGTAGAGTTTGACTTTACACTTTACATTTTGCATTGTTGTTTTGCAAAGGGACAAACAGGGCCCTAATGCCTATACAATCAACTGCTATCCACCTATCGCTTGAATGTGTACTGAGCAGAGTCAGCACAGCATTATTTAATTTATTGTTTGTTATATACTAACAACCATGGTAAAAGAATTATCTGTGTGGGATTCGGTTAGCACATTATAAAGTAATGGTGACTGGAACCAATCAGAAGTTCAACTACCAATCTAAATTAATCACTACAATACTATTTTGTAGTATAAATGCTAGTGCCGATTTAGTTCTGCACATCTTGCAACCAAAACCTTATCCACTATCCTTTTGGAACTAGTGTGATTATATAATTCAATTACTGGTTATGTCTACCATTTAAAAGGCATTAATATTTGCAATCTCGTGGGTGTGTTAGCACTTTGACTATACAAGCTGCTATGATTCCTTCAAACCATACTAATTGTTAGGGCGTAGCTAGTCTTCTCTATATTCATTTCTGTTGATCCACACTGTGTTAGTGACCTGACGAGTGGATTGGAGTGACCTTTATCTCGCTCCTCGTATCCCAGTGTCAACCGTGTCGCTATACCTGTGTTGGGGAAGTTTGAATTGAAGCAAGTTACATATTTTCTCCTTGGTTGACTTTGTCACCCTGGAGCTTTCGCTTTCTTGTGAGGATCAAAGCAGGCTGTTCTTCATCAGCTAATATCACCCATAAGATTGCGTTTACTACATTTCATCATTTTATTTGGAGACTGGTTTCCAGATTCCTTATATTCCTGCCTCTCGCCCTTAACTCCCAGCGATGCTGGTAGTAGTTGATTGTTGGGTTTAACTGTAAATTCATTGTAAATTACAGTGCTTCTAAAGAGGTGGGCTTGAGGAAGGTGGGGCCTCTTCCCCTTCAGGGAAAAAAAAACCATTTATACACTCTACATACAGTCTCATGTTTAATACAAATAACTATATATTGAATTAATTTAACATATTATGTATGCGGTATTATATATATAGGGATTAACTTAGATTTTATTTATTTGATTTTAAACAATTGAATTTATTATGTGTTGTTATGTGTTTCCTAAAGTTCTAATTATGCTGGATTTAATCTATGTAATGTTTTCTGAGTACCAGATTAAAACAACTTGCTTACTACAACTTTGTTTCAATTCACAACGTAAAAGGGTCCTAACTTCTAAATGATCATGGTAATAATAATAATAATAATAATAAGGGGTTAATACATTGTTTTAACCAGGGTACGTTGAACTGGTAAGATAAATGTATTGAAGGTAAAGGAGAGGGGTTTGGTAGCGCTTGAAGAGGTCTCTATATAGTATAGACATAGTGAAATATATATATAGAGATAGAAGAGTGAGGAGTGATGGTGTAAGGAGTGAAGAGGAAAGAGAGGGGGGGGGCGTTACAAACTTCAATGGCTTTTAAGTTTTCTGTATGCTAAAATCCCATATTATGTATACGATTTCAAAAACCGTGTCATGTTTATTAAAGTGAAACTTTTATTACATCGTCTCAAACTCTTTCGTCTGTGTGTTGCATGTCGCGTGATGGTCGGCCGCTGAGTAGGGATAAAGTGAAAGGCGCTCGTCAGAGCAGCCAGGGCCAATATGGCGGTGCCTATAGTTCGCAGCAGCTGACCGTGTAGTGTATAGACTATTATTAGTTAAATGTCTATAGTGTGAAAAAAAGTTTCACTTTTACCGTGGTTTCATAAAACCACACAATCCTTTTTTTTTTTAGTTATTCTGTCGTTTATTAGACTAACGGCGAAATCGAACGATGAAATCGTGTATAAACTTATAGGTAAACTAGTTTGTGCACGACTGTCTTTGGTTGCGACAGACGTAAGAGGGAAAAGGTAGCACGTCGTTTTCCCTTCCCCACTATATCACCCGCCTCCGTTAATATTTAGACCACCTCGTCCCGTCCAACGTCTGGCAACTCGTAGGACCGTCGCGTACAAAGTTGGTTGGACTATAATTGGAATGTGAACATCGGCAGATTTGTTAACGAAGCATTTGAAACTACAAGATGTAGCTTCTATTGTGGTGCACTAGTCGCATAACGTTTTCAAAATCGACTCAACTTCGGGCTTCCACTTCCTAACTCTTAACAATTTTAAAAATACTTATCATGTAGAGTTTTCTACGCGGTAAAATAAAAAAAGTCCTCTCATTACTTGCGAATTCATACAAAAGTTATATATTACTTTTAGTAATAAAAAAAAACATTTTTATAACATTTTCCTCCTTTTAAACTCGATAAGGCAATTCTTTTTTTGTTTACAATTTATGATTGCGGGGAACGTTCGTTACCTACGGACATACCAACACGTATTAAATTAATTTACAATATGAATTCATCCTTTATGAATTTATATATGGAAATTGAATTACTGTATGTGCTTATTTTTATATTTAGATTTTGATATTTTGAGACGACTACTTCAATTTCTCGATATTTTTATTAATCTTATGATTTTAATGAATAAAATAAAACAAAAAAAAAATGTGTGCGTGTACTAGTGTACGCACGTAAGAAGTGAAACTTGTTTAAGGCCTTATTTTTCGCAAAATGATCTATATGCAACTTAAAAAAAAAAAAAAAAAAACCCTTTCTTTCTTTATGGCAAACAATTTCATTAATATATTAAAAAATAAAGTTAAATTAGATAAAGTTTAAACAAAAGGATTTTATTATCATACACATGAATACAAAAAAGATGGCGCGTAACGGAAAAATGTGACGGTAAATTTTTTCCAACGCCGATAAAGAAGTTTCACTTCAAAAAACATTTTCTCTATAAAAAATCTTGACTAATCTTGAGGTACTCAAAAACTTTTGCATCAACACACAGATATGCTTCTGCTCTAAATTACCGTTAGGATAGTTAGATTTGCAATTATCATTTCTAAATAAAAAACCGCATTTGTATAATAGGATAAGAAAATATATGACGCAAACAAAAAAAAAACATTGTATTGAAGTAAAAAATAGCACCGTATTATTTGTAAGAAAATATATGACGTGATAAATTCGAAGTAACAGTTACCATATTTTGCCTTTTCACAAGTTTCGTTTCTCTGTGCAAAACAACATCTGAAATTAGTATCTGTCGCGAGTCACAATGGGCCTCTATTGTGTGTGGATAAAGGGAGAAATCTCACCCTCACCCCTCTGCCCTCCAACTATAATGCAATATCACACCATTTTCTTTCGCGACGGCAGCGTTTACTCATCTCCACACACAATTTCTATTGTACAATGTTTCGTTTACAGATGAGCTTGAGAATTTTCGGTCGAAATTTTTGTCAAAAATGAATGTTGATTCCTTTAATCCCTACTTAGTTATTTAACTTCATATCTGTACTTGTATGATATATAATGTTAATGTTAAAGTGTTTTTACATTTTTCTGATTGACACTGCTTATTTAGTTTGATATATTTGCGCGGAGCCCTAGTTTTTTTTCTTAATTATAATTAGCTGTTTTTTTTTTATTGTAGCACGGCAAAATGACTGCACTATGCTTGATGGTAAGCGCAGTACAATCCAAAAACATTAGCGACCACCGAGTGACACACTATTCAGCGCCAGTCACCGCTGTCATGCCGGCCTGCGAAAAACTAGATATGCACCGGCTGATTCCGAAACGCGACCTGCAAAACCGAAACACTATGACGGGCTTTTTCGCCATATACATGGTGGTTGCGACCCAGTCAGGCTGTAAAACCCTACCGCTCCGCTTTTGCCATTGCCTCGTTCGTTATTCAGCAGGGTGCACCACGTGCAGGTGAGGTTGGCTTGGGTGTCTCAAGCCTTATGATGTTATTCGACACCCTTTACACCCCTCAGCTGTCACCCCTGTTACAGCTCAAAGTTAATAATTATAACGTCAGCTATCGGCCAGTGAAAATCCAATTAAAACTGAACCAACAGTTTCGGAGATTAGCCGGAACAAAGTCAGAGACAGACAGACAGACAAAGACTTACAAAATCGTTTCTTTTTTGTTATAAATATCATATATATTTTCATAGGCATTTAGTAAAAAAGCTCTTATTTTGACATTACCAACAGACACTTCAGTTTTATTTATGTGTATTGGAAATAATAAATACATATGTATAAAAATTGAAAAAATCATTCAGCACAGATTTGCGTTTTTAAATGCTAACGTGTTAATTACAGATGTAGTAGACTCTCGAAAACTGTTTACAGGCTTTTAAATGTGCACGAATAAAACTAAATATGATAGTAATATTTTCATTGCTATAGAAAGCAAGCTTATTGCACTAGGTATTATGTTTTTAACGTGACTCGAAATACTATAACGTTCCTGTACGGAATAATAAGCAACACATTACATTTTTTATTGTCTGATTCTCGAGTCGTAATGGTTTTTCTCATATATAGACAGGTCTCAGGCGGACTCGAAAAAGTGCTATAAAAATGATGTAAAAGATATGGATTTTCGTCTTATTTCATTGATAGATATAGAAAGAGATTGTGCTGTGTATATTTAAAAATGAACTGGATTAAATCATTTTTTAAATACTGGTGACGCCGCGGCGATGTCGACGTCACCGATGGGTGCGCGCGGGTGCGGGGTTATCTATGTTCAATTTAAGTGGACTGTATTTGCGGGGGTGCTATATTGATATTCAACTATTGCGATCAGTTATGATTAAGGAGAGAAGGGCAGGATGGAAACTTGGCACATACCTTGCGGCGATACAGTCTTCACATGGCTAGCCGGCTAGGTGTTTCTCGTTTCTTTCCACCGAGTCTTCTCTCACACAACACTTATTGTTTATAATATATGTCGGCACGTATGTAGCGATGCGTTTATTTCTCACGCGACCATGCAAAAACTTAAAATGTTAGCATGCGGTGCGGCTCGGCACGGACACTGTGCAAACCGCGTAAACTACTCGACGATAGCAGACGAAGTAACACAACACAATGGCCGCCCCGCGTCCGTCGCGCGCGGTGCGGCCCACCACAATCGAAACTAGCGGCGCGGCTCGGCGCGCTACCGAATTAGCATGTGCCATAGTTAAAGGGAACTGTGATTGGGCAAGATAGATGGCGTGACCTGATCGCAATTAATTGGTCGGGCTTCAAAGTGACGCGATTTAATCCATAATGCGGGAATTTTCAAACATACATAAAGCGGCGCAACCAAATACAATAAAAAAAGTTAGAACATTCTTCTAAAATACGTTATACTTAATGTATAATAAATGTTTATCTATGTTTAACATAATTTTAAGTACTCGCAAAAAAAGAAATAATTATAAATTCCAAGGATAAATTATAGTAGCATTAAAAATATTATATACGAAGTCGAAGATAAACAAATGTTCTATGCCCCATTAAAAAGAATATACTTACACAAATAAATTCTGACTAACGGATTCTGTTCTTAATATTTTAAATATATACAGGTTAGTACCTACCGTCGCATTCGGCCGTAATACAAGTATTTATGATATGATCCTCCTTATCTATAGAGACCTCGAAGTGTGTAAATAAAAATTCGTAAGATGTTACCCATAACCACATTTTTTTATTAAGAAGAAACTGCTAATGAATTAATAATGATAATATGAAAATAATGATGGGCCAACAAGAACAAATTAATAATTTACGGGACGGTTGTCCCCCGACGGTAGACCTCATTTGGAATGATGTCTCTAGGGCTATGGGCACAAAACACTATTTGTTAAAAGAATAAGCAATGATACAAATTGTTAGAATGTTTAAACGTTGGAAATGTGTGCTAATTTGTGCATTATTAAATTATTAATATGAAAAAAATTATGGTGATGAATCTATGAAAACAAAAGGTAAATATTGTAGAGGAAGAAATCTTTATTCAATTTCATTTATCAGTAGCTGTGCCCACGACTTCGTCTGCGTGGAGCTTATGTAAAAAACAGTGATTAATAAAGACATTTGAATGTATTAAGTCCATTTACTTGTCTACTTTTCTCTCGTACTTACGCCGCGTCGTTATTAAAATTACAATAACTTTTGAAAGAGTGGACCGATTTTAATGAAATAAAAACTAATTTATTCCCGGAGATATGGTTTACGATTTTCTGAGGGTTTATTGTGAACCCAGTACTTAAGCAGTAATGCGTGTTCATACAAACACACAGACAGACAGACATTTCTAAAAATGATTGAAATGTATTCTATTATTTATTCTTAGACGCCTGCAACAATTATTTTCTCGAAAATCGAAAAAGTACAGACTCATTCAATTTACATTCTTATTATATATATAGATAGGAAGAGTGGTTCCTAGGTTTTAAAGCCATTGAAAGAATTTGACAATAATTAAAGAGTTTTGGGACGTGAATCGATCTGTCATTTTTTGTTTGTTATGTTTATTGCTAAACTTGCATTATTTTGTTATATATTCTGCAATATAAAACTGTCATTTTGCGTGATATGGTTTGATTATTGTACAAAAGTGATTATATTTTGGATTGGATATAATAATTAAAGACATGCTTTCGTAGCAACTTGAATAACCGTACAATCTGCTTGGGAAGTTTTAGCAAAGGTGCCAGCACTTTGTTCGAAAACTTGTTGAGTATTAAAAAATAATATAAAGTCAGGCCTTAAGAACTTATATTTAGTAAAGGTAATATATGTTTGTTATTTATTCGAGTTACTCTTCAAAACGGTTAAACCGAATTTCACAAGACTTTCACCGACTTCTCACAGATTAGCAACAGTCAATATTTTCCGTGCAGTTTAAGGAATAATGATAAAATTTGACAGAGATATCATTTTAAAATTAAGTTTATTTCATAAAGACGAATCGCGGAAAACGATAAAACAGACTGTATTCATATAATGTTACTTCGAAAGTCTAGTATGAAAATAATTTTCAAAATCATAATAATTTTCTACATGGGAACCACGCAATTATACAATGGTTAACTCGCACTACGACCGAAGTTTATCTTTAAACATTTATATATCTATACATACAATGAGAATGTAAAGCTATGTAAAAATATGTCTGTAATTTATAAATTTTTGTGAAAAAAATTGTTCCCTAGTTGTGGTGTCTAGGAATAAAAAATAAAATAATTTCAGTCATTTTTAGAAATGTCTCTATCTGTTTGCTTGGACCATCGCTACAGCTAAAGTGCTACGATCGTGATAAAAACTCACTCAGCAAACCTCAAAAATATCATAAAGTATATCCTTGAGTAACATTTAATTATAGTTTCATTAAAATCGGTCCACTCTACGGAAAGTTATTGTAATTTTAATGACGACTTAAGTAGGAAAGAAGAGTAGGTAATTAAATGCAATTTAATCTTTTACAAAAACAAAGATATTATATAATGTATATTATATAATATGTAGCGTATAACAAACGACATACTTGTTGTTTAGGCTAAAATGGTTAAGAAGCATTCCAATGCACAACGGTATTATCCGTCCTTCTTTAAATCCATCAAGTGTCATATTTCCTCCCCCCAACCCCCTCATCGGTGCTTAAGTCAGTCCGAATACATAATGACTACGGCAAACATCTCTGTGATCAAATATTAATAATGAATTGCATTATAAACGTTAATTAATATAATTAGCAAGTAAAAGTGAAAGGTGCGAACCGAATTGTCAGTGAGTGAAGAGGAGGCCTCCTAGGACAGTGACAACAGCCAAACGCTGAGTCCTATTTTTTTCCATATCCTTCCGACCGTTGTGCATTTTTAGCGATCATCAGGAAAGCATCCCACCGAATTATTAAAACTTTTTTATCGCAAATACAACCAGCGTTAACACTTGTCTTTGCATTAAGTTCCACGCCGACAGAATCGCGGGCATAACCAGTCAATAAATAATTACGTAAACATTATTTATGTAACAAAACTAATACAATAAACGTTTGTCTCTCAAGTAGTTATATGAAGTCGTTACAAGCGAATGGCAAACTCTTATAACATTTCGTAAGGGTATCTCGTAAAACCCGAATGTTTTACGCCCTTAAACAGTTTATCTACTATGGAAAACTCACAGTGTTATGACTGAATAAATTCGTTTGCTTCCTCTCTCGCCCGCGGTTCATAAAAATACTGGAATGATAACGTTTTTTTTTTATCAAGACCATAAGTACAGTCTCTGTCGAGGCTTCATACGTGTGTTTACAAATTTTATAATATACCATAACAAATTATTTACATAATCTTCTAATTATAGTATACTACCGTAAATCCTGGCAACTTTGCCGCCGGATGTTCTATTTGCCATACCCCAACTTCTGAAGTATTGATGTCTATTACTTCGAAACCATACTTTTTTATTATGTAGGGATGTCTTTAAATGAAATTTGATTTGTTTAGTAACAACATTTACTTTTATACGGCAGCCTAGTTATTTACAAAATGACGGTAATGCCCGTTACTTTTTTCTATGATAGCGTCAGATTTCTGTGTGCTCCGAATCTTTAGTAAAAATATATGGAATAAACTTTACAGAGGTAAGCCAATGTTTGATAATTTATTTAATTACATCTGATTTAATGAATAAATCATTATTTACTTCGATATCAGTATCAACCCGGCAAAATAATCTTGGCAGATTATTTTGCCGGGTTGATAAAGTTATGTCGAAATTGCCATATATTGTTAAGTACAAAGGTTGTCACAAAAAAGTTTGAGATTATGTAGGTATTGAAACTAATTTACAGTTTCGATAGTAACTTATGTGGTCGGATATGGATATATAACTTTGTTGAAATGTTACTAAAAAAAACGTTATTTTCAGAAAATGGATTCTACCAGCCGTAAATTGTGGAGCACAACATATAAAAAATAATTCGCAAGACATGTTAGATATAGCGGTAGGTTTGGTTCACGGAAAGAAGATTTTAAGTCAGAAAAACAATTTCACATACAGAGGCGAAACCTCGTAAAAATAAACATTGCAAAAAACCAGAAAGCCAACAGCGGCTTTACGCTACAAAGTAACAACAAATTTGTAAAATAACAAAAACTAAAATAAAAAAATAACAAAAAATTTGTTATCGTTTTTTTGTATTTTATTATACTAAAAGTTTAAGTAGCTGTATAAAACACATTATTAAAATGTAATATATAACTTTTTACACAATGTTTTTCGAACTGCTTTAATAAATTTTAAGTAAATTAAAAATTGTCCTACACAACAACCCTGACGTTTTTTTCCTTTTTAGTACGAAAAAATCAAAATCGGGTCGTGTACTTTACCATATTTATGAAAAAGGATCTTTCTACAGTAAAAATACTATAGTCATCATGAGTTTCTAGCTGTGTATTTTCTTATTGTGTGTCTTTTTTTTGTTGTTTATTGTTGTCTTATTGTTGTCTTTCTTCTCATTATTTCTTATGTGTGATTTTGTTTATTTCCTCCGAAATTTAGGTGCGGCAATGTTACCGTATGTTATAGTTGACTTTGCCATAAATATTTTGGCTCAATTCGGTATTAAATTGCACTTATAATATTAATATTTTACTATATCTAAATTCTCTACAAAATTTACTATGATTTTAGTTGATTTTGTTTATATGTCTTGATATAATTTTGTGCAATAAATTCGATTTAAACATCGTTGTGCGGAATAAAGTGGCAATGTTGCCTGGTTTTACGGTATGTGTAGTGTATGCGGTAAAGCATACATACGCTGTCTCGTGTGTTCCCGTGTTGGTAAGCAAATGTCATTGTCGTGAGAGCCGCGGGCGCGTGTGCACGATTGTGCTATATTTGCTAACACGTGAGCATTGTCGAGCCAGTGTCGAGCACAAAGAATATACAACAAACAATATATAAATATACACTATGTATAAATAAAACGACAGAAGTCTGCCGTTGTGCGCGCATCAGACAAAAACTACTGTATAGATTTCAATAATTTAGTTTTACGTCTTAGTAATTGGGTCCTAGTCTATATTATAAAATTATGGGATATTTAAATAATTCACACTTTGATACACTTCAAAATTTAAAAAAGAACAGTTATTCCATTGCTTAGTGTTTTCACTTATGCCGGCAGTCCATATGACAACTTCGACTTCTTTTTACTGGTTACCAATAGTTTATTGTGTACTTGTATGCAAAATATTGTTTAATTCACTGTTTTAAACACAGTTTAACCACTCCGTTGTTTCCGACTTAATCTTAGAGATTTTATTAAGTAGATTTTAAGTAAGACGTACTACTTTGCATACTATGGATTCACCGTGCGGGTGCCGGGTCCATCACGTGGCAGCGAGAGAAACTCGTTCCCGAGACTTGTGATACGGGTGTAGGTTTAAGGGGCCCCTTTCCAATGTACATTAACACTAACCTTAACGGCTCGTGTTTCTCTCCCTGCCTATCCAAATCTGGTATGACTCTGCTAATGCGGCTTTGGAGGCTCGTTCTAGTATATAACTCGCTGCAGTTCTGGAAATACCGAGGTCTTTCAGCAGGCTATAGCGACATTTTGTTGGTATACCTCTCGCTCCCAATTCTACGGCATATAGATTAACTAAATAACCCTTTTTAGTCAACTCGTTTACAAAGTCATCAGTTCAGCTTCATCTCGTGGTCTTTAGGAATATTAGTTTCCCACGGAACGGTAAGCTCGACAAGTACCATACGCTTTGTATGTTTAGAAAAGAGAAATATGTCCAGTCTGGGTGACGGAACGCACACATCTCCTGGGATTTTATAGTGCTTTTCATACGTGTTCATTAAAATGGTTTTTTTTTTAAGTGAAACTTCTTTATCGACGTAGGGAGGAATTTTAGAGCATGTAAAAACGTATGTAACGTTTTTCGGTTACGCGCCATCTTAATTTCTGTACATTTTTCCGTTACGCGCCATGTTTATTTCTAAAGGTGCGCTCACAATGATCAGATTCCGTTTTTTTTTCCTATGAAGTTGTAAATATAGTAGATCATTTTTCGAAAAATGATGTCATAAAGAAGTTTCACTTCTTACGTGTGTACACTGATACACGCACGTATTTTTTTTTTCGAACTGACTATGCTATTGGTTTTTTTTTTTGAAGTGAAACTTCTTTATCGACGTAGGGAGGAATTTTAGAGCATGTAAAAACGTATGTAACGTTTTTCGGTTACGCGCCATCTTAATTTCTGTACATTTTTCCGTTACGCGCCATGTTTATTACTAAAGGTGCGCTCACAATGATCAGATTCCGTTTTTTTTTTCCTATGAAGTTGTAAATATAGTAGATAATTTTTCGAAAAATGATGTCATAAAGAAGTTTCACTTCTTACGTGTGTACACTGATACACGCACGTATTTTTTTTTCTCGAACTGACTATGCTATTGTCCTGGCAAGGTCTTTACAGTTTCACCGGACTTACTTGTTAAAATGGTCCAATCGGAAGCAGCACCCAGGGTACTTTGTTAAAGTATTTATGGTTATTAAATCTTTTGTCGTTATAAAATTGTAATGCATTATGACCTTTTTCGTTAATAATTTACCTATGTAATTTTTTTTATAATCATTTGTTTTATTTAATCAATAAATAGTGTAGAATAAAGTTGCTTTTTTAAGTCCGTGTGTATTTTCCGTTAGTACTAACTATAGAACGGATTTTGTTAAGGTGTTCACTGTCATTTGGGTAATTTATTTCTAGAGATTTATGTGTATAATTCATACATATTATATTAAGTAAATACTAGTTGATTTATTTTAATCAATTCTTAAACAGATCTCTTGGGCATTTTCATTGCCTTATGAAATATATTAAATTAATTTATTACGGAATTGTATATATGAGAAATGGTGTAATGCTATCTTTTATTATCATCAGTAATCATCCTTACATTTCACATATTAAAGAATAATGTGTTACTTTGACCAATGTAGTATTCTTATCGAAAGAAACGTTTTGATTATACTGGACATTTAATGTATATCAAAATTACCTTTTAGAGAATATCATTACAATAATCTTAGAAAAAAAATGAGTGCGTGTAACCGTCACACGCGATTGAAGTAAAACTTTTTAAATATTTTTGATTTTGACAATACATAGTTTATAAACAAATCAATCAAAAATAAATATTAAATTTAATAATAATAAAAATCGTACAATAGAATTAATTATATATAAGGGCGCGCGACCGTGCTGCCGTCTGGTTTCAATGTAAGTAAGTAACAAATTAAATCAAAGCTTTATTATTTGTAGTGCCATCTATCAGCTAATTTGGAACGTAAATAACGCAAGATATATTATTAGCAACTTTTTGTTATAAAATATAGAAAAGTTCGAACAGATTACTATGATAAGTAACGAATTAAATAAATTATGATTTAATAGAAGTTTTGGTTATGTATAATAATTATCTAACCGGATGGTACAGAAACGTGCCGCCATATTGCCGTAACGGACTACAGTTGCATTGTCGTTCAGTTACCTCGTAGTCGCACCTAAAGAGTTTCATTTCAATACCACAGATTTTAACTTACAGGAAGTAAAATTAATGTTGTTTTTTTAAAGACTTCTGCGTAGTTTCTATGATTTTGATAAACTGTAAAGATAAAAGGAACAAAAAACGATTTTAAATCGTTTAGACACATATAACGCTACATTAATAATAGGTCTTTACCTATGAAATTGCCGTTCTGCAGTACTGGCCATTTCAAATCAAAATAATTTTTGTTTGGCTAAGAATTGTAATTTAAAATTAATTTTATTTTAAAAACATGGAATTCTTTTTCCAAAAGTAGTCATTTGTTTATTGATTAGTTTCACATTTTCATCGCATTTCAATCTTTTTTGTCATCATGGATACGTAAAAAATTCGAGTAATTATGGAATATGAGTACCGTCGTGGCAGCAACGCGGCACAAGCGGTACGCAACATCAACGACGTTCACGGAGCTAACACTACAAACGAACGCACCACATGTTATTGGTTTGCTCGCTTCCGTTCTGGGAATTTCGACCTGAAAAATGAACTTCGCGGTCGTCCGAAAACTTTGGTCGACAATGACGAATTAAAGGCGATTGTGGAAGCTGATGATACCCAATCTATGGCTGAATTAGCAGCAGCTTTCGACGTTAGCGTCAAAACAATATTGGTCCATTTGCGTCAAATTGGCAAGGTAAAAAAGCTTGAGAAATGGGTGCCCCACGAACTCAATGATCGCCAGCGTGAAGTACGCGTCGAGACGTGCCTTGCACTGCTCAACAGACACACAAATGAAGGAATTTTGAACCGCATTGTTACCTGCGATGAAAAATGGATTCTGTTTGATTGTTCAGCACCTAAACAATGCCCTAAATGAAAACTTACCCCTAGAAAAGTGATGGTTTAGCGCCGGTGTGATTCATCACAGCTTCTTACCAAACGGGGTGAGCATTACTGCAGATGTGTACTGTGAAGAACTGGACACAATGATGGAGAAGCTGGCACATCTCCAACCAGCACTGGTCAATCGCTCGTCTCCGCTGCTCCTGCACGACAACGTGCGACCTCATACTGCACAGCAGACGGTCTCCAAGTTGCAAGAACTGGGGTTGGAAGTTATCCGTCATCCGCCCTACTCACCAGACCTTGCGCCTACAGACTACTACTTTTTCCAGAATTTGGATAACTCCTTGGCGGGAAAAAAATTCAATACCCGAGAGGCAGTACAAAATGCCTTTGAAGAATTTGTTGCCTCCCGTCCAGCTGATTTCTTTAAGAAGGACATCAATAAACTGCCACTGCGTTGGCAAAGATGCATTGATCGCATGGGTGATTACTTCGATTAATACAAATAAAAAATACATGAAAAAAATTCGTTTAAATTTTTTCATACAAAACGGCAATTTCACAGGTAAAGACCTAATATTATGTACTCAAGCAACGGCAAAGTGGGTCGGTATTAAGCTACAAAATACAAATTATTCAAATCTGATAGGTACTTTTAGACACTCGAGTGTTTAAACAAACAAAAAGACAATATCTTGAGCATACATATTATAAAACAAAGTCCTTTCCCACTTTTGTCAGTCTGTCTGTTCGCGTTAAACTCAAGAATAGAATATATATAATATATATATAATAGAATAAGAATATATAAGGGGTCTATGAGGAAGGTTTAGGTATATAAATCGTTAAGGTTTTTTTATTATCAGGGCGTAATATCGTCAACAGGGCCCGCTAATTATAGTATAGTAATTTAAAAATTTATTAATAAATAGATTATGCATAATGTTCTATATATATATTCTTCATAGCATCAATATTCTATATATACATTTTAAATAAAGCTCTGATAGTTTCATTCAACCGTGCTTGAGTGTTTATGCAAAGTTCCCGCACCTGTGGGATCATACCTCTAAGTGACATTTGCAGATTATTCTAGCGCTGTATTCAGAGATAAGAAATAATCCTCACCGATTGATTCCGTGTGGAACTTTAGTAGAGATGTAGATGTGTTATCGTATGGAAACCGATGTGCTTAGTTTTTGATTTAAAATATCTATTTTTATATTTGGAATTTTATTTGTATCAAAATTGTGAATGCATCTATAAAAATGGAATAATTCTAAAGAGTTTGAATATCAATTTCAAATATAGGTTAATATTTTTGAAGTGACAAACTCTTTAGCCGATTTGAGCGATATTTGGTAAGAGATAAACTTATGGGTTCGTGTCACCGATGACCTCGACATGCTCGTGACGTAATACACTTGCGTAAGACCAGCGACGCGTTGTATAACGGCTTGTGTACAATTGATATTTTTTATTGAGCTTGTGTAGCCAACTATATGTTTGATTAATTTAAAATTTAAAATTTTACTTATTACGCGGAGTGCATATAGATGTGAAAACCAAACTAATATTATCTCATAATTACAATGTAAAAATTAAAAATGTTAAATGTTTTAGGCTATTAATTAATTTAAAATTCTTAAAAGAATACAGTTATTTCAATGCTTTGATAACATAATGAGTCATAAGTACGCTTCCATTTTCTTTTAATAAATCATATTTTTGCAGTTAATAAACTTGATATCAGTGTTTTCTGTCTGTATGATAGTCGCAACTCTCATATTTCTTTCTAATATTACTTATCTATGCGAACTATCTAAGTATAAATTGAATCCATGAATTCAGTGGTTAATTGATGATTATTTCTATATATCCCAAAGTTCTGATAGTTATTAAAATATTTTAAGAAAAGAAGACCAAGATTAGATTCTGATATTAACAAAAGTGTTACCTTAATTATTTTACTGTTCCATTATTTTTAGATTTATCGTTATAAGGCTTTTTTTATATCATAGGAGGCTAACGAACAGGTGATGTTGAGTGATCACCACCGTCCATAGACACTTGCAACACCAGGGGAGTCGCAAGTGCGTTGCCAGCTTGTGTTTGGCAGAAGGGGTAGTGGAGAAGAGGGGAGGGGGAGGAGAATTGGGTATCCTGCGCTCGGACTTACCGAACGAAACGCAACAATGCAAGCACTGTTACTTCACGTCGGTTTTCTGTGAGAGGGTGGTACTACTCCGGGGGAGTCAACCCATTCATTCTGAAACTAGTAACAGCTTCAGCGTGGCTCTACCACCTACAAAATTCTTGTGTCTATTATGAATATAGTTTATCATGTTTTGAAAGATCTTTTCCAAGACTAGTTCGAGTAAACAAATTATAGAAGACGCAGCGGAAATATTGAAAAAATATACCAAATGGAAGAAAATTCTTTTTTTTCTTTTCTGGGCCAAAAATATAATAAAAATAAGTTTTACTAAATTCAATATAAATCGTATTTATTGAAAAGTTGTCACACTATTTATTTTACTATAACTCGCCATGAGATGGCTATGTATCTCATTAACTTACATATCGATCAACCAATAGCTACCTTTGCACGCCACACTCTTTCCCGGGTGAAAACAGTTTCATGCAGGAAAGAGTCCGCGTGTAAAGTAACAATATCAATCGCTCGTGAATCCATGTACGCGCCTTCCCGTATTTAATCTTGCGTACTCTAATCTCGCGTGAAAGAGCGTGTCATATAAAGGCAGCTTCACCAAGAAAATAAGTATTTAAGCAAAGAAAATATTTTCACACTAAGGGCCGCTTGTACCAAACGACTTAATTGTATTTAACTCATATTTAAACACATTTTTTTATTTAAATCAAACAAGTGTCTTGTACCAACAACTTTAAGACGCTAAATACGTTTAGCGATCTGTCAAAGTTAAATGTTCTATGGGAGCTGTTTAGCACGACTAAACGCGTTTAGTGAACTGTCATGGAGTGTCATTATATAATTCTGGGCTACGTTTTTCGAAATAAAAATGAGTTTTCTAATTTATTCTCTGACGATAATGAAGAATTTATAGAATTTTTGAGTAGACCTGTGCGACATATATTAAAAAGAAGTAATTTATTCATTTATTTAGTCTTCCTGACGTTAAATTTATAAGTTATAATAAATCTCGTGAAAAATTTGGTGCTCATGAATGATGCCCATAACTTAATTCGCCTAGCGTTTTCATATCGTGTTCAAAGTAATTATAAACGTAATATAATATACAAATTCAGTCGAACAAACTATATATATTAAACTTAACAAAACACAATAATAGTTAACATACTATTAATCCCAGCAAGTACGTAAAATAACACGTTCATTATTTACAAATATGCGCGCGCAAAAAGTGCAAAATGTCAAAGTATAACTCGGTAAAATAATAAACGTTTCGTTTACGCATACATTTTTGCTATTGTACACAAGTTTTATTCAAATTGTGGTTCGAGTATAACTTAAGCGAGAAACGAAACGTCATTGAATACTTTACCGACATTTTAAACACATTTAGCTAAATCGAAAATTTAAACAGTTGGTACAAGACAACGCTAAACACATTTAAATTAAAAATGTTTAGAGCGTTAAAAACATTTAGTTAAATTGTTTTTAAATATTTTTAAAAGGCATTTGGGACAAGTTGCCCTTAGTATGTGGGGCTCGTTCACGAGATATAAAAAAAAAACACTTGTAATATAAAAGGTTTTAATATTAAAAGGTGTATATATAAATAAAAAAAAACAATAATAATAAAAATAAATATATAAAAAAAAACACTCAATAGATGCTCACAGATACGATTTTTAACTTACACTTAAAAAGCGATAGCAAAAAATGGTGCGGACCGAGAGTCTGCAGCAAAAAAAAATAAATTAAAAGGTTACAATTTAGCTTATATTAAATCCAAAAGGTGTCTACAGCTCGAGGTGTGAGACACTAGTATCATAAAACTAAACCCACTAAAACCTACTTTACGACCTAACCTAAGAGTGACTACTGCTCGAAGTCTGAACGAATAGTGTCTTGAAATCGGGATTCTCGCGTCCCACGGTGGTAATGAGTCCCCAATTTCTCGTATTGTCGCCTTGTGCTGCAGGTGGCTGATGTGTTGCAATGGCTACCTAAATGTGACTTATATCGCAACTTGACTGTTTTTGTGTAGTGTGACAATGTAACACACTGGCCATTTTGATATACCTACTTTAACAATTTATTACAACAAATACTAAAAAATGCAAGTGAAGCTACGAGCTTATCAGCTATTTTGTTATAAATCATGAAAGGAGGTAAATTTATGTTAACTAATTTTGAACATAGAAGGGCACTTTCTAATAAGATATTAAACCATAAACGTATTACTTAATGAGAATATGGACATATTATATCATTATTATGACATCTGTAAGTCATTGTTTCGTTAGTTCCTTATACAGTGTAAGTGAGCACTGAGTTAGTTATAAGGCGGGTTCCAAATGTGTTGCTGATGATAAACCTCATTTGACACACTGTTAGTATTTATACGAGGTTGGTCTGAAAAGTTTCCTACCTCAACGTGAAGATGGCAGCACTCGTCAATAAAATGTAGTTGTGCATCTTTTGACAGTAACAAACCAAAGTTTCAGCCATTTTCGATGAGCAGTTTTTATTTGACAGTCTTTTGAGTGAGCCGATGTGGAAAAAATCGAGTATCAAGCAGTCATAAAATATTTGATTTTGAAAGGGAATACGCCTACGCCTTGTATATCTAATATATACGTTACATGTTACTGTAAGTGGCGTGCGTGTTGTACTTATAATTGAGTTTAAAGAGCATTTCTATAATTGTAAATGGTCTCACAATTTTCTATTTCTTTAATACAATTAAAAAAAAAGCGTGTGCGGAGCTGCGGGTGCAGCTAGTATTAAAAAAATTAAGATTGTGTGGTTTTATGAAACGACGGTAAAAGTGAAACATTTTTTCACACTATAGACATCTAACTAATAACAGTCTATACACTACACGGCTAGCTGCTGCGAACTATAGGCGCCGCCGTATTGGCCCTGGCTGCTCTGACGAGCGCCTTTCACTTTATCCCTACTCCGCGGCCGACCATCACGCGACATGCAACACACAGACGAAAAAGTTTGAGACGATGTAAAAAAGTTTCACTTTAATAACATTACAATATATGTATCATAAATGATCAGTATTAAAATCATTATGGCAATAAAACAATAAAAGTGATATGACATTATGTTTTCACTTATAAAAACACCACGATTTTTGTTTTTATCTTCTATTCATTTATTGTCTCGAGAAAATATAGCGACTCAAGAGTCACTGTAGTATAGCATTACAAAGACACTCATCTGTGTGTTTGCGGATACTTGAGTTTTCATTTAGGCAGTAATTCGTTTAGGTAACGCGTATATATTTGACAGAAATGTGGATCGACAATCCGGCGTATATTGTATGTGTAATCATTCTCAAAGGTTACCTTGACAACCTTTCGAATGAGTACACAGTGTACTCTTCCAACTCATTGGAGCTGAAATAAGAAAGCCGGAAAGCAAATAGTAATTTACCTAAGCAATTTACGCAATAAATTCAACGGGAGAAATTACATGAGACTAGATATTACATTGAAATACCATTATTAATTTCATACAAAAATAATGAAATAACTAGCTTCTGCCTGCTACTTCGTTCGCTTGGAATAGTTACTATTTACTATTGCGCTAACGGTAACTTTAACTCGCGAATTCGTTTACGTAGAAGGTGACAATATTTTTAAATAATTGATACATATATTAACCCCGATTTTGAAACATTGTTCATTGATGCTCCACTCTTATTAGTTTTAGTGTGATAATATATAGCTTATTACCTTGCTCGATAAATGAGCTATCTATAATTGAAATAATTTTTCATATCGGACCAGTAATTCCTGAAATCAGCGCGTTCAAAACAAATTCAAGCAAACAAATTCATCAGCTTCATAATATTGAGTTTAGAAGTATAGATTACTTGGTTTTTTTGTACATTATAAATTTTAGCACTTCACCACGACCTCATCTGATGTGAAATAGTACGGTCCAAAATGCAAAACACGTTAATGGTAGAAGGATTGGCTATTAAATGCCTGGATGAGGGAGTAGTTAGACAAGTGGGATTAGAAAAAACCCTACCACTACGCTCTGATTTCATCACTATGTAACCTTCACCGAAAACTTTAGTGTGTTCGGAAGGATTCGACGCGGTGTACGCACGAACCACTGAGACATCCTCGTTAAAAAATGTTATAGCATTTAATCACAATCTCGTGACAAAATGATTTAAAATGGAAACACATTAAACTTACGGGAAGACTGGCTTTTAAGCGCAACTGTTGGGACATACCCACACGTACTTGGTCGCAGGGTGACGGATTTGCAACTTGTAGATTCTAAAGAGATTAAAAAAATACCTACGAATTTGCTGTAATTTCATCATCATATTTTTCTTCATAGAAAGTTTGCACGTTTTCCAACATGTTATAATTGGACTATTATAGGTTTCGATTTTTAATTATCTAACCTATATTAATAGTAACAAATGCGTAGTTTATATTGTTTTTTAAACCTTCTAGACACATTATATCTTAATATATATATTTCTTGTGTGCGTGTGTATGTGACTGAACTCTTCCTAAACGACTGGACCGATTTTGATGAAATTTTTTGTGTGTGTTCGTGGAGATTCGAGAATGGTTTAGATTCACAATTGGACCCGGCAGGTGGCGCTGCGATCGACTTTTAGGATTTTTTTTGTTTTCAAGGCAGGACAACGTCCGCCCGGTCCGCTAGTATTGATATAGTTCTTTTTAGAGAGAGAGAGTTAAATTTCTAAACCTTATTTTAACACAGAACAGAATATATAGACCTTTTTCGTTACGGTGTTATAAGAAATACTGAAAAGCCCCGAGCAAACTTATTTCCAGCGACACAGTTAGTTTCTGAAATAGTAATGGAGTCCGTAATCTTCGAAATTCTTTTAGCTAAATCATTAAAGACGTTCACTATTAGAAAAGTACGCTAGAAAAGATATACGTATTTACTTTCGTTCCAACTTGATATTCATCATCAGCAACTTTCTGAAAAGATAATAAAAATTTTCAAACAAATCAAAATTATTGGCGGTTGTTAAATTTATCGTTGCAATTTCTTTCATCGCAGAGCGATACGAAGACTTTACTGCTCATAAACGCGAGATGCATGCGCTCCGAACTAACTCGTATAGATTCACTGCGCAGACATAATTTACGTGTTATTGCGTTCGATAAAACTTGTCATACTATCATTTTGCGTGGGACTGTAGTACTGCAGTACCCAGCTACGTTTTATGTTTCAGTAAATGTTTCATTAGGGCTTTAAAGGGGTCGTTACATGCAAATTTAGTTGGTACAGTGTTATGTCGATACAATTTATTTGTTTCGAAATCACTAGTTGCTCGGTTAAAACGTTTTATTGCGACACAACACTACTTTGAAAGAGAGAGCAGTTACACAAAAAGTAAATTTTCAAAAAAAAGTATTAACCGACTTCAATATCAATCAAAAACCCATAAGGCACTAAAAAGCGGAAAATAAATAGTTTATATAGTTTATATATAGTTTATATATAGTTTATATATATAATAGTATATATGAATATGTTTTATTTAATTTGGTTAATTTGATAAACTATTTATTTTCCGCTTTTTAGTGCCTTATGGGTTTTTGATTGATATTGAAGTCGGTTAATACTTTTTTTTGAAAATTTACTTTATTTTTCCATTTTTAGTGTACATAAATATATTTTACTAGCAGTGCCCGCGAACTCCGTTCCGCCTTAAGTATATTAAAATATGCGCATTTTTGCGGTATGGTATCTATCGGTATGGTATGCGATATGGTTTCAATTGGTTGTACAATAAGTAACGTTTGGTACGAACGCAACCTTATCAATAATCCGCGATAGTTTCTACCACCAACTCGGCTACCATCGCTTCACATATAATACACCTTAAGTAATGTAATTACAATGCTTGCGTCATGTTGCAACACAGCAACGAGCATAAGCACAATAGGCTCCACAATAGGCTGAATCATCGAAATCGGTTAGCGTGATATTGAGTTATTCGTCTTTTTGTCGTTTACATAATTAATGCAAATTTAAAACTTATACGGTTTTGCACTGGATGCCGTTGTTAGAACTAGACCAAATTGTAATGGGGCCACACGGGAAGTACCAGCTTTCAAATAAAAAAAGAATAATCAAAATCGGTTCACCCAGTCCAAAGTTATGAGGTAACAAACATAAAAAAAATAAAAAAAATACAGTCGAATTGATAACCTCCTCCTTTTTTTGAAGTCGGTTAATAATAACAGCAGTAAACGTATATAGAACTACAGACACACCTATTTATATCTAAGTATGTATATAGTAGTAATAAAATCAACATAAATATTCTCTTTACTCGCAAGTCGTAAACTTAGATAATTTAGAGAATCACAAATAAATAAGACAAACCTATTTATATCAAATAAACCCAAAGGATATATTTAGAATTTCGATTAGAAGTTTTTTTTATTAAGACATTTTCTTAGAAGTCATCAAATTGCTTCGTCTAACATGGAGTTACTAAAATTTTAAGAAACTAAGATTTTTGTTATGCTTTTAGCGATGTGTGTTTTCATGCCGTGAGGATGTGCGGCAAGTGGTATGGTGCTTATGTTTTTATACAATATATTGGAAAGATAAAAACTCACGTGAAAAACGTCGCGGATATGAGTAAGCATATTGTATAAATTAGACTCGTAAATTTCATTTACAGAGACGCTCAATTATAATAATAGGTCTTTACCTATGAAATTGCCGTTCTGCAGTACTGGCCATTTCAAATCAAAATAATTTTTGTTTGGCTAAGAATTCTAATTTCAAATTAATTTTATTTTAAAAACATGGAATTCTTTTTCCAAAAGTAGTCATTTGTTTATTGATTAGTGTTACATTTTCATCGCATTTCAATCTTTTTTGGAATCATGGATACGTTAAAAATTCGAGTAATTATGGAATATGAGTACCGTCGTGGCAGCAACGCGGCACAAGCGGCACGCAACATCAACGACGTTTACGGAGCTAACACTACAAACCAACGCACCACCTGTTATTGGTTTGCTCGCTTCCGTTCTGGGAATTTCGATCTGAAAAATGAACCTCTCGGTCGTCCGAAGACTTTGGTCGACAATGACGAATTAAAGGCGATTGTGGAAGCTGATGATACACAATCTACGGCTGAATTAGCAGCAGCTTTTGACTTTAGCGTCAAAACAATATTGGTCCATTTGCGTCACATTGGCAATGTAAAAAAGCTTGACAAATGGGTGCCCCATGAACTCAATGATTGTCAGCGCGAAGTACGCGTCAAGACGTGCCTTGCACTGCTCAACAGACACACAAATGAAGGAATTTTGAACCGCATTGCACCTGCGATGCAAAATGGATTCTGTTTGATAACCGCAAGCGCTCAGCAAGTTGGTTGGATCCTGGTTCAGCACCTAAACAATGCCCTAAACGAAAACTTACCACTAGAAAAGTGATGGTCACTGTTTGGTGGTCTAGCGCCGGTGTGATTCATCACAGCTTCTTGCCAAACGGGGTGAGCATTACTGCAGATGTGTACCGTGAAGAACTGAACACAATGATGGAGAAGCTGGCACATCTCCAACCAGCATTGGTCAATCGCTCGTCTCTGCTGCTCCTGCACGATAACGCGCGACCTCATAGTACACAGCAGACGGTCTCCAAGTTGCAAGAACTGGGGTTGGAAGTTCTCCTTCATCTGCCCTACTCACCAGACCTTGCGCCTACAGACTACTACTTTTTCTAGAATTTGGATAACTCTTTGGCGGGAAAAAAATTCTATACCCGAGAGGCAGTAAAAAATGCCTTTGAAGAATTTGTTGCCTCCCGTCCAGCTGATTTCTTTAAGAAGGGCATCAATAAACTGCCACTGCGTTGGCAAAGATGCATTGATTGCATGGGTGATTACTTCGATTAATACAAATAAAAAATACATGAAAAAAATTCCTTTAAATTTTTTCATACAAAACGGCAATTTCATAGGTAAAGACCTAATATAATTGCTATCTCTCATAACATTTGTCCGAAGTTTTGCACAAAATTAAAAAGAAAAATTATTGAAAAACATTTATCACTCACAATTATATTGAGTACTAGCTATGCCCGCGACTTCGCCCACATGGAACCTCATGTACAAAAGAATGACTAATAAAGTCATCTGAACGTATTAAGTCCATTTGCTTATCTACATTTCTCACGGCGCCATTAAAATTACAATAACTTTTGATAGAGTGGACCAATTGTAATGAAATAAAGACTAAGTTACTCCCGAGGATATGCTTTATGATTTTTTTATATGAGATTTTATTGTGAACCCAGTACTTTAGCAGTGATGCGTGTTGATACAAACAGACATTTCTAAAAATGGTTGAAACGTATTGGTGACGCCGCGGCGTTGTCGACGTCACCGTGGGGCGCGGGTGCGGGATTATCTATGTTCAATTTAAGTGGACTGTATTTGCGGGGGTGCTATATTTGATATTCAACTATTGCGATCATTTACAATTAGGGACAAGGTAGGAAGGAAACTTGGCACATACCTCGCGGCGATGCAGTCTCCACGTGGCTAGCCGGCTAGGTGTTTCTCGTTTCTTTTCACTGGGTTTCCTCTCTCACAACACTTATTATTTATAATATATGTCGACACGTATGTAGCGATGCGTTTATTTCTCACTCGACCATGCAAAAACTCAAAATGTTAGCATGCGGCGCGGCTCGGCGCGGTACGATACAACAACACTGTGCGAGCAGCGTAAACTACTCGAAGATAGCAGTCGAACTAACACAATGGCGGCAACAGTCGAACACTGGTGGCCGCAATCGAAAACTATTGGCGGCGCGAGCATCGCGATACCGAACTAGCATGTGCCAGGAAAGGATGATTGGGCTAGATAGATGGCGTGACCTGATCGCAATTAATTGGTCGGGCTTCAAAGTGACGCGATTTAATCCATAATGCGGGAATTTTCAAACATACGTAAAGCGGCGCAACCACGTATGTTATTACTTATTCCTAGACACCTGCAACAATTTTTTTCACGAAAATCGAAAAAGTACAGACAAAAAATTAGACTTACATTACGTGTAGATTTGTAAATACAATTTAGCTTATATTGTTGTTTATCTGCTTGTTGCGCTGAAATCATACGTTGTTTTAATTTTGTGTTAAACTATGATACGAGAATTAAACGGAGATAATCAATTAGCAATTAAAATATTATTTGTTACAAGACCTTGTATTTGTACAAATTTTGAATATTCAAATCGAATAGAGACGAACTTAACATAGTGCATTAACATCTCCAACAAAAACGAAAATTAATGAAAATCTAGTTAAATTATTCAACGTTTCTTCTGAAACGGTGAAAATGTTTCATAAAGTTACATAGTTGTTTACATTGTTGAGGGTTTGAATTCATTTTTCACAGTAGTAGACCATCGCTTCCAGTTTAGTGGTAATAAAACTCGGCGGAATGCAGTTTCACGAGGTGTATGCAATTTATAACGCGGTGTCGCGTCCTTTGTATTACATTTTATATAAATATAAATCATGTTGATTTTATGAGACATTCTGAATCATATTTAATGGTTGGTATTGAAGATATTGGAGATGTTATGGAGAACGATATAGGAAAGAAATTAATGGTATGGACTGAGAAGCGTTATCTTTTTCCCTTTATTTCACCTAAATATGATTGTCACAATATGACTTTCTCTTTCACTCTCCTTTACCAGCTATTATCTCAGTATTAACAACTTTTATATACATATAATTCCTTACACAACATAGCTATACCTTCTTCGGTTTTCTTCCCGTCTTATATCCCTCCACCTCCATAAAAAAACTCATTTAGTTCTTCTTTTCATTCCTTTTCTTCTTTTTTTTGTGATGGGAGGTGGTTTTCCGGTGCTCTCGATGACCGAACGAAACGCAACAATGCAAGCATTGTTACTTCATGTTGATTTTCTGTAGCTCGGGTGGTGATGGCGAGCCGACGCATTCATGCTGAAACCAGTAATAGCTTCAGCGTGCCTCTACCACCTAAATAACCGTGGTGTCAACAAGTAGCGATATATATAACGATATGCTCTAAGAAGGTAAACACGCAAAACCTAGAGTGGGACTGACTCTAAAGTTCAGCTGCCATCCTGCTATGGCTTCATCACGATGGTTTCCTTCATCGAAAGCCATTATTCATTCATTAACTAGAATTCAAACTTACGCCCATCGACGCGGTGACCGAACACGCTATCAACAAAGCTATCAATCGCTTCAAAGGCAACGCACTTGCGACTCCCCTGGTGTTGCTAGTGCCTATGGATGGCGGCGATCACTTACCATCAGGTGACCCGCTTTTTCGTTTGCCCACTATAATATAAAAAAAAAACCATTGCTCCTCAAATTCTGTCACACTGGTTTATATATTTTTTACATATTTATATTTAATTTAATTAGATTTATATCTTTATATATAAACTAGCTGTTACCCGCGGCTCCGCACGCATTTTTTATAAGTATATTAAAGAAATGTAAAATTGTATGTAGGAGTGTACATTACAGAAGTGCTTTTTTAAAAATATTTGTAACTACGACACGCACGTCGTCTACTGTAACATGTAACGTGTACATTGGATATATGAATACTAATAGTATATCGAATGGGATAGGATTTATCATCAGCAACATACCTGGAACTTCAACCTACTATATATCACAGTTAGTGCTCACTAACACTTTATAAGAAAATAATGAAAATTTTAAGCTATACATTATCGAACAATATGTCTTAAATCTATATAGATATAAAAGATATAATATGCCCATATTGTCGATATACTTAAGTTATTCCTATACGTTGTTATAATCACTAAGTTATGTAGAAGCAAACGCGGTAAACAAAACAATGTGGCCGCCAAATTGACCAAAAAGATGATATAATTCATATTACATACAAATATATGACTTTCAATTATGTATATTTATTCTTGGAGTCCAGTAAGACACACGTCTCACGCGGTTGTAACATATTTTTGATCAATTTCACACGGACATATGCACAGGTATCAGTTCATCACTACATAGTGTACCAATTAAAAAAAAAAGAATCATTAAAATCGGTTCACAATTGACGAAAATATCGATTAACATACATAAAAAAAACACAACCGAACATAGTAACCTCCTCCTTTTTCGAAGTCGGTTAAAAACAAAGTCCTCTAGTCTGTCTGTTTATCTATTCGTGATCAAGTCAAAAACTACAGATCAGATTTTCATGCCGTTTTCACCAGTAGATATTATGATTCATGAGGAAGGAAGGTTTAGGTATAATTTGTCAAGGTTTTCTTTTTATTATCGGGGCGGGACAACGTCTTCCGAGCTCGCTAGTTATCTGCCCATAAAAGTTCCGTGAAAGTCGGTCCAACCGATTAGGAGATAGTAGGATATTGCGGACGAAGTTTTGAGTAACAAAATAAAATAGTCTAAGTTACTTCTTATAAGGTGAGTTGTCCGCCAATGAAAGTCCCGTGAAAATCAGTTCAAGCATTACGGATATTCTACTGCGGCCGAAGGCGAATAAAAAACCTAAATTACTTTTTATGAGGTCTACCAGTCTACTATCTACCAGTGAACACCCCGTGAAAATAGGTCTAACCATTTTGGAAATAGCAATGCGGACGAAATCGCGCACAGATAAAACAGAATATGTCAACCACTATAATTTCGGCTATCGGGCAGTAAAATTAAAAAAAATAATAAAAGGTCCAGCCGTTTTGGAGATTACCCGGAACAAACAGACAAAATATCATTACATAGTATAAAAC
Source organism: Antheraea yamamai (assembly GCA_036509395.1). Classification (NCBI taxonomy): domain Eukaryota; kingdom Metazoa; phylum Arthropoda; class Insecta; order Lepidoptera; family Saturniidae; genus Antheraea; species Antheraea yamamai. The sequence goes on along the minus strand of AP028439.1, from coordinate 8,547,709 downwards.
AAAGTCCTCTACCGCGTCTGTCTGTCTGTCTGTTCGCGATAAACTCAAAAACTACTGAACGGATTTTCAAGCGGTTTTCGCCAGTGGATAAAGTGATTCATGGGGAACGTTTTGGTATATAATTTCACAAGGTTTTTTTTATAATCAGGGCGGGACAACGTCTGCCGAGCCCGCTAGTAATAATATAAAAATATAGAGAAAGTATAAAAAAAAATTTTTTTGGTCATTTGTAGCCATATCCATTCATCAAAATGTTGTTATTTTAGTTGTACATACACAAACTTTATTTTTATAATACGTAATAGATAACAAATAAAAAATTGGAAATAAAAGTAGTATAAACTTTTTGCATAGGAAAACAAAATAAACTTTGAAAATGTTTGCGATAGAAACTTACCACGTTACCATGGCAACGTATATAATACTAACGCTAACGAAATCTCTCAAAAGGAAAAAAGTGCCCGATTTTGAAACATTCTTTATTGGTGCTCCGCTTCTATTGGTCTTAGCGTGATTATATATAGCTTAAAGCCTTGCTCGATAAATGAGCTATCTAAAACCGAAGGATTTTCTCAAATTGGACTGGTAGTTCCTGAGATTATCGCGTTCAACCAAACAAACAAACGAACTCTTTAGCTTTATATCTTTATATATATAAACTAGCTGTCCCCCGCGGCTCCGCACGCGTTTTTTTAAATGTATTAAATAACTATGGTGTCATAGTTACAAATGTTTTTGAAAAAGCATTTCTGTAATGTACACACCTACTTACAATCTTACATTACGCCATCTACTGTAACATGTAACGTGTACATTAGATATGTGAATACGAATAGTATATCGAATGGGATGGGATTTATCATCAGCAACATACCTGGAACTTTAACCTACTATGTACCACCCTCAGTGCTCATTAACACTATAAAAGAAAGTAATGAAAATTTTAAACTATACATTATCGAACAATATGTGTTAAATTGTTTATTATATAGACAAAACATGCCCATATTGTCGATATAATTGTATTATTCTTATACGTTGCTATAATCACTGTGTTATGTAGATGCAAACGCGGTAAATAAAACAAAATGGCTGCCAAATTGACCAAAATTACAATATAATTCAAATTACGTACATTTATTCTTGGAGTCCAGTACAGCGCACGTCTCACGCGCTTGTTTACAGTAAACGAACTATTTTTATTAAATTCATACGAACGAATGCACAGGTAACAGTTCATCACTTCATAGTGTAAAACAAAATCCTCTGGTCTGTCTGTTTGTCTGTTCGAGATAAAGTTAAAAACTACAGATCGGATTTTCATGCCGTTTTCACCAGTAGATAGAATGATTCATGGGGAAGGTTTAAGTATAATTTTTCAAGGTTTTCTTTTTATTATCGGGGCGGGACAACGTCTTCCGAGCTCGCTAGTTATCTGCCCGTAAAAGTCCCGTGAAAGTTGGTCCAACCGATTAGGAGATAGTAGAATATTGCAGACGAAGTCTTGAGTAACAAAATAAAATAGTCTAAGTTACTTCTTATAAGGTGAGTTATCTACCAGTGAAAGCCCCGTGAAAATCGGCCCAACCATTTTGGAAATAGCAATGCGGACGAAGCCGCGGACAAATAAAGTACAATATATCAACCGCTATAATTTTGGCTATCTGCCAGTAAAATTCCTGTTAAAATAGGTCCAGCCGTTTTGGAGATTACCCGGAACAAATAAACAAACAGACAAAATATAATAATATAAAAATATAGACAAAATATTAAAAAAAATTGTTTGGTCATTTGTATCTATATACATTCATCAAAAAGTTGTTATTTTAATTGTACATACACAAACTTTATTTTTATAATACGTAATAGATAACAAATTTTGAATAGGAAAACAAAATAAACTTTGAAAATGTTTGCGATAGAAACTTACTACGTTACCATGGCAACGTATATAATATTAACGCTAACGATATCTCTCAAAAGGAAAAAGTGCCCCATTTTGAAACATTCTTCATTGGTGCTTCGCTCCTATTGATCTTTGCGTGATGATATATAGCCTAAAACCTTCCTCGTTAAATAAGCTATCTAAAACCGAAGGGTTTTCTCAAATCAGACTGGTAGTTCCTGAGATCCTAGCGTTCAACCAAACAAACAAACAAACTCTTCAGTTTTTCTATCTTAATATATATATTTCTTGTGTGCGTGTGTATGTGACTGAACTCCTCCTAAACGACTGGACCGATTTTGATGACATTTTTTGTGCGTGTTCGAGTGGATCCGAGAATGGTTTAGATTCACAATTGGACCCGGTAGGTGGCGCTGCGGTTGACTTTTGGGATTTCTAATTTTTATTATCAAGGCAGGACAACGTCCGCCAGGTCCGCTAGTATTAGTATAGATTTCTTCTGTACGTGTGTATGTCACTGAACTCCTCCTAAACGGCTGGACCGATTTTTATGAAATTTTGTGTGCGTGTTCCAGTGGATCCGAGAATGGTATAGATTCACAATTGGACCCGGTAGGTAGCGCTGCGGGTGAATCTTAGATTCTTTTTATTATCAAGGCAGAACAACGTCCGTGTCCCCGCTAGTATTTTATATATTATACTTCCTCTGATATACTCATTCCTAATTTTATCTATTGTAGCTACATTACTCGTACATTTGAAGAACATACGCATCTCTCTGAACAAGACGATCAATACATAATGGCAGATGAAGCGTAGTTTACTATTTATTGCATTTTAATAAGTCCTTAAGTTGTGTCCTTTAAAGAAATTGTCATAATTTCGGATTATATTTTTTAAATGATAATATAGTTGATAGCTAAAAATTGTTTATGTCAAGTTTTAAGAACGTTTTTTTATTGCTAATAAGCACTTAAAAGTAATACGAAGTTTATAGTAACTGCCTCGCAGGTGCAATGATTCACGATTTCATACCATAAAAGCTTAAATTGTGTGCGCTTTTACAATCTTAGCAAAAGTTTTATTCGTCTGATAGAACCTAATGGTAGAACATTATCGCGTTGTCTTTTGGTTTAAGATACCTATATATACGCCTGCATTAAATTAAATATATTTTGCGAAGACAGTAATTACACCAGTCCCAGTTTTTGAAGTGAAAATTTCTTTAGGCGTATTCAGCGGTACGCTTCTGGCAGTTGATAAACTTATGATTTCGCGTAATGACATGCTAATAAGCGTGACTGGCCAGTGACCATTTATTTGTTTTTATTTTAAGATCATCAACAAGACAATACACTAGTAAATATATAAAAAGTAGGAGTATCGTGATACATTATAAATGTAGTCATACTTAGAGACAACCAAGGCATACTGCAACAATAAATTAAATATTAATAAAACTGAATATTAAACTATTTTACATATTTAAAAATTGTACATAATACAAGGAAATTGAATAATTAAGAGAAATACCATATTGCGCTTGTGCGGCTTGTGTCAAAGTAGCGATTCGTAGTATATGTAATATTGATATCTTGTGTTGAAACTGTGCAACTCATCATATTTTAAACTATATGATTAATGCTTCGAGTATCAATAGATGTGAAAAATTTCAGTACGTATACAAATTATGAAAATTAAGTAATTCAGACTAAATATTCAAAAGAAAACACAGCTATTCCGTTGTTATGAGTTTTCACTTCTGACAGCAGGCCTTACGAGTGTTTCGACTTTTTTTTTTAATAATTTGCTTAATTATTTGAATTCAAATTATGATTATTAACCCGATCCGTAGATGATCAAATGTTGTAAATGTACAGTAAAATAAGTAATCACAATTTACCTCATTTTCTTTTATGGCGCTCCTAATTAAAACCTTCCTTATTAAATCACATTTGTTGGAATGTGGTACAGTTATGTAAACGTTACTATTTTCATCAAAGTATTAATTTAGTACGACCTCTATTTTAGTAGAGAATATCACAGAGAAGTTCACTCATTTAGAAATTATGTTGATTCGACTTTAATAGCTGCATTAGTCTTTGTTTTCGTAATTATAATATCGTGTGCTGTGAAAGTATTTATATCTTCGCTGCATAATTGCTTGTAATTATTGCTTATAAAATTATTCTTTATACAGTAATGGTTCTTAGTAACTTGGATATTAAACTTTAATGATACCATAGGTTCAGAATGGTTGATGCAATAAATATCAGATTGATTACTCTCGATATAACGACACATAAAAATAAACAAGTTTATAGTTTTGTCACTAAACTTATAAAGTCGTTATTTTCTTATTCACATTTATAATAAAACGACTAAACATTTGTGCACTAGAATCTTTACTAATATTTGAAAATGATTGCCAAGTCTTTTCGCTTTGCAGTGTTAGGTATACTTTTAAATATATTTCAATCTTTATTAGTGAACAATGGAAGTGCAAGTTTTGGAATTATTCCATAACTTTTACTCACAACTTTATTCGTGTTATTTAAGATTTCTTCTGTAAGATGTAAGATGTATTTTTTCTGGATGAAAGGTATCTTATGTACTCTTCTGTGCCCTTGGCAAAGTGTATAGAAAATTGTATAATGATCGAGTGACTAGATCCCGTGTAAAAACGTAATAAGCAAACAAACTCACAATCACATTTCTAAAATTAGTTAATATGATATAATATAATTCTCTTAGCATAAAGCAAATTAATTTCAGACAAAAGTGAAATACTTTTAAGGCATAATAAAACAAGGTTAGCAGTAATACTCTACACTTTCCACTGGCCATTAGGCAATTCGCAAATAATTCCGTGGCAAAACAGAATTATTCTCGACCTATAAATTTTGACATAACTGTGCTGACTGCTGACTATCCAGCTTACATTTACGACGTTGTAAGAGCCCCAACAGGCTAACGCTTGAGTTTACGAGGACCCGTGTTATTACATGATGCATTCGCTACCGACCTCTTAATTTAGGCTTAAGGCGCCAACATAAATAGCTGTGATGATAGTAGTACAATAAAATGTGGTTAGCTTAGGAGGGGTAAGTGAATTGAAAATTTAATCTCGAGTTATAGGTTAACATATCATTTGAACAGCCAAAGTGTTGCTAGAATATTTGCGTATAATAAATGAATTTTTAAATATATTTGATTGAAGAAGGCGTTACTTTGTGGAAATCCATAATTAAATATTATGGCAGACGTTACTTTGCACTTCCGCCTAGAATAGACTGACAGCTACCATGTCTCACTGCAACAAAAAACGTTTGGTTTTATTTGTCCGTGTGTGCCTGAAAAAGTTACACCTGAAACTATTAATAGAGAGAGAGAGAGAGCGAAATATTAGTAACTAAAACAATAAAAAGAATTGAAAATGGGTTCCTTGGTTGACAATTGACACTGTTGGTATGTAACTGTAAATATAAAAATATATAATTATTAGGTCTTTACCTATGAAATTGCCGTTTTGTATGAAAAAATTTAAACGATTTTTTTTCATGTATTTTTTATTTGTATTAATCGAAGTAATCACCCATGCAATCAATGTATCTTTGCCAACGCAGTGGCAGTCAGTTTATTGATGCCCTTCTTAAAGAAATCAGCTGGATGGGAGGCAACAAATTCTTCATAGGCATTTTGTACTGCCTCTCGGGTATTGAATATTTTTCCCGCCAAGGAGTTATCCAAATTCTGGAAAAAGTAGTAAGTCTGTAGGCGTAAGGTCTGGTGAGTAGGGCGGATGACGGAGAACTTATGTGTAGTATGTATACTGTATGTACACATTATTATGTACTTATGTATACTGTGCAGTATGAGGTCGCGCGTTGCTTCTCCATCATTGTGTTCAGTTCTTCACAGTACACATCTGCAGTAATGCTCACCCCGTTTGGTAAGAAGCTGTGATGAATCACACCGACGCTAAACCACCAAACAGTGACCATCACTTTTCTAGGGGTAAGTTTTCGTTTAGGGCATTGTTTAGGTGCTGAACCAGGATCCAACCAACTTGCTGAGCGCTTGCGGTTATCAAACACAATCCATTTTTCATCGCAGGTAACAATGCGGTTCAAAATTCCTTCATTTGTGTGTCTGTTGAGCAGTGCAAGGCACGTCTCGACGCATACTTCGCGGTGGCGATCATTGAGTTCGTGGGGCACCCATTTGTCAAGCTTTTTTACCTTGCTAATTTGACGCAAATGGACCAATATTGTTTTGACGCTAACGTCGAAAGCTGCTGCTAATTCAGCCGTAGATTGTGTATCATCAGCTTCCACAATCGCCTTTAATTCGTCATTGTCGACCAAAGTCTTCGGACGACCGCGAGGTTCATTTTTCAGGTCGAAATTCCCAGAACGGAAGCGAGCAAACCAATAACAGATGGTGCGTTGGTTTGCAGTGTTAGCTCCGTAAACGTCGTTGATGTTGCGTGCCGCTTGTGCCGCGTTGCTGCCACGACGGTACTCATATTCCATAATTACTCGAATTTTTTACGTATCCATGATTACAAAAAAGATTGAAATGCGATTCATCTACGAAATGAAAATGTAACACTAATCAATAAACAAATGACTACTTTTGGAAAAATAATTCCATGTTTTTAAAATAAAATTAATTTGAAATTAGAATTCTTAGCCAAACAAAAATTATTTTGATTTGAAATGGCCAGTACTGCAGAACGGCAATTTCATAGGTAAAGACCTATTACTTAAAATATGTTATAGATTAATGTATAATAACCACAACCGCGACACGTGTTTCACTCTGTCACGGAACATCTTCGGATCGATTTAAATAATTTTATGAAGAGATCTTCCGTGAAAATGTATCTTAACTAAGTTGTAGTGTGGGCTTTATGGATTCCAGCTAACATTTTTTCCGAGCCCTTTTGATGCCGTGAAGACGGTCACGTATTGTGAATATCATTTATTTGTATTGAAGTGTATTGACAACAATATAACTCCTTTTCGAACCAAGTCGGACACATCGATCAATCATATTTTAACCAAACATCCGATACATTACTGTATGTTACAAAATTGTCACATAATGTCGGAATATAGGAATTCGTGGTTAATAGTATTCTGTTATGTATTATAACACTACTACACTACTAAAACAAATGTCATGTCTCCTTGTTTACAGGACATATTTATTGTTTAAAATGGGTTCGGCGGTGACCGATAGTGGCTGCAGCACAGTTATTAATAGCGTTCATATACATACTTATTTATTTAAACGGTACTAGACAAAATTAAATCCAAATCCTTCTTTTTTGTATATATATTAGTATTTATATTAACAATAGCATGCGCACCATCAAAATAGCATATGGTGGCGTTCTGCTACTCTGGGAAACCACTAAAGATCTTTCGAGAGCCTTCAAAGCTAACGTCCCGATCCAGCTAACAACAGTAAAGATACAATGCACGTACCTCAAGATCTTCCACCGTGTTATGGCTGGCCGCTGAGCTTCTGTGAATATTGTTAGATTGTGATGATTTCAATGATGGAGCTGCTGATTGTTTATGTTGTGCGTACGTCTCGATCGTCCGATTAAAAAGCGGGATACTACGTCACCCTTTTTTTTTACGCTGATATGCATGACAACCATAAAGTTGGTGTCTCGATATTGCTAATTAACGGAGATCCGAACGTCAATAGTCGACTTGTATAAATAGATTTTATTCTATAATGATAATCATACAATAATTTTTGTAATATTTTAATTGTTTATAATTCGTATTTTTTTATTCAACAAATAAATAAACAGATATCTAAGTTTATTTTTCAGTATTAATATTCATTGCGTTTGTTTTGTCGTTAAAGGGTTACAAACGGAGATACAGGCAGAGCGACTCTCACATTTATAATATTGTAGATTGAATTTACTATTTAAAGATATAAAAGGTCTATCAACTTTTAGCTGAATAACCTTCAAAATATATATATATATACAACGTCTAAGTTGAAGTTGGATGTTTTATGTATTTAGATATCGTCGAGTCGACAACTCCCTGAAAGTTTTATTTGATAAACGTTTTTACTTACATTTCGAAACTCACGTACGAGGTGTTAATATCGCTTTCACTTACTTTTAAAGATTCGAAGGTTTATATTTTGTTTAGAAATTGATATAAATCAAGTTCTCATATATTTTTCTATATATTTCAAATTGTATGTCTAGTGTTAAATGTTTTGTTTAAGAAGCAGTAAAATGCTAAATAATGCTATTGCAAATACACCTTTTCTATTAATTTTATGATAACCTGTATTTTAAATATGGACATGAATATAATTTAGTGTTTACAGTTTTATTACTTTGACTCTACTGATAGCTTTGGTCAATTTTTGTCTCGTAGTTTTATTGTAACTCGCATTTTATAATTTCGAAAATTATTATTTGAAATTATTGTATGATATCCATTTTTTAAAGAAATATGCTCTCTGCTTACACAAAATTCATAAAAAATTGGTAGTGAATAAATGAAATCTATCTTCTATATATATATATAAGAAATTCCCACCTATATATTGACTCATCACGATATCTCTGGAACCATAAGGCGTAGCGACTTGAAATATGGTAGGAATATTCCTTTCGCCGAGTACAGGTCAGCTAAGTACGGATTCCACCCACAAGGGGGGTTGCGGGGGGTAATCAGGGCGGGACAAGGTCAGCCGGGCCCGCTAGTAAATAATATTTCAATGATTTTTATAACTGCTAATGATAAGTTTCGTAACCAATTAACTGAGAAATTCTATTATATATTTCTCGTGTACAATATTCTATAAAAATCAATCACTTTTAGTTAAATCCAGATGTACGAACAGACAGACAAACATTTTTTAAATATCATATTCGTGATCCCCCTATAATAGATGTTTATCATAATATTTGAGAAAAATAATTCGATCTACACACATAAATACATTTTTTTAAATCGATATTAAATACGGACCAAAGAAAGTATCATTTAGATTTGTATTGTCACAAAAAATCAACCCATATCAATCAATATATGGGGACAGAGATAAGATTTTTGTTTATGATAAATTTATTTTCTAAACACGTATCGCCGGTTTGATTCCTTTTCGAGATGGGGAGAGCTATGGCGTGTGATGAATAACATTACTTAGAAGACGTCACGTCTTTGCACCTCATGAGCGAGACGTTTCGCAACTCTCATTTGTTATAATTTTAAATTATGTTAGTGGTTATGGTTATAAAATAAATAAACTCGCTATAAACAAAGGTTTTACGTTTACAAAAAAGTTGAGGCAGTCATAAAGATTGACAGAAGTGAAGATTCAAAACAATGGAATAACTGTGTTCTCTTTTGTTTTTTTTTAAAATTAATTATAACGTGAATTATTTAAATGTCATAATTTGTATATGAAATTGTTATCATTAGTTTGGTTTTCACATCTATTGCATTCCGAGCAATTAATTATATGCACTTATATGCATTATTATAGAGTTTATTAATTAATAACACATATGATGCACTGCACAAGTTCAATACAAAGTATCAATGTTACATGTGTTTGTTAAGCTAGTGAATGAACATTTTCAATAATACTGTGACAGTCACGCTAGTAACGTACTCGAGGATTCCACTTCTGGAATCAAACCTAGCCGAGAGCCGCTCCTGAGAGGGGTCGCGTCGTGTGTGCTGGAGTGAAATTTACCGCCAAACCACGCCGGCGTGATCCTCGATTAATCTTCGGTCCTTTTCCTTTAGGCCTTTTGTAGGCTTGCTTCATATTTGTAGTATTAGTATTTGGAGGTAATATTTCTCCAATTACACAAATACTTTGTGAAGGAAGGAACCTTTGCGCAACATATATAATTAGCGGTGTTATAATTTTTTTTTTCCATAGGTTTTCTTAGAATCCTCCGATGAGGTGACGCTGTATTCAGTAATCTTATAAGTAAAAATGGAAAATAATATTATATGTAAGAGAACAAATCAAACATTTATATATTTTTAATAAAACAGGTAAAAATATTTCATTGTATAACGCGTTAGTCCAGCACCTTAGGTCACTTCTAAGACCTTCAGTAAATGTAATAAGATTTGACCCTACTCAAGAGTTCGACAAGGGAACGAAACGGAAACATAATCTTTGATACAACATTGCTGTTATATCTTCCTTTTCATAATCGTGTGTGTTTTCTAAAACTTTATTACGCTAACAGCAGTGAAATTATCTAAAAAGGAATGAGATATATTGTTTTCATGCATTATTATTCTGAATGTGTTTGAAACGGCTTTACAACTGAAGTGCAGAACAGAAAGATTTTTTTTTGTGGTTATAATGGATACATTCAAAAAATACTTAAACGATTTTAATAATTCTCTGACTGAAAAAGACGTTACTTTGCGGAAATCTATCTTTAAATATTATAGTGGACTTTACTTTGCACTTCCGCCTGAAATAGATTGGCCGCTACCACGTCTTACTGGAACAAAAAACGTTTGATATTATTTGTCCGAGGTCTATCTGAAAAAGGTATATACATCTGAAACTAATAATAGAGAGTTTTTTGTTGCAGTAAGAAGTGGTAGCGGCCAATCTATTTCAGGCGGAAGTGCAAAGTAACGTCCACTATAATATTTATTAATCTTTTACCATTAAAAAGCTACATTTCCAGCGAGTAAATTTTCTTTTTCAAAATTAATATTACCGTAAGAGGCTCAGCAAAAGGTAATAATAATATATTAAAGTGGATTTACTAAATAACAATTTAGTAGGGACAAATAACATGAGATATTTAATTTAACGGGAAAAAAATAGGGAGTACATATAGATCTGTTTACTCATTTAAAAGATATAGAGGTGAGTTTATGTTATGGGATAGTGAAAACAATACATAGATATACGATCTGTCGTATATCTATATATATACACGTATCACGTCTCATTTCCTATTGGTTATAAGAGTTGTATTGTCCCAATCGGCTGAGTGCCTTAAGCGCTCGCCTTAGTTGTCCGGTGAAGCTGTTAAGACCTTGCTAGGTCAATAGCGTAGTCAGTTCGAAAAAAAAAAAAGTTGTATTGTCTATTTCCAAAGATCTTTATTGAATCCTAATGCATACTATACTAAAACTTTTTCTGGGAACATATAAGTATCAATAACGAACAACCACTAAATCGGTCGAATACATAACCTCCTTTCTTGAAGCGAGTTAATAAAAATATATGGTTTATTATCGAAGAAATCGATAAATACCAATTCGAAGGCATAATAGATAAACTAATTACGTGTCATTGAACTTGAAATGGGCGGCAAAATGGCAAGTAAGTTCCGAAAATTCGTTTGACGGAAAGTATCTTTTTATGCCTTTAATAAACTCCCTCATTAGATAAAAGACGGAGAAAATGACTGTCGACGTAAAGACCATTACTGGGATCTTCCACGTCGTTGTACAAAAAAGGGAATTGAATTACATTTCGCAGTAAATGGTGACTTTTCGTTTTCGTCTTAATAATACAATATAACTTCAAATGTGTAATATGTCATATACTTTTAAACAAATAATCTGATACGAACTATTTTCATAGAAACGGGGCAATTCTACCAAGAGTTTATCAAGTGACTATGCAAAGTTGGAATGCATAACCATAAATACCTTATTTCTGCCATAAACAGCAGTGCTTATGGAAGGATTCACGACGAAATAAAAATTGTGTATCATTTAAAAACACATACAATAAACAGATAAAAAAAGTGTGTGTGTACTTATGTACACGCGTTAGAAGTTATACTTCTTTGGCGTAACAAGATAAAAATCTTTTCAAAAAAATTATCTTTCGCCTTATTCTACGTTTGTAGACACAACGACACTAACAATAGAAAAAAGATATTTAATACATTGAAAGTTTTAATACAAAGAAATACAAAGAAACAAAATATTGACTATAGCTAACTTCAGGGTGTCGGTTTTTCGTGACGGCGTGCGCGTCGTAAAAATTTACTCTCATCATTTTTGCCTAACACGCCAAAAGAAGTATAACTTCAAAAATAAAAATATGTAAGATTTATATTGTACTAACGGGTCCTGCGAACGTTGTCCTGCCTTGATAATAAAAAAAATCCTAAAAGGCAATCACAGCGCCACCTACCGGGTCCAATCGTGAATCTAAACCATTCTCGGATCCACTGGAACACGCACACAAAATTTCATCAAAATCAGTCCAGCCGTTTAGGAGGAGTTCAATGACATACACACGTACAGAAGAAATCACTACATAGTATAAAACAAAGTCGCTTTCTCTGTCCCTATATCCCTATGTATGCTTAAATCTTTAAAACTACGCAACGGATTTTGATGCGGTTTTTTTTTTAATAGATAGAGTGATTGAAGAGGAAGGTTTATATCTATAATAACATCCATTAATTAGTGGAGAAATGCTGTTATTTTTGAGGTTTCTAATGTGATGTTGTAAATAATTACATTTTTTCCGCTTACATTGCAAGAAACGCAGGCGGGCCACGGGTAGTAATGAATAAATCAAAACTACTGGATCGATTTTAATCAATTTTTCAGTGAATGACATAGGCTATATATTTTATACCCGTGCGAAGCCGGAGCGGGCCGCTAGTTTATATATAAAGATTATATTTCAATAATAATACTCAACTCATAGTACCTATACCATTCAATCATATATAAGTTACATTGAGACGCTATCATTTCAAGATAAGATTTCCTCAAACATTAATCATACTTTGCTCATATTTCTCCATTTGTCACTTCTTCCCCTCAACGTAAAGGACTTTGAAAAATGACTACCCACTTACGTTCGAGGAAAACATTTACATGTTACTAACGAACATAATTTTTCATTGTTTCAGATAAACGTAGAAAATATAATGATGTCAGAAACTAAAGGAAGATAAGAAGTGCGACCAACATGGATATAGATCATGTAGTATTGGATAAAGAAGCAATCAACCGTTTCGAACAGTATACTTTGGCAAAACCCTCGTTAAATGGGGGAATCCCTCTGGACAGATGCCAAGATGGCGAATCCATGGTTTCGAATAGCAGGAAGAGAGCGCAGACATCTCGCCAAAAAGTTGTTTGCTGCTTTTGTTTCAAAACTACGAAGTACAGGAGAAAACAATTCATTATTGGCTCACTTACGAATGTCGTGATATTCACCGCTTTGTTGGCGTACACATTTCTCGGTTCTTTTATATTTTTAGCTATTGAGGGCGGATCTGAAATACCAGTAAGGCCACGATTACTACCAGACCGTCAAAAAGTTCCAAATAATCAAACTAGTACTTACAAAAGGAACAGAGATGAAGAATACGAATATGGTAATTTGACACTATCTGGGAATTACTTTTGGGATGCACGAAGCAGAGCGGTCGAGAACATATGGGAGATTACCGTATCTCTAAATATCTTGTACAGAGAGAATTGGACGCGGCTAGCTGCACAGGAGATACTGAAATTTCAAAATGAACTCGTACAAAGGGTTACTACTGAGATGGCTTCGCAATACGGCGTTAGTTATAGAGAGATGGCTTTAGGGGAGTTCGGAGGGGGTGACACTATAAACCATTATGAAGAATATGACTGGAATTTGGCGCTCGCATTTTTTTACTCCCTGACCGTTTTAACTACTATCGGTGAGTGTGTTTTCTATTGTATATTTATTAGTTTATAAAATGAAATATATTTTACATCGAGTTAGGGAATTATGTAGCATGGACTTATTGAATCATATTACGACGTGAAGCTGGAACTAATTAATTGATTATCAGTTATTAAGGTCTAATTAAAGCGTGATTTCAAAACTTTAATGGTTAGATTTGAACTGTTTAAATATGGATATCACTACATATTACAAATCAAAATCCTCTACCACGTTTATCTGACTGTTCGCGATAAACTTAAAATCTACTGAACGGATTTTCACGCGGTTTTCATAAGTAGATAAGGATTCATGGGATTTAAGTATATAATTTGTTAAGGTTTTTTTTATTAGAGCGTGACAACGTCCGCCTGGCTCGCTAGTAGTACATAAATCCTTAACAAATTTGTAAATTTTAAAATGCTTCAGAAAGATACAAGTAAAATGAAGATATTATTTTTAAAGAATATTGTACATTCTACTAAGTATGTACATTTCTGTGCTGATGTGTTCTAATTTTAATATATTTTATCTTGACGGAAAACAAGGTCATATATTATTCTTCGATTAAAGATCAGTAAACTTTAAAACGATAGATGTGTTTTAGATGATACAAAAGGTTTTTTTTTCTTTTTTACAGGTTACGGTAACATCGCTCCAAGAACTATGATTGGCAAAGGCGTCACCATTATTTACGCTTTAATAGGCATACCTCTCACCTTAGTCTACTTATCAAGCGTGGGAACTTTGTTATCAAAAATGGCTAGAAGTATATTCAGCAGAGCTCTGTGTTGCTGTCTATGTTCAAATTGCGGTTACTGCTGCTATGATGAGCGAAGAATGGCAGAAAAAGAAAGAAGGATGAAACTTAGGAGGCAGCAAGAAGAAATGCTCAACAGCCAGAATACGAGTAAAACTCCGACTGAAGAGTGCTACGTTCTGAAGCCAGATAGTCAGAAAGATTCATCTTTGTCAGAGCGTCCTACGACAAGTACTGCAAAAGATGACATCATAAGTTGGCCTGATACAGATTCGAAACTATCTATGCATGGATTGAGTATTTTAGCTCCAGTTCTACTTTGTCTTGCAGCAATTTTCATTTACATTACAACAGGAGCTATAGCACTTTATAAATTGGATAATTTGGGTATTATAGATGGCTTTTATTTTTGCTTTATGGCTCTAAGTACCATTGGATTCGGTAACATAGTTCCTGGTATGAGTTACACATCAATTAACGGGATTAGGTACTATACGGTAAATACCACAACCCTTTGGTTCTGTTCGGCGTATACCTTGGCAGGATTAGCATTGACCGCAATGTGTTTTGGTGTAATCCACGATGAGATAATCTATAGGATAAAACATCAGCAAAAGCGGTGGTCTCAGAAAGGTAACACAGTAAATGATGAGGTTAATATTACTGATCCATTTTATATGAACTCCTGACAAATGTTTAATAAAAATAAATCAGAAAACTTGTACAGTATAATGGAAGATAGTTCTATAGAACGTAGTAGGATTGAAATTGACAATAGGGAAGTAGTTCTTAGTGTAGATGACATTTCAGAAGTTATGGAAACTAATACTGATTTCCCTCCTCCTCCACCCGAAGAAGAAATAATTACGATTGTGACTAAAAAAGAACCCAAAGGTTTTGGTAATATGGTAGCATATAACGCATTACCAGAAATGTTAGACCATGTTAATACATAAGCTGAAAGACTTGATGTTTTTTTTAAGTAAATCTTCTTTAGGCGCGACTAAGAGGTAACTGGACGACAATGCAACGAAAGTCGGTTACAGCAATATGGCGTCACGTTTCTGTACCATCCGGTTTTTTATTATTTTTGATTTTGTCAATAAATAGTTCATAAACAAATGAATCAAACATTTTTGAAAAAATCAATAAATAAAAAATATTAAATTGAATAATAATAAAAATCATACAATAGAATTAATTATGTATATATGGGCGCACGACCGTGCTGCCATCTGGTTTCAATGTAAGTAAGTAACAAATTAAATCATAGCTTCATTATCTGTAGTGCCATCTATCAGCTAATTTAAATAACACAGGAAATATTATTGCAACTCTTTTGTTATAAAGTAAATAAAATATAGCAAAGTACGAACAGATTAATATCTTTAACGCCAAAGAAGTTTTACTTAAATCGCGTGTGAGGATTAAGGCACTCATTTTTTTAAAAATATATGCTATTTTTATTAATTTATTTGGATTAATTTTACTGGCTGTGAATTACATTACTCATGTCTATTTCTACATAATCATTTGAATGAAATATATCATTAAATATCTTCGAATTTACTTTTTACGATGGTATTTGTAAATATTGTATATATAACGTAAGTACTTTTAATGTAAATAATTATATATATTGTATTAGTATAAAATTAACGATGTTTAACATCTTTTATCTCGAGTTATCTGTCTATAGGTTAATATCAAACGTGTAATGTAAAGATTTCCATGTGATTAGTATATTTATATAAATTAAAATTTAATAAAAAATAGCAAAATAAACCTGTTTTTTTATTTAAAATTTTGATTTTAATATAATATATGATCTTACAGTGTTTTGTATTACTTATCGTAATCACTATATATATTAGTCCATTTTAAGTAACGGTAAGTAATTCATAATATATACACTAAAGCTGGAATCGAATATTACATAGAGAATACTTGAGACAATGGGCGGAGTATTTTTAATTTTTCAACCAATCACTACAATATCAAGACAATCAGCAGTTTCGGGCTAATATTCTAATAGTATACATTGGAAGAGCGACATCAGGATTTTGCAATTACGAATATCTAAATAACTACTGTAATAGAAAATGTCTTTGTTGGTAACGGATAAGTTTAAAACTTACCTAACCGATTTTAAGAATTAAGAAATATAGGAAGCTAAGTATCAGCGGGGTATATGGGCTGGTTTTTTTCTTCAAAATCTACATTAACGCGAGCAAATCAACGTGTAAAAACTAGTGCTCAATAAACAGATGTGGGGTTCATAAAAAAATAAACGCCTGAAATGATAAAAAAACGTATTACGTAATTATTAGATTTTGTCGGTATGTCATAAATTAGTGTGGTTTTATTGCCAATGTATTTAAGATTTTATTTAGAAATAACAAACTGTTTTTTTTTTATTAATTTCACCAAAACAACTTATCAAAGTACAAATTTTCAAAAAGGAAATAAATTCTGTTAACGTAATAATTTCTTCAAGGGTTATATAGTTAACAGTGTTAGTTTTAACGAAAATAAATATATAAGATGTTTTGTTTAATACACTTACATATATTTTATATATAAAATAATATATAATATGTATAACAAACAATATAAACTTCATAGAACGATAAAATTAACGATAATGAAAGAATATAAAAGCTATTCATACGATATAAAGTGATCGTATACAGAAAGTAATAAAAATGAGAACGCATTACACATAGGAAAGTAATCTTGACTGGAAAAGGGTTGAAGGCTTGTGAGGAAGACAAATAGTGATTTATATTGAAATTGAACTCTCCTTTTGATTTTCTACGCATTCATCCGTTTTATTGTTTTCTTATGATAATATCCTACATAAAAGCGGCATTTATATGTGTATAAAAGACACGTTTATACGCGGCTATAAAATGAAGGACCAATTCATTATTGTTCAAATAATGTTTTGTAACAGTTTGATTTTATTTTGAATCCATATTTTTATAAGTTTTGACCTCTCTTTAGAGAATATCTAATTCAATCTTGTAGGTTGTTAACAAATATGGCAAAGACGGGGATAGGAACATGGCCAGTGGAGATGGGTGTTGATAAGCAGGAGAATTCATTAAAGCTATACTCGTATCAGATGTCCCACGCAAATACTTAACAAGGTGAATTTTCCAACTCATGCGGTGAATCTATAGACTGGCAAAAACTTCGTTTTTATTCATGTGTTAAGGAATGTACAATAAACGATAATAAGTTTTTAAGGCTTTAATAATACGTTCTTGTTAATGTGATTAGTAGGTAAGATATTTTATAAAATTACAACGATTTTGGTGGTAAGGAATAGGTCATCCAAACGTTATCTTATCTGATAACATCTTTTGCATTCTGTATATTTCGTCAACCAAATAAAAAATTTAACGATCCTTGTTCTACCTTGTACTATTAAATTGTTGTGTACATGATTCAGTGTATTAAATTTTGCTTAATACTAAATATTTAATCAAATAGAAGTAAAAAAATACTAATAATAAAATCAATAACTGGCAAATTTATGATTACTAATTTAATACTAGTAATGTAAGGTAGTTATTATTGTTTGATTCAATGCGATAATATGTAGAACTATCGATCAAATAAAAAAAAAACATTTTTGGTATTTTATATCCTATATATTAAGAATGGTTATATAACATCATGCTACAAACTTTAAAATGGAAGTATTTACTATACAAGTTATATGTCATAAAGAACGCCGAGTGGCAACAAAGTATTCCATCCGATGCGGACGGTATTTTGTCAGCCGGTGCAGGGTATCGGGAGCCGAGGACGTGTTTCTCACCCGACCAATTTTTTTTACTTTTAGGAACAGCTGACCTGCGAATACCTATGCTACGAGGGTTCTTGCTGCTTGGCGTATTGTTGACTTCCTACGCAAGACGAACTACTCTTTTTTAAAGCTTACCTGTGTTGACAATAGTTTAAAGTTACATTTGAGTGAAATTGCGGGCCATAGCGACAATAGTTTAAAGTTACATTTGAGTGAAATTGCGGGCCATAGCGACAATAGTTTAAAGTTACATTTGAGTGAAATTGCGGGCCATAGCGACAATAGTTTAAAGTTACATTTGAGTGAAATTGCGCGCCATAGCGACAATAGTTTAAAGTTACATTTGAGTGAAATTGCGGGCCATAGCGACAATAGTTTAAAGTTACATTTGAGTGAAATTGCGGGCCATAGCTAATCTATATCTATACTAATATTATAAAGCTGAGTTTGTTTTGCTTAAACTAGCTAATCTCAGGAACTATTGGTCCGATTTGAAATTTCAGTGTTAGATAGCTCATTTATCGAGGGATTCAGGCTATATGTCATCTAAGACCAATAGGAGCGGAGCATCAATAAAGAATGTTTCAAAATCGGGGTTAACGTAATTATTATTTAAAATTAAGCGAGCTAAAGTACCGTTAGCCCAAAGTAAGTATCCACGCGGACGAAGTTGCGGCCGAAAACTAGTTACATATAAAAGTTCTTCCTCTAAATAGATTAAAGATACAACCTCCTAACTTAACAGTCGGCTATAGACCTATTATCCATGTTAATCAATTACTTTTAATATGATTGAAGGTTTGACTGTATAATAAAATCGCAAATATTTGTTCTGCTTAAATGAATATCAATATATTTCTAGGAATGTTTGGTAAAGAGCTTGGTAAGCTCTCTTACCTTTGAAATGCAATAAGTAATATATCATGTAATATTGAAACCATATTCGTGTACTCTGTGCTACCCAATAAATATTCAATACACCAATAAAGTTCCGTGGAAGGAATTTCATAAAATCGCTCCACCGGAAACATTCTTGTTTGTACTAAATCTAATAATATATGATATTGATATGATATGATATAATTTATATTATGATTGTTATATTAAATGAGGAGATAAAGAAAATTAGTTTTTTTCTCTTACATTTACAAATTTGTAATGTTTGAAGTTTATTTTGGAACGTTCGAAATTATTTGGCTCGAATATTATAAGCTAGCTTTTGTTCGTAGCTTCGCTCGTATTGATATAGATATAGCCTATCTCTCGGCGACAGTACCTTCTTATAGATGAAAGGTATTTTATGTCTGTGTAAACCCCCTGATAACGTGTCCATACACAATTGTACTTTCTAATCGTATTGGTAAAACAACTGTCAAGTGACATCTGAAGCGATGTATACTTAGTAATAACAGGAAGTGCTAAGGTACATTTAACTGATCTTTTACAACACATTATAGGCTTTAGTGTTTGGCCACAATGTCATCTGAACTAAGACGATAAACAAGCGAACATACAACAGATGCATGGCGACAGATTTCGAACAGACTGGAGACATCATGAGCGATAGTGGTTTAGTTGTTAGCGTGTTCGGACACCGTGCCGATTTATGTGGGCTCAAGTACTTGCAACCTAGTTGGAACTTTACAGTGAAGGAAAACATCATAATGCAGCCGTAACGTGGTGGTAGGGCTTTTTCTAAGTTCGCCTAGTTACCTCAAGTTGAAAGTCCAAGCATATGTTGGTGTGTTCCGACAGTTACACTTGAGAGCCACAGCACTATAGGTTTAACGTTGTTTGCCATCTTAGATCGCATCTTCATTTAATATCAGATGAGATGTGGGTCATAAGCTAAAACCTATAAAGTATTTTAAAAAAACATCACCATCATCGGTTCAAAATCGATTAGAGAGCTACCACCATTCACATAATGATAATCCCGTCACGTAACTATCTTTCAATCGATATCAGCCGGTGTATTTTCAGCTTCTGAGAGGCTTGCTACTTGACATGACAGTGATCAGTGCTGACCATCTTAATTTTTTTTGTATGTCACAGGAGTCAAACGAACAGCTGGGTCACCTGATGTTACGTGATCACCACCGTCCGTAGACACTTGCAACACCAGGGGAGTCGCAAGTGCGTTGCCAGCCTGTGTTTCAGAGAAGAGGGAAATGGGGAGAGGGAGAGGAGAGGGGAGGTGGGCTCTCACTGACCAAACGAAACACAACAATGCAAGCACTATTACTTCACGTCGGTTTTCTGTGGGTCAGGTGGTAGGCGAGCCGACCCATTCATGCTGAAACCAGTAATACCTTCAGCGTGACTCTACTATCTATTTTATTTTTGAATTGCTGATATTTGGGGATAATGCTACTTGCATTTGCATGAAGTGTACCTCTCATCCCCCTACACGTGCTCCCCGGGTGGTGCTAAAGAGTTACAAATTTTTGGCCGCTGCACTATTCCACATAAATTTAACCTTCAGCAACGAATACAGTAATCAATCAATTGACGATAATAAAATATTGATAGTCCATTGAGCTATATCATTATCCTTACATGGTATAAAACAAAGTCCCCTACCGCGTCTGTCTGTCTGTCTGTTCGCGATAAGCTCAAAAACTACTGAACTGATTGTCTTGCGGTTTTCACCAGTAGATAAAGTTATTCATGAGGAAGGTTTTGGTATATAATTTGTCAACGATTGTTTTATAATCAGGGCGGGACAACGTCTGCCGTGCTCGCTAGTGATTAAATAAATAAAAACTATTCTTATCCTTACCGCACTGTTGTTATCGTACTGTTACTGTGTCGTGTTGCCAAAAAATGTATAATACTCAACTTTACGCTAGCTACAAAATCTACGACATAATAAGAAAGAAGAAAATTAATTTATCATTCAATTTATATCCGAAAGTAAGCAGATATTCTGTAAGCCGGTGACACTGCCCTGGAAAAGTTGGCGCCTTGTTACAAAAAATGACTGCAGAGAACGCTGTGACGGGATGATGAATTGCATTTAAATTTATCTGACTTTTCAGACTATAATTTTCATATAAAAATCAAAGGAAAAGAGATGAATATATGTGCTTCAAATTGATTCTCATATTCATGTCACATAAGAACTTTTATTGAAATTCAAGATACGATTTTATTCCCTAAGTATATATATAGTATTATATTCGTAACAAGTTAATTTAATAATTTATTTTCATTTAAAACATAATTAACGAAATTATTTCAAAAAGATGACAAACGGTATATCGTTTTTTACTTTCCTAAATCTATTTATTATAAGGAATTTCTAAGATTTTGTTCGAAAGCAACAAATTGCAACGTGTAATATAGGTGCAAGGAAAGGGCTAATTTAATTAGAATTTAGTTTATTTGAGATCCTTTATTTTACAATCATTGGTATATGTTATGAGGCTATTGGATACCATTTCGTTGCGATCTCTTCTGATCTCATGTGACTGCTGGAACTATTTGGAACTTGCTAGGATTCGTACCTACGTTCATCGACGCGCTGTCCGAAGTCCGAACACGCTATCAGCTGACATCATGGTTTGTTATTTATATTGTTATTTTATATTCGTTTATATGCATATGTAATATTATGCTAACTTTTTCTATTAAATTAATTATTAGAATTTTTAAAAGCTGTCCCGAATTTTATACAAGAAATCTCAGAATATAGCGGGCTATCGAGGTATAACAATATCTCAAAACCTCAATAGAAACCTATACATTACTAGGCCACATTATATAATGCCACACAAGTTTGCCATATTGGTTATATTATAGTTTACTAGCGGGCCCAGCGGACGTTATCCCGCCCTGATAATAAAAAACCTTGACAAATTATATACCTACACCTTTCTCATGAATTACTTTATCTACTGGTGTAAAACCGCATAAAAATCCGTTCAGTAAGTTTTCAGTTTATCGCGAACAGATAGACAGACGTGGCAGAGTACTTTATTTTATAATGTAGTAATGACTATGGGTTATTGAATTATACCCGGCTTTGTACACATTCTCCAGAACAATATAATATATATATTCCTATTTTGATCACGTTTCACTATTTACTTGGTAATAATGTAACCCTAACTGATATTATAAATGCGAATGTAGGTCTGTTTGTTTATTACGCTTACACGCTTTAATTACTCAATCGATTATCATGATATTTAGCATGGACGCTATCATGGGTATAGTGAAAGACATAGATATCTTTCATCCAGAAAAACAGCACTGTTCCCGAAAGATAAATCAAATCTATATTAACGCAAGCGAAGTTGTTAGCAATTTTGTTTTTTATCATAGGAGGCAAACGAATAGTTGGGTCACCTGATGTTAAGTGATCACCGCCGTCCATAGACACTAGCAACATCAGGAGAGTCGCAAGTGCTTTGCCAGCTTGTGTTTGGAGGTGGGGGAAGGGGGGAGGGGGGGAGGAGGGTTTGCCACCAGCGTTCTCACTGACTGAACGAAACGCAACAACGCAAGTACTGTTACTTCACGTCGATTTTCTGTGAGAGGGTGGTACTTACCCTAACCCAGGCGAGCTGACCCATTCATGCTGAAACCAGCAATAGCTTCAGCGTAGCTCTACCACGTTTTCGATAATTATAAAGATATGTTTTTAAATAAATAATTGATCAAGATGTTTTAAGCTATCTAAGATATTTAATAAATAACTTCATAACATTTTTGTGGCTGGACTCGCTCTATCTGTACTGTAGGATTGTGCGAAAGGGGCACTGGTTTAAGCGATTGACTCACTGCCGGCTCTGCACTGAATATTTTGAGTTCGAATCCTGTAAGACGAACAAATCATTATTTGATCCACAATTGTGTAGATTTTCATAAGTTTCGTAAGTAAGTCCATAGTGCGGGAGACGTTATTATAAAAAATATCCTCATTGGTGTACCGTCATACTTTTTATACGCCATTTATATATTTTAAATTTATTTAAATTCAAGATTGGAAAGCACCTGTTTACATTGATCTTTGTAGTTACCTTACCTTTAAAATAACGAAAATTACGGAAAGACTATTAAAGTAAGTGTATGTTTTACTTGAGACTATATCCAGCAGAAGTTTCAAATAAACGTTAGAGATAATTAAAGTGTTAAGATCATTCTGATAATGCAAACATGGTAAAATAAACAGGGATTTTATTACAAAGAAAACAAAAACTTAAATAGTTTTATTTACTCCTGAACATTTGAACTTGTATTAAGAAATCGATGTAATTTCCTACGAGATGAGTAGATAAGGTCGACCGAACACTTCAAGGTTTCCTCATTCGTATGTTTTTGTTTGCAAATATATTTTTTGAGTATCTGTATCACAATTTAATCTCAAGCCGAGTATGTATTATGACCTTCCTTATTGAACGTACTAGTGTTCGTACAGTTGACGAAATTCGAACATAAGTCGTAATTTCTTTAAGTACCAAAATTATTAAATTTTTTTTTGCCAAAAAGTGTACGACTATTGTAGCTTAGTAGATTTAATTTAGGATGTATACTATTCTACATTCCTCTTCAACTTAATTTTAGTAAAAAAACTAATCGTGTGAGTTTTTAAAACCATGCTTGAACCTTAAAAAATACCTTAAGTGTGATAGAAAAAGTTGATATTATTTTGGGCCGCTAAATTATATTGTTTTGGTGTTTCAAAATTCAAAACAAGAAAATCATGCATTTAAAGGTTAAGAATCGTGAAGTATGACGAATAGAGACATAAGTAAAAGCTGCGATTCGTCGATGTTATGGGAAAAAAGGTTCCCAATTTTTTATAGACAGCCCTGAGGCTTGTCAATAGCAACTAAAAAAAATTGAATCGGTTGACAAACAGATAATAAATAGGTCCTGAAATGTTTTGTCTTCATCGATTTGTATAAAAAAATAATAGATATTTTCTAATATTTACCTATTATAAAGTTTACTTCCTCTTTGTCGTTTTTTGGAAAAAAAAATTTCGTATAAAGTTTTGCTCTCTCTTTCTTATATTTAAACTAGCTATAAAGTAATTAAGAAACAAATGTTAATTAATCTATTATAAAATAAAAAAATGCATTGTATTTTTTATTAAATTTATCTATTATTTTATCATAGCCTACCGCGACATTTACATATTGTAACGGGAAGTTCAAATTCGTATGAATGTAATATCGATATTACCAAACATAAAAAACGTATTCATTACGATATAGACATTAAAGTTATAGATAAAATGCACAAGTTACGGATCGTTATATATTAGTAGAGGTTTCCAATACGTTGGTAGAGATTTCCATAAAACATGACAGACATAGACTAGAAAGAAAGAGTAAACTTAGCTTTAAACTCTCATATAAGCATTATCTATTGCAATTTCAAACTCAGTAATGAAAGTGACGTATAATGTATTCACGTAGTTCAGTTCTGTTTATTGGTGTGTATTTTTTTTTTCTGCTAAATTTATATTTGATTTGTTTAATCCTAAATTTGTGGTTACAGTAGTTATATCTCTTTAGTATGGCCATCCGTGACGTGTTACGTGTGCCTGTGTTATTTGTTTGTTCGTTTCAAATTTTGTATTAACATTAACGTCCGTTTATCATCATATATAGGCTCCCATCGAAAATCAGCGCTGCAGTACTACTTACAGTATTGCAAATTTTTGCTAAATGGGATCGCCAATTGTTGGACATCTATTTTTCATTTTTAAAAGTGTATTTTTTTTTCTGTCTAATTAGTTTGTGTAATTTAATTGTATGGTTCTTCCAACAATAAAGTATTTCTTTCTTTTTTCTTCTTTTTTTACATAAGTAAATCGTCTAAGCACACAACAAATTAGGTCTTCATACAACACATTAGGTCCAAACATAGGCTTAATAGGAGTAACCTTTTACTGGCTGTTATTCTTCCAGAATTCAGCGCTAGCGTTATTTTGTTCGGTAGTTCTGAAAAAACAATCATTGGCATAATAACAAGCATAGGCCATCATAATTCGCTTTCAAATATTAAAATTGACGATATAAAAATATTATACTCTATTCTTTTGCCTACTCTGTCAATGAATAATATAATAATTATAGAATAATTAAACAATAGATACAAAATAACAGAATCATTAAACAGAGCTTCGATAGCCAATATTATTTCTTACAATTTCCAACAATACGTTCACTCTGCCTTTGTCTCGTTTCGATTCAGTCAGTGATCATTGGTTTTTGTTCCGGGCCCTTTCATAAAGTTGCAAGGTCTAACCCAGAAGCCCTTTAGAAATTTCCAACTCAGTGACATGGATACATGTATGAGAGTTTAAATATTATTTTGATTTTATCAAAATCAAATCTGTATTTATGTTACTTTCTTTCAAAATGGATTTTAAGGTCACATTTTTTTTTTTTTTTATTGTAGCTCGGCAAAGTGACTGTACTGTGCCTGATGGTAAGCATAGTACAATCCAAAAACAATGGCGACCACCGAAAGACATACTATCCATCGCCGGTCGCCGCTGTCATGCCGGCCTGAAAGCGACCCAGTCAGGGACAGCCCCCCCCCTTCCCTCGGTTGCTGGATATACACCGGCTGATCCCGGAACGCGACACGCCCAAACGTGCCACTATGGCGGGTGTTCCACCTGGTGTACGGTGGTCGCGATCCAATCGGGTACAGACACCCTACCACCCCGCATTTTGTCGATTAGCAAACAACACCGCGTAAATATGACTGATTTTACGGGAGAGTGAAAAATTTGTTCCATTATCTTGCATTTATTTTTATGCAGTAATTAGTGATTTGAAGACACCCCTTTCTTTGGTTGAAACGTTCAAAATGTGATATGTAGTTTATAATTAGAAATTTAAGAGTAAAATCCACCAATTTTGAAGGTGGTAGAGCCACGCTGTAGCTATTACTAGCTTCAGCATGAATCGGTCGGCTCGCCCGGGGTAGTACCATCCTCTCACAGAACACCGACGTGAAGTAACAGTGCTTGCATTATTGCGTTTTGTTTGGTCAGTGAGAGCGCCGGAGGCCCACCTCCTTCCCCCTTTCCCTTCCCCTTTCTCCTTTCCCTACCCCTCCCCCATAAACAGGCTGGCAACGCACTTGCGACTCCCCTTGTGTTGCTAGTGTCTATGGACGGTGGTGATCACTTAACATCGAGTGACCCACCTGTTCGTTGGCCTGCTTTTGACATAAAAAAAACAATTTTTGACTTAAGCGGTGTAGCTTGCTAAACGACGATTTGAGTTATAAATCACTCAGTGAAGTTCTTACGTTGATTAAACAAAGGCCATATGAGTCTAAGCATTGTGAATCGGCCCAGAAAGATATTTAAACGATACTTAGGGTAATGTCGGTACTAATAAGATATTAGGATGATGAAAGTTTCAGATTTCTAATTTAATTGACTTTCGAGAAAAAGCAACATATGTAAGAAAAGAAAAAAAATCTCATCTCGATTTTTAATATGTTGTGGGGGCTACTAATAACTTCTTAAAAAGGAACTAAGAGCTATATAGGAGCCGAATCACTATGCTTAGACCCCTATGGCCTTTCTATCACAAAACAATTATATAAGAGTTATACAGTATAGCTTTAACTATTGCCGTGTGTCTATGGGGAAAGAAATCCTATAACATAATATTTGCATCAAACGCATTTGATTAATAATTCATACCCACTTTTCTACCCAAATCATTTCGCTCTCGATCTAAGCTTACTCACATACACTCCTTATTTTATTGAACCCATGATATCGTAGATTGAACCATAAATGTACATAACTAAATTGACTGAGAGTGGCACCTACCATGTGATCGCTCCGCGGAAAAAGCCTTCCTCGTTCCCTTGGCAAATACTCATGAATGTTTAAATTAGTGGAACCGATTTTAATTTGTTTTGAACGAAGTTTACGCTTTGATCCTCCAAATTAAATTCGTAATCTTTGAACGCACATCCTGTTATGAAAACGGTATGGTTGAGCTTAATTAAGTGCCCTTGTCGGTGGTATGCCTTCATGGTCAGTGAGAAATTTGGCAATAAAATTATTATTATTCGTACATAATATGTAATATTTTTTGGTAAAGTGTCGTATACAATCATATACATATCTCTAAGATTTCAATTTTTATTTTTAATCGACTTCAAGACGGAGGAGGTTCTCAATTTGGTGGTATTTTTTGCTATTTTTATTCCCTCAAACTTTGTCATTCATAAAGCGATTGGGATTTTTTTTAAGGGAAAGGGATATTGTCAATTTGATTCCATTTTAATTTCGTAAGTATTGGACTTTGGACGTTGCAGATACACTATGGAACTTCGCAAAATCGAACAGGAAATACATAATGATTGAGATAGTATGTAACCATGGTAATGGGCATTCTGATACATTAATACCTATTTAAACCTATCTAAATAACACTATTTTTTCTTGGTGCAACAATGTTTTAGAAAAATCCCACTGCTGGGACAAAGACTCTTCCCCGTGACAGTGTATGGGAATAATACCACGTTATCCCACGGCATATTGGTGATTCCAAATAAAAAAAACATAATTCTATATTTTTTCCGTGTACTAAAATTTTATTCAGGTTCAGAATTCTTTCATCGTCAACTGACAGCGTTACCAATTTACTTTAATAAATGTACGCAAGTTCTGAAAAGTTCGTCGGTACATGTAGGAATACAAACATGCGAATATCATTGTCACCCAGTAAAAGCACTCGCCCATTAACTTTCCTATAATATATGTAAAGAATCATCAAAATAATATAACGTACAACATTACAATATATGACCGTGTTTTATTATTTGATTGTTAGATCCATGTTCTATATGACAAACATATAACAGTACATGTTATCGGATTAAAAATAGTTCGATATATAATCAGAATTAAAACTAAATTGAATAATTTGATTGAAGAAGGCGTTACTTTGCGGAAATCCATCATTAAATATTATAGTGGACGTGACTTTGCACTTCATCTTGGAATTGATTGAATACTACTACTTCTAACTGCAACAAAAAGCAAATCAATTGATCAATATATATGTATATATTAATTATTCAATATATTATTAATTATACAATATATCAAAATTATACAATATATAATTAACATAAATATAATCATTATTAACGGATTAATTAAAAACATGTTGCAGATTGATGTGTAATCAGGACAATCTTGAAATATATTGTATAATTAATAATATATTGTATAGTTAATGATATATTATATGACTAGCTGACCCGTGCAACTTCGTCTGCACCAAATCGGTTATTACCGGTTTCAATTGTATTTTTAAACGCAAATAATCTTAAAAAACCTAAAACCCTATTGCTGCGTTATCCAGCACTTCCAATCGTGAATCCAAACTATCCAGGGACTCATTCAAACATATACCCAGTTGGTATGTGAGAAATCTTTTAAAATAAGCCCAGAATCTGTTCGCAGCATTACCTAAAGTAGTGTCATCAAAGTGAAGATCAAAACTAACTTACATATATTGCCGATAAATGTCTTCCCAGTACCCCTTGTAACTTCATCACGTAACATACTGTAAAAGTTGAACTTTATCTACATTAAATTTCCATTTTGTTTTAGTTGTTTGTTTTATAAGAATTTGTAAAGTATACGTGAAATCTGCATTTAATTTTAATTGGGTCACATTTATTTTACTTTTGACATACAAACCACCTTTTTTACTGAGATACTGAACTTGGGATAATATACCTATCTAACAGTGAAAGAATTTTTGAAATCGGACCAGTAGTAGGTACCAATCATTCCTCGAAAACAAAACTTTACCACTCATTATAATATTAGTATAAATACAACATAGTAACTGCAAACAGTAGTCCGGTGAAGCTGTTAAGACCTTGCTAGGTCACTAGCGTGGTCAGTTCGAGAAAAAAAAAATAACTGCATACACCTCAACTGATTTATTTTAATCTTAGATTCACAAACCTGAACCCAACTACTTCAAGACTCAACAACATTTAGAAAACTAATTTATCAAATATCGAAACAACACACGTACTGATAGAACTCTAGTTGAGATTCATCTTCTACAATGCAATGTAACTATTATCTAGGTTTATGTTTTAGGAAAAATCTTATCACCTTTGTTTAGCAAACATTTTTTTATACAATAAAATAAATGTAACAACATATAAGTGACAGTTTCGTTTACACATACTTTTTCATATGAGGTTGATAATTACGGATAGGAATGTCATGTAGCCGTAGCTCAGTTATAACGTACTGGACATTATATGGTCCGCCGGAGCCGACGGTTCGAATCCCGGCGAACTTTTTTTTGGTATTTTTTTTAAAGTAGCTTAGGGAAATATAGCTTATCTTTTTAGCTAATCTGTCTACTATATATAGCACAATGAAAATTTACCAAAATCCGTCAAAAATTTCATTAACTACAAATTTTTGACTTTCGTCCGTTATCCTGGAGAATCCCTTGCGTTTTATGAGATAAAAAGTATTCTAGATGTAACCTTGTAATATTAGTTATCACTGTGCCAAATTTCGTCAAAATTGGTTCAGTACTTTCAGAGTGGTACGTGTTCAAAGGGACAGACAAACAGGCAGATCCTGGAGAATCCCTTGCGTTTTATGAGATAAAAAGTATCCTAGATGTAATCTCGTAATATTAGTTATCACTGTGCCAAGTTTCGTCAAAATCGGTTCAGTACTTTCAGAGTGATGCGTGTTCACAGGGACAGACAGACAGACAGACACAAAAATTGTAAAAAGATTATTTTTGGCTTCTATATCGATAACAAAGTCTACCCCGATAAAAATTTTCAAAAAATATTTAATGTACAGATTTGACCTTGCTACAGTTTTATTATAGTATAGATATATTGAATAATTAATATATACATTATATGATATATTGAATAATTAATATATACATATATATTGATCAATTGATTTGCTTTTTGTTGCAGTTAGACGTAGTAGTATTCAATCAATTCCAAGCGGAAGTGCAAAGTAGCGTCCACTGTAATATTTAAATTGAATAAGGAAATGTTTTCTCTAAAAAAGCTTACAGTAAGAGAAACTATAGTAAATAATTAAAAGGTATAATCAACTGTAAAAAATCTCAAAAAAAGTGTGCCAAAATATATTTACAAATTGTGTTGGGATTGTAACTCTACATTTTTCTATGTTTTATATCAAAGAAAATAGTTAGGGACGATGTCAGTTCTCTTTCACACCGACCTATCCCGTGGCCACTCGTTCGTAAAGGGATGACCTATTATTAACTTTCTGACTACTTTTCACGGCGAGAAGCCAACGCAAATTGGCCTACGATTTTCCTTGTACGATAACAAAGACGCTGGAACTTTTTTATATAGTCTTGTAGTGAATTATTTAAAGGTAATAAAATTGATGATACCAAATCGCAAATCGCCTTCGTATCCTAGAAGTAGAGTGTGTTTTATATTAAAATACAGTTCAACAATCAATTAGTCTGATTTCCTTGCACGCAATTTAAAAAAACAAGTTCCTAGACTAGATTTATTTATTTTCAAAAAGTATTTCGACATATTTAACATATCTCTCTACGGTTGTAAATTAAGCACGAATGTATAGGTTTGAAATAAATATATAAATTTCATATAATATAAATACGAATGGGATTTTGTTTGTTACGCTTTCGCTCATACATGTTGTCAGGAGTACAGAAAAGGATAGAGGGTACATTACACCCAGAAAAAGTATTGTTTCCGAGGAAAGGGTGCCGCGGACATAAGCTAGTCCGTATATATAATTTAGGCTATCATTAACTATTTCTCTACTACCTTAACTATAAATATGGATTATTTGGCACTGGATGGACAAACACCGTGTATGATATAGTCCATAGTGGCACTTCAACATCTGGAAATATCCCAAGTGGGGTAGACCTATCCTCAACTACGACCCAACTATTATACATACAGTGTATATATGTATAGTATCCTCACTATAACGTACAATAATTAAAAAATAAACGTTTAATTAAATATGGTGTTATTACAAAGTCGTTAAATACGTATTGAATACTTGATTTAAAAAGGTTTCGTATTAAATGCACCACGCTAGCTCGAGGCTACTTCGCGTTATCCTTTTTCGCAAGTCTTACCTAACCTAACCAAAGCGAGACAAAAGAGCAAGATGGCGAACATTCAGCGACCGCGGTACATTTAATACGAAACCTTTTTAAAACAAGTATTCAGTACGTATTTAACTTTTTTGTAATAGCACCGGTATAGTTTTTTTGAACTGATGAATAAAGTTTCGAGTAATAATTAATTATACCTAAATAAGTTATGAATGGTATTGCAAAATGTTTATTTATTAGTTTGTGATACATAAACGACACTCCCACAAAATATTATATAAGTCTAATAACCCACAAGTTCAGGATAGTGTGAAGCATCTTTACATAAGTGCACATTTTGCGATAAATTTTATTGCAGCACTTTCTCAACAAAAGAAATGAATAAATAAACATGCAAATATTTAGTATATAGATATTAAATTAAATTAATTTATTAGTATTAAATAGTTCTGATCGATATTTCCTGAAAGAGTAGTGAAAGATGTAATAATTAATAATAGGGAATATTAATAAACATTTTTTCCTCAATTTCACTTTTATAAAAAAATACTTTACTTTACTCATATCTCCAATAGATGGGCCGCCATAATTTTCAATCGACATCCTAAATGTGTTATATCTACCTTCATGAATAGAAATGGTGTCTAAGGTTTTCCTGAAAAGGTTTCATTTTACGGTGTTTTTATATGGAAAATGAGGTGCTTTGTTTACAATATTGGAAGTGCTTCAAACATAAAGCAACTAAATAGTGTTTTAAGGAACCGCTTTATTTTTATTACTTGCCTCTTTTTGTATATTTCACATATGTATTATGACCTTATTCAAGTTTTTTTAGGGTAATAATTTTTTTTTTATTGGTATGACCATTTTTCTTGTAGTCCAATCGAAGTGTTAATTCATGCACTATGTATTGTAAACAAATTTTTAATCCTTATTTTTCTATTAATGTCCATAGTTTCTATAAATCCTAATTGGAATCGAAACTGCAATCTCTGTATTTCTAATCAAAAACTTTCAATGTTAAAGATTTTGCTCGGTCCGATGCATTTTTCCTTGTTTCCGGAACGAAACTTGCAAGTACGATCTTCGGGTTAATTGCAAACTTTTAAACATTTATTTTAGTTCGTCTTCAGTTCGAGACTGAAATCAACTGAATACAAGTTAACAAGAATGCAGAAGAGATCAATTTAGATTTATAATACTCTAGTATAGTAAGACCAGCCGTATTATATGGATCCGAGTGCTGGGCTGCAAAAGAGGCGGATGAGAAAAGATTACATGTAGCAGAAATGCGAACGTTAAAATGCATGTGTGGTGTAATTAGAATAGATAAGATTAAAAATGAGTATGACAGAGGAAGTTTGAAAATAGCACCAGTGACAGAGAAGTTAATAGGTTAAATATTATGGGAAGAGATGAAAGTCATGTAATTAGAAACATTTTTAGTATGAAGGTGGACGAATATATGAGTAGAGGAAGACCGAAAAAGCTATGGATGGATTGTGTGTAAAATATGATATGATAGGGGAGAGTGGAAAAGGGAAACATGTTGTGCCGACCCTACTTAGGTGGAGTAAGGGTAAGAAGAAGTGTTCTAGTATAGTACAGATGGTAAAATCTTTATCTTTGTGAGATGATATGAGGTAGTGAACTTTATTCTTACCTACCAAATAGGGAAGCCCTGATTGTCGTAAAAAACAACGCCACGTTCATTTCTTATTACGATATAAATGGGCAATTTATGTGAAAAAATATTCGTTTATATCGTCGCACCGCGCACGTTTTGATCCCATAAACTGTTTGTCTGTAGAAATAATAGGCGTCGTTCTCCAGCATCCAAGGCGATTTATGCGATAACTTCGACTAACAAAGGCTATTTGATTTTCATTATTCGTCGGTTTTCGGTTGTGTCCGGTTTGTTGAACGCTTTGTTTATTGTCTTCGTTGTAATAAATACGATATTATTGTTGTTTAGAATACTCGAGTGTGCTAAGTAGTGACATTGTTCCAGTCGTAAGTATTATCAGAGTTAATTTATAGTAGTTACTATCGGGCCCGGTGGACGTTGTCCTGCCTTGATAATAAAAAAAAATCCTAAAAGTCAACCGCAGCGCCACCTACCGGGTACAATTGTGAATCTAAACCGTTCTCGGATCCACTGGAACACGCATACAAAATTTCTTTAAAATCGGTCCAGCCGTTTAGGAGGAGTTCAGTGACATACACACGTGCAGAAGAAATTTATATATAAACTAGCGGGCGCGGCGGACATGGTCCTGCCTTGAAAATAAAAAAAAATCCCAAAAATCAACCGCAGCGCCACCTACCGGGTCCAATTGTGAATCTAAACCATTCTCTGATCCCCTGGAACACGCGCACAAAATTTCATCAAAATCGGTCCAGCCGCTTAGGAGGAGTTCAGTGACATACACACGTACAGAAGACATTTATATATAAACACTAGCGGGCCGGGTGGACGTTGTCCTGCCTTGAACATAACAAAAAAAAATATTCAACTACAGCGCCACCTACCGGGTCCAATTGTGAATCAAAAACCATTCTCGGAGCCACTGGAACACGCACACATAATTTCATCACAATCGGTCCAGCCGTTTAGGAGGAGTTCAGTGACATACACACGTACAGTAGAAATTTATATATAAAGAATATAAAAGAATTTGCCGTCCTTAATAATTTTAACAGTGAATACGGAAATGCGCGTCTGAACGTGTTCAGCGCTTACACCAGTTATTTTTTTATTTTTTACCAATTCGTTGACAAAGGGCAATCATTTTATATGAAACTAGTGCCAGTCCAGTGATTAAAATTCAACTATAATGAAGTATATTTTTTTCTCTATATGGAGTATTGAATAAATATTGTAGATTGTAAACTTAAGAAGCGTTGCACATAAAGTTTTCGACTCGTCGACGCTAAGAGTAAAAAATCTGACTCTTTCCGAC
Organism: Antheraea yamamai; assembly: GCA_036509395.1. Lineage (NCBI taxonomy): Eukaryota > Metazoa > Arthropoda > Insecta > Lepidoptera > Saturniidae > Antheraea > Antheraea yamamai. The sequence continues at coordinate 8,513,409 of AP028439.1, read as the reverse complement.
TCTTTTATTGCTTACACAAAAGTTGGTCATTAGCTACTAACCAAGAAACACAGAAAAAAGAAACTCAGTTGACAAACAGAGGAGAATATTGTACTACATCGTTTTTTCAGCGCCTATTTGTGTATATAGTAGTAATGTTCTTGTGGTCGAAATTTGACCAAAATTCATTATTTTCTCAAGTTCCATTATTAAGGAAAAAAAACGAATAACGCCATTTTTTATTAAATTATACTTTCTTAGCGCTTTTGGGGAAAAAATATGAGATTCATTAAAATGCGTGCGCACACCAACACCTACAAGTGACACTATGAAGTTGGTTGACAATTGTCTCTCATGATTTCGTTATTACGGATATCTATCTCCTAGGTAGGTCTTGAAATATGTATTAATGTACAACACGCGTTTTATATCAGTAAAAATATATTTATACATAAACTAGCGGGCCCGGCAGACGTTGTCCCGCCCTGATTATAAAAAAAAACCTTGACTAATTATACACTAAAACGTTCCTCATTAATCACTTTATCCACTGGCGAAAACCGCATGAAAATCCGTTGAGTAGTTTTTGAATTTATCGCGAACAGACATACAGACAGACGTGGTTGGGGACTTTGTTTTATACTATGTAATGATAATGATGAATCAGACAGACAGACGCGGTTGGGGACTTTGTTTTATACTATGTAATGATAATAATGAATCAGACAGACAGGCGCGGTTGGGGACTTTGTTTTATACTATGTAATGATAATGATGAATCAGACAGACAGGCGCGGTTGGGGACTTTGTTTTTTACTATGTAATGATAATGATGAATCAGACAGACAGACGCGGTTGGGGAGTTTGTTTTATACTATGTAATGATAATGATGAATCTGTTCGCGATAAATTGATGATATACATATGTATTTGTGTGTGATTTTAAATTATTTTGGTGATGTAGGGTAATTTATTGTGAGTATTAGTGATGAAAGTCGTTTTTTATACCATAAACTTTTTAAAGTGTGTTCATACATTTGAGGTTTACTGTCGGTATGTTTTTATTTGTTCGGAATCTACTAAGCAAAAAGTAATGAAGAAGGTCGGTTGTTAATTGAAGATGTATTTAACTGTAACTCTGCCTATTTATATACAATAGTTCGTTTTCTGCTTTCGATTTCTTTTTTTTTACTTTTATGGGAAGTTTATCGGTAGAGCATGTACATGGTTCGACTATGGGAGCACAACCGTCATATCTATTTCTTCTGTTATAAATCAGCTGTGTTCAATTCCAAATAGTGAAGTTCGCGACAAAATCCACACATGAGGTGTTCAATTTACTCGTCAGAGGTGACAAACTACTGTGACTCATCTAAGCACACCAGTCCTATTAAGGTTTGTGTGTAATAGCTACAATGACCAAGCAACATCAAGTAAATTGCATACTTGTTAGCTACTTGATAAAATAAAATAAAAAATTGTTTTTTTTTGTCTACGTGAAAGGTACTCTATGTCATTTTTTATACCCTTAGTAACGTGTGTGCATAATTTTATAATGACAGGTTGAGTAGTTAAGGCGTGAAAGCGTAATAAACAAACAGACAAATTCATAGGTACAAACAAACAAATGTAGCTGGTAGAGTCACGCTGAAGCTATTACTGGTTTCAGCACGAATGGGTCCGCTCGCCCGGGGTAGTACCACCCTCTCATAGAAAACCGACGTGGAGTAACAGTGCTTGCATTGTTGCGTTTCGTTAGGTCTGTGAGAGCGCCGGAGGTACACCACCCCTCTCCTGTCCCCCTCCCTCCCTTTCCCACAAAACACAGGCTGGCAACGCACTTTCGACTCCCCTGGTGTTGTTAGTCTCTATGGACGGTGGTGATCACTTAACATCAGGCAACCCGTCTGTTTGTTTGCCTGCTATGACAATAAAAAAAACATTAATATTATATTAGTCAGAATTTAGATTACCGATATCACTTATTTCACCGATATTAGTATTTAAATCTGTAAAAAGGTTTTACTTAATCATAAAGTATATGAATATATAATTGCATATTTCCTAAAATGTAACGTCTCAAACTAAAGTTACATTTTAAATGTACATGTGTCATATAAATAATTTAATAAGGTGTAAAGAAAAAAAATACATTTAAAATAAATACAGAAAAATAATACTGTAAAGGAAGACAGTAACGTTACCTGATACGAGCGCCGCCTATCTCATCTAGACAGCAATTTTTGTTTTCAGCACCTTGTCATTTGCATGTGTTGACAACACAAGCCTGTTTGTTCAATATATTATATTACGTTTTTATATCGTATTCATTTTCATAAAACTGCTTGTCTGTTTTGACTTTACACGGGTTTATAATATATAATAAGACTTGGTAATATGTTGGCGTTGTATCGCCGGTTTTATAAAATTATAAATTGTATCCAAAACAATTAATAGATATAGTTTTAAATGGGTAAATTATGAACAAAAGAATAAAGGTAAAATATGCCTTATTTTTGAAAACCTTGGTTATGCAAAATAACATCGTTATTTAAAATAATTTTCATACTACATTAATATAAAAGTTTTAGGTTAGTCGCTTACAATATTCTAAGAGATGATAGTTATTGGTCACATTTAACATATAAAATAATAATATCAAAACAATTATTATAAACAATAAAGAGAAACTATGTTAAAGTTTATTCTAAGATTTACAAAAGTATAAATAACTACGTAATAAGCCTAGGTGCAATGACCGGTACCGAAAGCTGCAAGGGGCGACCCGGAGTTAATGACCTTCGATAATAAAACGGACAATAAACACTTTTGTTTTGTTCATACCGTTGCCACGTTCACTTTCACTTCACCCGATAGTCATTGGCACTGTGCTTTAACATAGACACGTAGAGGATTGTGTATGATTCTTTTATTTTTCTAGATAAGTAGGTCAAATATTAAGGAACTATTTTTTAAATTGATTTAGAACGAGAATCGAGTGCTCCATAAATGTCGCTACTGTCAAAACCTTTAGCCTGTATATTAGTTGTGAATAAGAATTTTTGGTCGATAAAAAAACAACAAAAAATCGAATTTTTGTATTAGTAATTGTTTGCTTATCGCTATCACGAAATACAGTAATTTTACAAAGTTCAAGTAAAATAGGAGAATATGTACAAAATATCCCTAATATAAGCAAAAATATTTAATATTTCATGCAGTTTAGACAGCGATCTTACGCTCAGTTAAGTAGAAACTAGGGTTTGTTATCGAAATATTATGAGGGACTGAAATATCCTATCGAGTACGCTAGATCTGATAGTGCGTTATTTATTGAAGCCTTTTAAGAACCCTTGCCGTAACTCAAATCCTAAAGAAAACTTGATATTCTGTTTAATATTAAAGGCGGTGGTATAACTTAAATTATTTTTACTGTTATAAAGATTTATGGTTTTGAACTTTTATTATGGATGACATTTTACGTAAAATGTTCATTTAGTAGAGTTTAGTAAATGTATTAAAAAATGTAAAAATATATTCCATATATGATTAATTTGTAGCACAATTAAAAAAACATCCTTACGGTTATATTTAATTGTCGCTGAAACATTAAAGTTTAGTACGAAGTCCTTGTTATCAAATACACGTTAATAGAAAAGAATTAGCAGACAAATTATTCTTATACTATATCTCTTTTTACTGTGACAACGAATTCCGTAGTTTAAGAAGTTTGCAATAAACGTTTAACGTATTGTAAAATGAAATCGTTGCAAACTCGTGGTGTACTGAAAAATAATACTTAAAATACATTTTTTCCGATATATTGTTGTATTTGTTCCTTCTGTTTTATATTCAAAAAAGCTTTAATGTTAGTCAAAATTTCCTTATGTTTTGTGCATGTTATATAAGGTCAGAATATCGATCAAATAAATCTCACATATATATTCGTGAATATATTATTTACTCAGTATTGTGGCCTTTAAATAAATCGATACTAATAATATTAAACTCAAGATATTGTTTTATTTTTTCTGTTTGAACATTATAGAACTATCGAATAATATTTAAAAAATACTTTTCACGTTTTATAATTTATGTATTGAGAAAAGCTACAGGATATTTAATATCATACTATAACTTGTACGTGCGAAGCAATAACCACACAAAGTGTAAGTAAGAAAATGATATCAACGCGATAATGAGGACAGACGGAGATGCAAGGAAAAATAAAATAGTATAATTATCAATTAAATATGCAAACACCACATAGCAACTCCCAACAATATCTGTCTCAAAATAAAAACGATTGAATAAATTTGGCAATTGAATTGGTGAACTTAGGTTTAAGCCAGTTAGTGCAGGAAAATGTAATCGCAAAGAAGCATTTGCATTTTAAAGTTTCCAAGAATGAGAAATCACGGAATAAACTTTCAATGCTCGATCAGTTTGGCTTTTATCGTTGCTACTTGATAAATAGAGTCGATAATGGCTTTTATTAAAAGCGAGCTATAAAAGTGATGACATTAATAATTATTTTTCAGATTTATTGTCGAAGATTCCAGATAAGAATAATAAAGAGTTAATTGAATTCGTAAATCTGTATTATGAAGAATGATCTTCATTAAAGTGAATTGTTGATTTACTGTTCAAATGAGATAGATTGATATAGATATAGATATGATATAGATCATATATAGATGATAGATTGAGATTGAGATTGTTAAACAGTTATTACAACTATTTAATAGGCTCTTACTTACAGTTTATGTACTTTATGGAAACTTTGTTATTTTATTTCTTCTAAATATATTTTAGTAATTAAGTTAGTGACTAGTTCAGCATTCATTCATATGTTGTGTAATGTAATAGAATAACAGTTTATGTCTTGACTTCCGAGTGCAGCACATTTTAGTGGCGCGGTCGGCCATGTTTTTTTTCTTCTTGTCAACCATTGATTCGTTGAGCTTTACCGGTCGGTGTAAGAGAATAGAAAAATAAACTAAACACTGAAAATGGTGAGGAATAAATATTTAATTATTATTTAAAAGTGTTGTTTCACTTGTAGGTACACTTCGGGTTAATATTTTTTATATTACAATGTCTAAGTATCGCCATAATTTTGAAAACGAAATAAAACACATTCAAGATAATATGGACTTAAACTTGACAGAGTATATAAATATACCTTTCATATATTTTGTTTAATTTGGTTTCATCATAACCTTACCTTATTAGTAAAAATTGTTTTTTTTTTGTTATAAATATCGTTCAACGAATATTTGGCTATCGAGTGTAAAGATGAGAGTCACAAATACATTTCATATGATTTACATTTTTGTTACATACAGTCAGCCAGTTAATTAGAGGGATCTTATGAGAGATTGTATCTTCTTGTGGTCTATACTTCGCTCGGTAATTTTATTTGAAATACTACGTTTACATATCCATAATCAAGTGATACCTCCTTATGTACTTTATTTTTATTTTTACTATAATAGTTTTTTTTTATATCATTACATAAACGAACAGGCGGTTCACCTGATGTTAAGTGATCACCGCCGTCCATAGACACTAGCAACACCAGGGGAGTCGCAGTGCGTTGCCAGCCTATGTTTGGGGGAAGGGAGGAATGAGGGAGGGGGAGGAGGGAGGAAAGAGGAGGTGGGCCTTCGGAGCTCTCACTGACCGAACGAAACGCACCAATGCGAGCACTTGTACTTCACGTCAGTTTTCTATGAGAGGGTGGTACTACCCCGGGCGAGCCGACCCAATCAAGGTGAAACCAGTAATAGCTTCAGCGTGGGTCTATCACCTACCATGGCGTGGAGAGATGGAGTCGCAAGTGCGTTGCCAGCCTGTATTTGGGGGGGAAGGGGGAGCGAAGAGGGGGAGAGGAGGGGGAAGGGAGGGGAGGTGGGCCTCCGGCGCTCTCACTGACCAAACGAAACGCAACAATACACGCACTGTTACTTAACGTCAGTTTTCTGCGAGAGGGTGGTACTACCTCGGACGAGCCGACCCATTCATGCTGAAACCGGTAATAGCTTCAGCATGGCTCTACCACCTACATAATTATTATGACGTAATTATTCCCAAAAGTAAGTAACTTGCAATCGAAAAAGCTAGGTGAACACCTTGAGATTTGCAATACATTGACAGTCTTCACTCTCATGTTCTAGTTACAAGCTTCATACATACATTACATGCTCTTATGTACAAACAGCCTACCACCCTGCTCAGATTGGTTGATTTCGAAATGCTACATGTCTAAGCATGCCATTAGGACGGTGTTCCAGGTTGTGTGTGGTGGTTACTATCCAGGAGGATACATTACCGTCATTATCATCATATTTGCCTGCAAGATATCCACTGGAAACCATTACAACCAAGAAGCCAAAAGGTTCTAGCATAACCTGCCAGGAGAAAAACACTCCAAAGGACATCAGAGCATTCAACCAGCGATATGTTGGAGAGGTCCTGTTCCTCAGCAGGAATCAATTACGGGTTTTAGTGAGAGTATAGACACTGTTGTCTTAAAATGCATCTGCACAATATTAGTGTCCAGTGCATAAGAGAGTGTAGATTTTGTGACAGTATGGATGAAACTCCCAAACACCTCTTCTGTGAATGTGATCCACTGAAGCCTACACGACACCAGGTTCTGGATGAGATCCCGGATGAGATACAGACGCTCTCAACCAAAAAAGTCCTACAGTTCTTAAATGCTATAGGACTAAGCAAGGAGCTTTAGTAATATGGGACGATCATAATAGATCAGTACTGCTCGCAGAGATACAGGACTAAGGCCTGCATAGCCCCGTTTCTAGAATAATAAGAGACCCACTGAAGGGCCAAGGTAAATATGAGCATAATCACTAGGCCAGCCAATGACGTATTGGCAATCTTATACTACGAGAAATTTAAACTTCTATTTTTTCTCCGTACTGTGATAGTACAAGAATATTTCTCAGGTTCGGGTTTCCTAACGATGTTTTCCGCAACCGTTATTCAATAGTGTTACCCCTTTGGCACACGCCGGAATACGAACCAGCGGACATCGAATTGATACTACACTGCTCAAACCACTCGACCACATTGTTATATCGTTAAGAATGTTATAACGATCATTTTTACTAAATTAAAAATATTACTTACTACAATTTTATTTTGTATATGATTAAAATTTGATAATTGTTTTCAGTTGGCTTTCTCCTTTTTTATGGACATCGTGCGATTAAATATTATAATCATACCTCAATTGAAAGAAATCAAAATCGTATCTTCTGTTTCATATGTAATTTACCAATATAAATGAAAACAAAATCCCTGTCTAATAAAGTGACAAAGAATCACAAGTGTTCCGAATATACGAAGGTATTCCAATACACAGTGTTATTGTGCCGATCATCCAAATCGCTACACTGAGAGTCGAATACTAAACTTTCAATAAACGTAGAGGAAACATAAAAATATTTCCCAGATCCGCCCATAGACGGAATCGTTGCGTTGAGCAGTTGATAACGCATACAACACCAAAAACATGTAATAATAAACAGTCGAATGTGTCAGCAAAAGTAAGTCTTACAGAAAGGTGAATTAAACTTTACCTTATCAAACATAAAGATCGTTTTCAATCGACATACTCACGTTTCATTTACGACATCGAAGTGACCTTAGCTCCGTGACAATACACGAATTCGGATCAGTCGACAGACGGTAAAAGAAGCCCGTCAGATTTTCTTTATTAAATCGGGGCAAAAGGGCAACTTGAAACACGAAGTTACAGACTTAAAATATTAATCAGATATTTGATAAAGATTAAAAATATACTTGAAGAGTTGACACATCATTATAAGTACAAAATATTAATATAATTTCGAAAATCTTTTTCTAATTCGACAACTCATTACTACATCATTATGAATCTTAAGAGGTTACAAAATTGTTACAAAAAGTATATTGAAGTTAATTATTCCTTAGGGTGACTAGGGAGAAGCAAGTGAAAATTATTTAAGTACTAACCTTTTTGTAAAAATTATTCTATCTTTAGATTTGAAACCTGAAATCGATACATAAATTTAATATATATAATTATGTCCAATAATAATATATTTTGTTACAATAATACGAACCATCCAACACCACCATCTGTTAAATGTTTAGCGAAATATTTATCTAGTGAAGAACACTGTAAATACCCTGCAAAAATAATTGTCCTATATACGTTTGTGGTGTTAGAATTTCTTATTTTATAGTCAATTATCAATTGTTATTTTTTTATTACTCATATAATACATTAGATTATGGGCTAAAGTTTGTAAGTTAACAAATAAAGTGATTTTACAATCCACAGAAAATCACGCTTTTACCAATGTTGAATTAAATCTTACGGCTATACATAATATTAAACCGAATGATATGGATTACAACTTTCGGACCAATTTATATACACCTTTATCGAAGTGTCTCATCTATAAATTTATTTTCCTATTCTATAGATGTTTCGAGGGGTTATCGGGAGAAGTTTTTTCGTTTCAAACCTACTTAGAGACGTTTGCATAAACTTCGAAAGCGTAAGCCGGTAAAAGCAGAGAGATTAAAATTTTTCCGAGGCCTTTCTTATGAATCGTCTGTTTAACTGGCGATTGTTAATATTACAATTTCGCTTCATTGCCTTTATTTAACTTTATAACCATTAGCTGTTTGTACTTGATCCTAATAGGATTTATTGACGAACATAACAAATGTATTTTTTCCATATAGAGCCGTGTTAAAAATATCTATGTATGAGGGATTGATAAGTAAATTGGAACGCAATGTCTGAGCGGATGTTGTAGTACTCTGTGGTAAGGCGTTTTAGAGATGGCGATTGGTACTGCCTTTAACGTAAGACGAGATGTGTTACAAAATGAATGATAAAGTGGTGTATACATTTGTGTTTAAAATAAAGTGTGAAAATACTTGTCTTGTACAGCTATACTATGTTATGTGCAAAAAGTAAGACCGTGAGTAACGGTTGCAATACATGTAATTATGGCACACGCTTAAATCTTCGCACATATCGTTAAGTTATTAAATCTGAATGCGGTGTTTATTTCTTTTATTTATATTCCATGGATCATCAATATGATAATACCGTGTTTAAATATACTAAAAAAATCAATTCTATAATTAAATTTAAGGTAGTTATATTTATAACCAGTTATGGCACGCTGCTACATGAAGTCGTGGTGACAGAGGGATTTGACCGCTGGTATATCAACCTAAATTACGCAGGTTCAAATCCCGGCATGTACTAAATAAGTTATCGGAATTCGCGTATATTTACTGATTTAAATTTGTAACACTATCGGCTAACGGTAAAGGAAAACATAGTAAGGAAACCTGAACCTGAAAAATGTTCTTGTACTACCACAGTACGTGTGAAAATAAAGAACTGTGGATTTCTCAGAGTTTGAAATCGCCAATACGTCATTCGGGGAGAGATCCTGCAGTAGATCTCTTACAGGCTTATGATGATAGCATGCTCTAATAGTCAATTAAGCTACAATAAAACTGAATATACATCTGACGTAAACAATATGAGAAACTAAATAGAACAGAAAAAGAATGAATAGGGTATATCTAATTAAATCTATAAAATTCTTTTTATAGCTTGATATGGTTCTATGACTTTACTTCCTTTATTTGAGAAAATTTCGCATATTTTATGTAATATATCCAGCAATCCTATATATATATAATGATATATCACTACATATTATAAAACAAAGTCCTCTGCCGCGTCTGTTTGTCTGTCTGTGTGTTCGCGATACACACATAAACTACTGCACGGATTTTCATGCGGTTTTCACCAATAAATAAAGTGATTCATGAGGAAGATTTGGGTATATAATATATCAAAGTTTTTTTTTATTAACAGGGCGGGATAGCATCTGGCGTGCCCGCTAGTAGTATGTAAATATATTCTTGCGAATTTAAAAAAATATAAATGTAGTGATGTTTCGTAAATAAGTATACTAATAAATTATAATCCATTAAGACATCTGTCAAATGGTGTTGTTTTTTTGTTAGTAAAAACGTGAAAAGATTTGTTTGTGGGACCATATTATTATATTATATTAGAGTTAGATATAGTAGTAGTCAAATATATAGTTATACATCTGTATACATAAATTTCTTCTGTACGTGTGTATGTCACTGAACTCCTCCTAAACGGTTGGACCGATTTTGATGAAATTTTGTGTGCGTTTTCCAGTGGATCCGAGAATGGTTTAGATTCACAATTGGACCCGATAGGTGGAGTTGCGGTTGAATTTTAAATTTAATTTTATTATCAAGGCAGGACAACGCCCGCGCCACCTAGTATATATGTAATTTAGTAATCAATCAATTAAAATTATACATTTGATAAATTTTAGGTCTAACTGCATGTCACTATTGACGATAATATATATAAAGAGCATCAATTTGTTCCTTGAAACGGAGTTATTTATACGAAACTTCATGAGCAGATAAACGTCAAAATGGCTATCATAGCGTGCCGCTATAATAAACATTATTTATAACTGTTGCGGCCGCGTAAATAGTCAATTAGGAAAAATAGTGTCAGCGAGGGTAGGAGCATTTTTGTTTGTCGATGCCTCCTGGCGCTTGTGACGCCGGCCCAGTTCGCTCGCACACATCGTAGGCGAAGGACGCGCGCGCTCGTATCGCGCTCCTCGCATTGCCATAACCTATTTGCACCATCGCCATTCGTTCCATTCCTGCATCGAACCCCGCAGCAGCCGGTGAGTGATCACAATATTTGCTACTACTTCTCGCTGATATCACATTTGATTCGCATCACAGGTGGTTTCCGATCGAAGGAAGCACCACCAATAACTTTATTATAGAAATAGCACAGTATGAAATTACTGCGAGGTTTCAAAATAAAGATAAAATTAAATTCAATTAGTGCATCGGTAAGTATAATATTAAATGGGGAATAAACTATTTATTATGATCAAAAATGTCAAATCTTTTTTCAAACTACAATTTTACGACGTTTTATTATTAGGAGAGCCAAGCGTTGCCACTTTGAACAACAAACGAGTACGGGCTCCTACGGTAATAGAAAATTGATTTATACGGAACTTGTGAACACTGGGAAGGTGGAGGGTCTTATCTATACACGTATACATAAGATTTTCTGGGCATCTTCAATATTGTATACGTTTCTCATGTATGCTTCGGCTTTGTTTGTTCTTGGTACCTAAAATCAATAGTCAAAAGTTTTGTGTCGGAAACTATATTTTGCACCGTTATATAAAATTCCAGGTTTGTTTATATAATTACAAAATGATTTTAAATTGTATATTGTATGTAACTTACGATATGATGATCAAATATCAAACTTTACCTGCTGACAAATAATGACGTGATAGAAATGTATTATAAAGAGTTAAGAATACGATGCAGATTTACTTTAAAATGCAGCTGTTGGTCGAGTAACGGTAAGTGACTTGGTAAATGGTTTCGACTTGAGAGTGGTAGTTATGGAAAACCATACTGAGATATGTAACTCATGGAATTACAATGAATAATTAATCCACACACACTGAACTGCCACGTAATTTCCAGAGGAAACCATTCATCTCGCGATAAATTAAAAAGTTCGTAAGGTGTTTTTTTCGCCGAACTTTGATGTTTTGGTACTCTCTTCAGATCATTTTGTTCTCCCTTTTTTATAAGATCGAGTCTTTCAAGTGTGACGTGCAGGCCGGCATGATACTGGTGATAATGTATGTATTATTTCACCTTCCAGTTATCTCCACCGATTTTGGAACGTAACATACTGTTTAAAATCAGACCCAGCATGATTGTCACAAAATAAAACAGGGTGTGTTTTAGTCAATATAACGTCAGTATAAAAGCAGGTAAGGATAACTCTAAACATATGGACACTTACGACATCTTCTACAGGTTCTAATTCCACTGTATTGAAGTTATCGAAATACCACATAATAAGCTTTTACTTAAAGCATGTCGTAAAATGCTTCCATCTAAAAATATTTTAAAGTCACTTAGCTACAAACATCTCACCGCCATTGTACTGAGTTTGCGTATAATATCAGACTACTTAAGTACCAACTTTTTGCCTTCATCTTCCGAACTGACGAAGTTATCTCGTTAAATGCACCAAGAGTTTGCGGGAACAAGAGACCGAGTTTGAAACTGACGACCAATGTAAAAAGAACCGGGGATTCACCTAGGGGAAGTTCTGCGGCTCTGAGAGCTTACAGATCATGTGTTATTGGAGAGTTATTCTTTTTAAGAATGAATATAGATTATTACATAATTATTATTTACAGTAATTAGATAATATTCTGTCAATATTTTTCATAATATAATATACTAGCTGACCCGTGCCCACTTCGTTGGGCGGTAAACGTTTATAAAAACTACTTTTTGTAACTTAAATATATAAGTTAGACATATGCTGTTGCTAACTTTTGTAGGCATTATCAAGCTCTACAACTTTCCTGTAGAACTCAATTATATAACTCTCATATTTAAGGCAACGTTCTGTTATAACTCTTATTACTATGAACATAAAGCGCATTCTGCGTTTCAGCATCTGACGCTATTTTATCACACGCGCAATTAAGCATTTTTACTTTAGTTCTTTATAAATTTCCTTTACTTAATACAGTCGTTACTAAAACCTCGCGGAGTACGGCACTATCCACTCGAAGCAAAACTCGGGAGTCAGTGTATTTAATGTTAATATAAATCTATATTTTTCAAACATAAAAATTAGTGCAAAAGTGTGTAGTTTAATTAAAAAAATAGAATAAATAGGGACGCCGCCTAACAGTTCGTAGGAAACATTTTCGATCGACCATGCTTTCTCCGACTTACTTTGCAAATCTGACTACCAGAAAAAAGTCTTATTTTTTGGTTTAATATATATCCTGTGATATTCACAAATAACGTGGCTTTCTATTGGTAAAATAATTTTCAAAATCGGTTTAGTAGTTCCTGAGATTACCCCCTACAACCTCACAAATTCACAAACTTTACCTCTTTATAATATTAGTATAGATTGTGTAACATGACCTGGCTCTAGTACTGGTATTCGAATAATAATTATATTTGTTTCTTTCTACTTGTTATTAAGACAGAGTCATTATATTTTCAGTATGACCATAAGCATACGGTATTGTATCAAATCTGTGTAAATAATACCTGGTAAGCCAAAGTGAAATGTACACTTCGAAAGCTTTGGTAACTTATTGGAGAGTTACGAATACTTTAGACGCCGAAATATTAAGCACCCTAACTTTGTTCTGACCTCCGTCAAAGTGTCTGCCAAGAAAAAGGGCATTTTATTAAATCAGGAAGTTTTGTACTTTCTCCGATAGTCGATCGCGAAATAAATTATTATTTGGACTTGAAATCGATGATAAAGTATTAAATACTCTGTTATGGTGTTCAGTTTGTAGGAAAATGAATTGAAATATATTTTTTTAGATCGTTTATTTGTAACATTGTTTAGGTTAATAATAAATGAAATTAAGGAAATTTGCATACTATATTTTTATGTACTTCGATACGTAAAATAAAAAAATATCGATATATAAATGTATATATATACGTACACAAGAACGATAATTTAATATTTTGTATCTTTACACCTATAAGTGTATAGATTACCGCAATAAAATAACCATAATTATTCGTCGTGTTGCTTGTGTAAAATTTTCCGTATACTGGGGATATAGAGTTTCATTTTGAAAGTCAGTTAAAAATCTCAAAATCGGTAATGATAATAATTTGCTGAAAGTAACAAAGTAAAAAGTATCTTCAGGAAGTAAAATCCTAATGACCGTCACGGTGTTTTTCAAAGATATCTAAATCTGACGGGTATAACTTTTTTTAAACTATTTCGCATGAATTATTTATCTAAAGCGTCAAAAACTAGTCATCGACCATAACACCGCAATACAATGGGGGTTTACAAATAGCCCGTATTGTATGTTGCCGGATTGTTCGAATAGTGACGTCAGGGTTCTAGAACTTTCCACCCTCCTTTACTGAAAGAAAGAAAATGAAAGGAAACAAGGAAGCAATCTTTCAGAGGACTGTGACTACGGCGTTATAAGGTATAAGTATATGGACTTAAGTGTAACTGCAGTACACTTGTGGTATAGTTAGTATTATGTAAGGACTTACATAATACCATCAATAAGAAAACTCAGTTTGTTATCATATCCTGACTTAACCTCAAAACCAATACCAATAAAAATGTTGAACTGAGAAAACCTGGGACCTAGAAGAAGACAATAGATTTTTTTACGTGAATATACCGAAAAAAAAACGAGGAAATGAAAGAAAGTACGTTAATAAGATCAAAACAACAAAGAACTAAATGATATAAATCTCAAACAAAAGAATGAAGTTTTAATTAGAGATACATTTCAAAGGAACTCTTCTATACTTGTTCTAACATTTCAAATACTTTAATAGCCCCTTAAATTACTTCCCTTCCGTCTTTAACGAAGCATCTCTCACGTACATCCTGGAAGGAATGCGATAATGAGCACGCGAGAAACACGAGATTCGAGGGGAATATACCTATAATTACAAATAAGTAGGTAGGCGTGTGTGTTTAAGAGGATTGTAACATATTATTTACCTTTGAACAATGAAGATTAATGATTCTCACTGACATTTTTATGATCTAAAATATATTATAGATCGGGGTGGTAACCACCACAACCACACTGGTCAGAGTACCTAGCCTAGGCATGGACTGTATATAAGTTGGCTGGAGGTAGATAGTACTAAAAAGTATAATCGGGATAAAGGCTCTCTTACCTGATATAATATATCTTCAGCCGCCGTTGCCGATGATGAGAGCACCAGTTTTCCAAAATGTATACACACAAAGCACAAAACAAAATTCCGAGCCGCCGTATCATTAGTGTGGTGAGCGAGTCCGAAAAAGTGCGCGTTCCGAACAAGTGGTGCCCAACAAGTGACCGATCATCACTGATTGTCCATTGACAAACAATGTCTGTTCTGTAGGTGGTAGAGCCACGCTGAAGCTATTACTGGTTTCAGCATAAATAGGGCGGCTCGCCCGTACCACCCTCTAACAGAAAACCGACGTGAAGTAACAGTGCTTGCATTGCTGCGTTTCGTTCCGTCAGTGAGACCGCCGGAGGCCCACCTCCTTTCCCCTTCACTTCCTCCCCCCTCCAACACAGGTTGGCAACGCACTTGCGACTCCCCTGGTGTTGCAAGTGTCTATGGACGGTGGTGACCACTTAACATCAGGTGACCCATCTGTCCGTTTGCATCCTATGACATAAAAAAAATGTGTTAAAAAATTATTTTGCCTACCCCCAACCAATTTATGCCCGAACATAGGTTTTTAGCGTTTGTCTACATTGTCATCTGATTTTAATGGCAATGCTAAGAATA
This sequence comes from Antheraea yamamai, assembly GCA_036509395.1. NCBI lineage: Eukaryota > Metazoa > Arthropoda > Insecta > Lepidoptera > Saturniidae > Antheraea > Antheraea yamamai. Next base: position 8,497,959 of record AP028439.1, on the reverse strand, counting down.
AGCATAGACGCAGATAGCCTTCAAGAAGGAGCTGGATCACTATTACAGACTTGTGGGTGATTGCAAATAAAGCGATATTTATAATATAATAAATAAAGTTAACTGAAATATGTTCCCGATTAGAAGCAGGTTATATATTATACCCATTATTTTAATCCTTAATTTATTTATTTTTTATATCATAGTAGGCAAACGAACAGGTGGTTCACCTGATGTTAAGTGATCACCACCGTCGATAGACACTAGCAAGACCTGGAGTGTTACAGTGCGTTGTCAACTTGTGTTATGCGGGAAGAGCAAGGGGAGGGAGGGGAGGTGGGACTCCGGCGCTCTCACTGACCGACCGAAACGCAATAATGCAAGCACTGTTACTTCACGTCGATTTTCTGTGGGTCAGGTGCTAGTACCCTGGGCGAGCCGACCCATTCATGCCGAAACCAGTAATAGCTTCAGAGTGGCTCTACCACCTACAAAATATACTACATACATACATATTATTACTATGATTATATTTCATGATTGACATATTACTATGACTATCATAAAAATAAACACACAGAAGACAGCAGTAACAAAAAGGCAAGGTAAAGAAAAATTCAAAACTAGAGCAGAAACTAGTGAGATAAACCTTAACAAGAAAACGAATTCACTGGGAACCACTAAGCCAGAGCGAACGAAAAAAAGCCATGCCTTCCTCACTAGTAGTCCTCAACAATGAAATATAAAACATGTCAATAGGACGAAAAGTTAAAACTGAGAAATTACTTTTCACTTCATGTACTCATTCCTATACTACAAACTCTTTGAAAAACAACTCAAAATTATATTACATTCGCAGATAATAAGTATTTGGCGAACAACTGTAGTAACCAGTCAGTATAACTTTCCATTGAAAGGGTATCAAGCTTACTAAGAACGAAGTATGAAGTCGTGATTTTCAGCATTGTTGAAGTTTTCGGCCGTGACAGGTGTCACTTTCTCCCTATATAGTTAATCCTTAATTATTTTATGATAGTGAGATTACACACTGTTTTCAAATAGTAATAAAAATACTTAATAAAAAATACAATAGTTTATTTGAAACCCTATAATAAATCTAAAATACACAACATTTACTTTAAAATGGTTTGAAGTACAAAAAACTTAAACACAAATGAAAATTTAGAACACAGAACGCTTTAAGCTTATATTATTATTCATGATTTTTGCCAATGATTTATGCAAATCATATCTCCAAAATAGATTTTACATAGTTAAAGAACATCCTGTTCAAAATAATCAACAAGTAAAATTGGTACAACTATCACAGTATAAAATAAGGATTCATTTAAATAGCATGCTTAAAACTGTTATTATTTTTAATACATTTCCACAACACCGGTTATCCTTGTAAAGATTTAAGTAGTCTATAAGTATAGAGAACGTACATCTAACTTAGCTTTCACCGTATTATATGTATATGGTAACTACACATAACTAAATATAAAATAGTCTACAGGAAATTAGAGTTAGAATAAAGCCTCGGATACACTAGGGGACAAACGGAGGGACATGTTGCGGAACATGTTGCTCAACAACTACGTGAATGTCCCGAGACAAATGTCGCGGAACAGTTTTGCCGGCCATACTAGGCAGTGCTTATAGAAATGTCACCCGAGGTGTTTTTGGTAATTAGTGCTGCGTATGTACTTATTTTGGTAGAGATATGTAAGCGAAATAAAAGGTGGTGGATGCGGAATTTCTTACTACAACGAGAAAGAAGTAAACTTTAAATGATCTCTGGATTTTTTAACGGATCATTTGCGTATTTATTAATTTTATTTTCTTCCTTTCACAGACAAATTGCGAACGGGGGGTATGCAGTTTGGTTTCTATTTCTTTTCACAGTAAATTAAGCGTCTTGGCAAATCCTCCCAGGCGTCATTTTTTTTTCGGTAATACCGGTTTGAAATATCCCACAACAAATCATGACTGTGATAAATCTCAAGAAGTAAAAGTACGGTTTCGTTTCCCCACACTATAGACATGTTGCACAGACGTCTGCACTCGGCAATAAATGCCTCGAAACTGACCATCAACACGTGCGCCGCTCTCGAATGTTGCGAACGTCGGGCGTGAACGTTTCGCAAATGTTGAAGGATATGTTGCGGGACACTGAGGAACGTTGCAGCGTCACGTAGATTCAGTGTTGCGGGACATTTTCTCCCCTAGTGTATCCCGGGCTTAATTTCAAAACTCAATCACAATGTACTACGCAATTTCGTAATATCAACATTATTATAAAATGTTTCGAGGACGGTGTCCATAATTTTTATAATCTACATTTAAATAGATAGTATTTTATGTTAGTCGAATGCTATGCTATGCTGTATTTTAATCGAAGTCCAGTTTTCTAAATGAACCTCCTAAGTAATCTTCATTAAGATCAACGCCCGGCCTTCGGTTTTCGTTTGACACCATTTTGCTAGCTTCTATCAAGAACTGTTTAGTTTTTGAGTTGCGCATTTCTTTTTCATATCGATCTGAAACGTTAAGGTAATAAATGGTAAATTAATAGATTGCATAAATATGAAAATGTTATTTTCGTTATAAAAATAACAATATACCTAAATTTCTGGCAATCATAAGGACTGCTGATAGAAGTAAAAACTCAAAACGATGTAATATAATAACTGTGTTCATTATTAAATTTTTAAATTAATTCTAGTGCGAATTATTTAAATTTCAAAATGTATATATTGAAATTATTAAGATTAGTCTGGTTTTCACATTTATTGGCACATGGAGCAATAAATATATACATTCTTATAAAGTTTATTTATCAATCAAACCTATGACCTATGCAAAATATCAATATTACATGTACACAGGTCGTTATACCACGCGTCGCTAGTCTGACGAAAGCCGCGCAATTGTAATACGCTTACTAGCGTGTTTTTTCTCGAATTGATTACGCTATTGGCCTAACAAGGCCTTGACAGCTTCACCGGACTACATCTTACTAGCGTGTCATCACGTGAAATCATAAGTTTATCTCCTGTCAAAAAATACCGCTCCACGCGCCTAACGAAGTCTTCACTTTAAAAAAATACAGGTAATACTCTAATATTATATATTTGTATGTAAATTAGTATAGGTTTGTGTGATTGTATTATATTAAACGTAGATGGTGCATACGTATAAATCTGGATAATATAGCAAATAAAAAAAAACTATTAATAGAAACTATAAAATTTTGAACTTACTATCTGTAACGTATATCTTGAAAATAACTAATTTAAATATCAAATCATAGTTATTGAAGATTCTATTTCGTGTTATCTTAATTTATTAATTTTAGAATAACCACTATTCATTGGTTATTCTACAACAAAGTCAAAGATAACTTATCTATTATTTATTACCAGAATTGGCAAGCAATAAAGTAAAATCATCATTGTTATAAAACGAGCATAAAAATAAAAGTTTTTTTACGTAGAAAACTAATTAATATATACTAATGAAATACAGTAATGTAATGAGAAGGCTAATTAAAAACTATTACAATTATTAAACATATTAAAAAGATGACGTATTATATTATTGTGCAAAGGAAAGTAAACAGTTTAATAACTCGTTATTTAACTCAAGTTTATACAAGGGTACACACAAAAACGAACAAAACCTATAATTATTTCAAACAAACGATATGCATATGTTCATTTTTTACATAAATTAATTCAATATGAGAACGTATCCTATTAATAGTGCAATCGGTTATTCGTAACTGCTCCGAAAACTAAGTGTACAACCAGAGTGGACGCTATAATTGAGCGTCGAGCGTGGCGTCGCGTGCGGCACGTTCAGCGTCCAAGAACGATGCTCGCGCGCCACTCAGGACACTCATACTGCATATGTTTGAAAGGAACGCCGGACGCGACGGCACGCTCGACGCTCGATTGTAGCGTCCACTCTGGTCGTACACTTAGTTTTCGGAGCAGTTACGAATAACCGATTGCACTATTAATAAAGAGACTAGAAAAGGAGAGAATAGAAAATACGAACCTTTAAATTCAGTCATTGATGGTTGCTCGCCGCCATAATCTCTGGGCAGATATTGTTTTGGTATATGTTTGTGAAGATCTCCGAACGTTTCGTGTATTAATATACGGTCCATTATTTTTGGACTGAAGAACTGTTTCATAAAATTAATTAGGTGTTGCACTATTGGACTTGAATTAACAACATGGATTGAATGCACTCTTATACCTAAACCCTCCTGAAAGAAAAATAATTATATTATTTAGAATATAAATTAATTTTGAACTAATAAGATAGTAACTTCTCATTTGAGCTGTAACTTTATTGTTGTTGTTGTTAAGTTTTCATTTGAAACTCGACACAAAAAAAATCTAAAACTAGAGGAAAATTTTCTTTTTAATGTTATTGTAAGAGAGAAGATTCAAGTAAGTCGGTCGAGTTAACTAATTAGAGTTAGCTACTGCAAATAACTGATTATGAGAAATTAAGTTTTAATTTCTTCGAAATGGTTTTAGGTAAAGTTTATTTGCATCCAAACCTAAGACATGACATGATGTATAATAATTTAGGTAACTATTATTATCTTTAAGTGGATACACATGAATGTAATATCCAAGTAAGCTAATTAAAATATGTACGATTAACCTAATGTATAAAACTATTATAAAAATTTAGCTGAATATTTTCTACCACATCAATTAATTTTATGTAATCTAAGAATTGCTATTGCAAAATTAGGTTAAATAAAATTCAAGTAGACAATCTGTAGTCGCAAATGATTTTATTTACAAATTAATTACTGTATTAAACCTAACAATTGTTCGGCCATCCATTTTAGATGGCAATAATGTATTTCGTTGTAAATTCCTCGGGTTTCGTAAAAGATCAACATTATTTGAATACTAAAGACTGTAACAAACACTTTTTTAGGTAAATAGGTTTTACAATAAAATTTCAAAGCATATTACCGATTTGACGGATTCTAAGTTAAAGTGCCAAGTCAAGCTGGTTCTGGTGTCAAAGGGCTACCTACTATAGGGTGGATCAATATGTGAACGATGGTGATGTCTGAAATTAACACCTTTCTCTGTGTATCTGCTAAAAGCCATTGTAACATTAATGTGTTACAAATATATGTACGTTAAGGAGAACGGGTTTACCGAACCGGTGGTAGTTTTGACATTCATAGGCGCCATCTTAGGGCCCGTATTGAATATATTTTTTATTTTGTAATTATACGTAATAAATACATACATGAAAGATCTGTGCAGTTTTCTGAAGTGTAACCGGATTGAGTCTTAATATCTGACTGAAGCTTGTATTCTTCATATCCAATACCCACATATCAGAAAGGAAGTAATCGTACTTAAGTCTTATATCTGCTAGCTGGAAATAATTGTTTTGTTGTTTCATTAATGATAATTTACAAATCTGGTTCAATTACAAGATTCTCATCAAAAATTTTAGATAACAATATAATTTCATTATATAAAATTTTAGTTTCATTCAAATGAGTTTATAGACATACCAGAATAAATTCACGACTGTATCGAAAACATTTTAATATTAGAGAATCACATAAGGTTCATAAAATGAAAAAAATAAATATCATGTCAATTTTAGATGTGATATTTAATATATTGACAATAGAAACATAGATTTCTTGGTGTCTAAAAACATCAACCCGTCGTAAAATGAAGCGATAGTAGAGAACATGCTTTTGGATAGCAGGAGATTTATGTTTGACATTACAACATTTAAAAACTGTCTAATTTATATTACTACAGCAATAAAATACATACCATGAAAGAATTTCTAAATAAGACTTCTGTCGAGAAACTACTTAGATCACAGTCGAAAAATTTCAACACGGTAAGTCTTTTACCATTGTACATCTTTGGAATGCTGACTTGCATGCTGTAATATAATAAATAAATATAAATCTAATTTTCAATCGTCACTTTTTTGTCTGAACTAGATTTGGAAATGATGGGACTGATTCCGAAGACACTGTAAGCAGATAAATACGTTTTCAGGCTTTTCTATAGAGGCTAACATAGAATGGATAAAAGAATCAAGCCTCTTTTCTATAGGTATACCATTTTATGACACTTTAAAACAGTACCAAGTAATCATAAGGTCTAAGGTGGTAACATGCTAAGCTCTGACGGTGTCTATCTAGTGGAGCTAGCAGAATGCTTCCACAAGTGCTCGACTATAGATTTGCAACTAGAGAGTATTAGTATCTCTTCATCAAAAACTGAGGCCTATTTACGAAGCAATGCTAAAACACGGTACAGTGGTGCCATCATAATTTCCACGCTTTCATTAATCAAGTAAAAAAATAACTTCGTACTCACTAGAACGTCCACAAGTCATTCGGATCAGAAAGGATCTTTTCTCTGTTTTGTATTAACTCTGGTGCCATAGATCTGTATTTGTAAAAGTTGTCGATTTTCCGTTTCGTTTTCTCCATAGACCCTTTTGATATAATCAGCATTCTTTCTATAGTAGTTCGATCTGAGAACGAAAGTGTTACTGCTTACAATTTTGTTATATATACAGGAACATTTTACTTTATCGTTATTGCTAATTCTTATTCAAATAAATTATTTTGTAAGATCAAATAAATCACAGAAAATTAACTATGAATTTATTACCAAGAAGTACAACTAGTTGGCACCCGCTTGCCTCGTTTAGTATCATTATTTTCTATGTCGTTGAGATATCGTATTCTCCAAATGCTAGATTATGTCGAATTTAATTATTATTAGTTAAGAGTTAAGTTTAGTCGTGACAAGTTAAACTAAGGCTTTGTATTGTTAAAATAAAATTGACTACAGTCAAGCTTAAATTTAAATGACAATGGAACCTAAAATCGTAACTCGCTAGGTCTAGAGGAGAACGTTACTTTAGTGCAGTTACCGGATCATACTTATGAGCTGTAGACGATAGATTTTCAACTTGACGATGGTAGCTAGCCAACTCGGCATTGGAGGAAATCTTACCACCGTACTATAGTTTCATCAGAATGCATTGTTTCCAAAAAGCTATCCGCATTGCCACGTTGAATGAATCAATATAATCAATATATCAATGAATGTAATTATACACAGTATTGACCACTACTAAGATTAAGATTTTGTTATTTCATTCAAACTATTTCGGTTATTTATCAATATTATATTTATAACAGTTATTACTCTAGTTAGTATTATGATGAAAATAAATTGATTAATTATGAGACTAGAAGTAAATAAGCGATTTACTTCTTATTTATTTATTTCTTTTAAACTTTTAAAACTAGATAATTCTTAACGAATCTTTTTTGATTTGTGGAACCCGTTCTTAAATTATAACAAATGCATAACAGTGCAACTTCAAATAAAATTTCAAAACGACATTTGGACAACAATTCAAAGTCTTATTAAAATATACGGTCTCATGTTTTATGGGCCTCGGAATGTGCCACTGGATCTACATTTTTATAAGTAGCGTCCACATCAGCATTCAATCTAAGATATATATTGAACTTTTGGATAGCCTATGGAAATATGTAGAGTACTTCAGGTAGCAAGTCTCCCGCTTCATGGACACCGCGTTTGTGTTTACGCGGTTGTTGGCCGATCTGGAGAGGCTAGATTTAGCTTATCTAAGACTCTATATAGAGGTCGTATGATCCTTTCCCTTTCTGCTGAATTGAGCGAATATACTGTGAAAGCTGTTCGCTCCACGACCAAAAAGGTGTTGTCTTTAAACACCGAGGACTTTATCTGGTGATAGCCTCATATAACTTCAGCTCGGTAGAAGGTAGGAATCCAATGTAGGATTTCCCCACGTATCAAAGAATGACCATGGAGTATCAAGAAGTCGCGAATAAATTAAAAAGTTAACGTATTATAGTGATACTAATTATGTGAAATAAGTATTTAAAGTTTTTGTTCGAGTCCACCGATTATGGTATATCGTTGAGAAACAACACAACTTTTAATATAAAACCGCAACAATACATTATTATTTTTTACTGACTTGTATATAATTGTTCATGAATTCATACACGTGCCGGTTACTTCATATATACTTTACATTATATTACATGTAGTAATTTAATTTTAATTTTATGAAAGATTTGAAAAAAGAACATTTATGTGGGAATGACATTGACTTCACCCATGAATGTAATATTCATCAATTTAATGACATTGATGCTCAATACTAGCTCTTACATCAGATTTAATTGGCGTTGGTTTAAATATGTGGTAAGATAAAATTACTCGCGAGCCACATTTCGGAAAAAGGTTGTACAAATTCAGAACTGCTTACAGGCGTTAAATTAAATATACGTTATACTAGCTTCTGCTCGCGACTTCGTCCGCGTTGAATAGTTACTTTTGTATAACGCTAACACGCAGCGGAGGCTCTTAAAAGGAAAAAATCCCCGATTTTGAAATATTCTTCATTAGTGCTCCGCTCCTATTGGTCTTAGTGTGATGATATAGCCTATAGCCTTCCTCGATAAATTAGGTATCTAACTCAGAAATCATTTTTCAAATCGGACCAGTAGTTCCTGAGATTAGTGCGTTCAACCAACCAAGCAAACAAACAAACTCTTCGGCTTTATATATTAGTATAGATATACGTTGGAATGAACTAAACTGTTTGGAGTTTTTGGCGGGAATTTGGGTTGTTATGTAGTGGTTCTTATATTTTATCCATAATCTTCTGTTATTTGACACAAAATTTTGTAATATTGTTGGTATTTTATGTAATATCGTTTGGTTATCATGCACAACTGAAGTGGATGGGAAATAATACCACGGAATCTGAATTCTGACTTGCCACAAAAACTCCCTGAATGTTCTAACAAGACGACCATCATCTTGTTAGTTCATTGGAATGATCGCAAGAAACGTGTATTATAATTAATTACCTACTCGACAATGGCAGTAATAACCTACTAGTAATTGAGTATTTTAGTAATGACTTGCCAAAAACATAAGAATTATTTTGTTGTTTTTTAAATATTTCTAAAAGATTATCATGTATTCAAACGATAACTTTATAAATGTCGAACCCGTAAGATTGCTAATTTCTACTAATTATTGTAAATATTCTCATTTATTTATACGGACATACATTTGAATGTATTTAGTCCTGAACTCCTTACTATACTTTCTAGGGCTTAGTATTTGATCACAATTTCATATGATGTTTTTTTAAAATTATGTACCTAACTGTCGGAATACGTCTATAAGTACATGTGGATAGATTTTCTGCATTAAGATTTTAGATAACAAAACAAGCAAAAGAAAAAGCACATTGTATGGTTTCCTCACTTCACTTTTTATTCACTGAATGCTCTAACTTATTGCAAAATTCGAATATATGTGTCCTTCTATGAACCATCTATAAGCCATCAGCGTTGCGCATATGAGAAAGGACGTTATTACGATTTAGTTATATACGAGCATATATTACTTAATAATGTATATAAATATAATAATAAAAGAAAACGCATTTTCCGTTGATCGACAATGGATTGTAGTTGTAACAATTTTTCTTAATTTAATTTGATATTAGTGTTGAGTTAGTGCTGAGTAGCAGAGTTGCGAATGTTAAGGTGGATGTGTGGCTACCAGAATGGATAACATTAAGAATAGTATATCAGAGGAAGTTTGAAAATAGCACCACTGATAGAGAAGTTGAGGATTGTGAAGCATGGTATAGGCATGTCATGAGGAGAAATGAAAACTATGGAACTAGAAAAGTTTTGAGTATGATGGTACATGAATATACGAGTAGAGGAAAACCGAAAAAGGTATAGATGGATTGTGTAAATGTTATGTGTGTAAAAGGTGTGAATACTGAGATGACATCTGATAGACGAGAGTGGAAAAGGAAAACATGTTGTGCCGACCCTCTAGTAGGTACTTAGTTGGGATAAGGGTAATAAGAAAGTTTTTTATGCAGCTATTATTTCCAACTCATCATTTTGCTATACTAAATGTGACTATATTTTTTACTTCTTTTCGGAAATACTTTTATAACCGGTTTTTACTACAATATTAATTTTGGAATTACGTATACCTACTTCTTATACTTTTGACATATAATTTTTTTTTATATATAAACTAGCGGGCCCGGCAGACGTTGTCCCGCCCTGATTATAAAAAAGTCTTGGACAAATTATATACCAAAACGTTCCTCGTGGATCACTTTATCCACTGGGGAAAACCGCATAAAGATCCGTTCAGTAGTTTTTGAGTTAATCGCGAACAGACAGACAGACAGACAGACGCGGTAGATGACTTTGTTTTATACTATTATTATTATTATATTATATATATAAATTTCTCCTGTACGTGTGTAAGTTACTGAACTCCTCCTGAACGGCTGGACCGATTTTGATGAAATTTTGTGTGCGTGTTCCAGTGGATCCGAGAATAGTTTAGATTGGACTCGGTAGGTGGCGCTGCGGTTGACTTTTAGGATTTTTTTGCATTATCAAGGTAGGACAACGTCCGCCGGGCCCGCTAGTACACATATAATTCTCGAACAAATAGTTTTAATAAAAATCGGATGACATTGGTAAAATAACATTTTTTTTTATAAGCAACATTTTACACAATAATAATATTAACCTGTTTAATACAGAATTACTATGCGACCTGTTTTTTTTGCGTAACTTCCGCGTATTTCACTGTAAATATTAAGTCAAATGCTCTCGAATCGCATCCATAACTAAGTCACCTCACGATTTTGCTAAGTGTATATAACTATCAAATTATGTATATCTTATTATTATATATGCAAATCGCTTGATGCTAATGTTTTGACTTTATTCCCTCTTTAATTTATCTAAAATCTATTCAAAAACTATTTTTAATATTAACTAGCATTTGTTCACGGCTTCACTCGTATTAATCTATATTTAACTTATCCCTCGCGTACAGTATTTTCTCCTTAATAAAAGATACCCTATAATCTTTTCAGAAACCCTGACAATATGTATGCCAAATTTCATCACGATCGATTCAATAATTAATTCGTAAAAGCGTATCAAACAAAGAGACTCATATTCTGCGGGCCCGGCAGACGTTGTCCCGACCTGATTATAAAAAAATCCTTGACAAATGATATACCAAAATGTTCCTCATGAATCACTTTATCCACGGGTGAAAACCGCTTGAAAATCCGTTCAGTAGTTTTTGAGTTTATCGCGAACAGACAGACAGACAGACGCAGTAGGGGACTTTGTTTTATACTATGTAATGATAAATCTAGATGGTGGTACCTTATGCCCTTTTCAAAACCCTTGTTAATGTGTATACAAAATAAACGGCTGAGTACTTACCATGTAAAAGCTCAACAAACAAACGCACATTCGTATTTATAATATCAGATAGGATATGCGTAAATTATAAAAATCGGTAAAGTCATTTTTGGATATGCTCCGATTATCTTTATCTATATTAAGCTGGAAATTTTGTTTGTTTGTTTGGTTGAACGCGCTAATCCCAGGAACCACGGATCCGATTTGATAAATTCAATGTTACATAGCTCATTTATCGAGGCAGGCTATAGGCTATATATCATCATGCTAAGACCAAAAGGAGCGGAGCGCCAATGATAAATATTTCAAAATCCATTTTTTTTCCTTTTAAGAGCTTCCGCTGCGTGTTAGCTTTAGCATAAAGTAACTATTCCACACGGACGAAGTCGCGGGCGGATGCTAGTTAAATAAATAATATAACACAGTGTCATAAATGATTCTAATTAAGATTCTGCTCACCGATTCCAGCTTCAACTAGATGCGGTTGCTTCTTGAACCAGTCCATTATAGCGTCGACGTCATCATGTATAGTATTTTTCTTGAGACCTAACTGTTTTCTAATTTCTTCTTTATCGTCTTCAGTGCATATGTAAAAGGGATGCTGATCCCGATGAAGCGACATCTGTGAATAAAAAATCAAACACACTTTACTTCAACTCTATGCTTAATTTTAATATAGAAGGTAAATTCTCTTACATGTTCCGTACTTGTAAAAAACTCCGGCAAGAAGTGGAATCATTAATAATGAAAAATAAATAAACCGAGTGTAAACACTGTTTGTTGGTTCTCAGACGTCATATTTACATATAATATTATCACTCATAGAATTAAGACAAACCTGACGACAAAATCCAACAAACCGTTCAAACTACACGTCGTGTTAAATAAATATATATATATATATATTCGAACAATTGAAATACAATCGATCACAGCGCGACCAGGTGATAATATATAAAACAATATGAACTGGACAAATACAGTTATAAAAAATATTTAGATTTATTTAAATGAATTTTATTTATAAAAAAATGGTAATCATTAATATACTTAAATATTAATTAATGCAAATCCTATTCTATTATTTCAAAACTCCGGAAGAGAGTTCTCAAATATTTGCATATACATACATATATATACGGAATGGTCCGGATTTGTTATTATTCACTGCAAACAATATATGAATTATAGCAGAAGGAAAACTGTGTAAATATTCCATATCTTCTAATTCAATTTTCAGAATGAACGGATAGATGGTAAAAAATGTGATTTACTGTAGCACCATCTAGTGATATGTTATAGCAAAACAAATACATGTGACATCGACGTGCCCGCTTCAACTTTGTCAGTCAAACTGGTTCACATATGACCTAATTAGTACCATATCGAAGGTTTAGCATTTAGTTATACGATTGCTTATATAGAAAGTTATTTTTAGGAACTGTAAGAACATTAAATTAGTTTTCATTAAATAAGGTGTCATATTTTTATATTATAGGAGGCAAACGAACAGGCGGGTCACCTGATGGTAAGTGATCACCGCCGTCCATAGACACTAGCAACACTAAGGGAGTCGCAAGTGTGTTGCCAGCCTGTGTTTGGGGGAAGAGGAGGTGGGCCTCCGGCGCTCTCACTGACTGAACGAAAAGTATTATTACTTTACGTCGGTTTTCTATGAGCGGGTGGTAATACCCCGGGCGAGCCGACACATTCGCGCTGAAACCAGTAATAGCTAAAGCTTGGCTCTACCACCTACAGATTAGTATCAGTCATTATAGTACAAGAATCATTTTGTTACTTGTTCTATTTTATTACTGTGAACCTAGTAACGAGAAACCTCTACCAGACTACAATACCCAAGATTACTACGAATAATGTGCTGTACCAATTAACTTCTAATTGAAACTGGTTATCGAATGGCTATTGAAATATTGTTAATTGCCTGTAAACAAGAGTTGAATATTTCGAGTTACTTTTCAACAATATTATTCATGTGTTCTTTATTCGAATTGACTATACTGTTGGCCGGATAGGCCTTTATAGTTTCACCGGACTTTTTTAGATGGGCACTTAAAGCAATCAGCCGTAAGCTCAAGAGCGCCAAAATGTCCAAACCTCGGCTTCGGCTGTGACATTTAATGCGACATTGCTGACTAAGCTAAGCTAACCAAACTAATCATACGTATATAATTTAGAGCTTCTCGAACGAAAACCAAAAAAAAACAACAAAACCCCTTCCACCGTATGTGTATCTATTACGTGTATGTGCATGTATGTAGGATGATCATAAATATTTATTGAGCTAGTGAGTGAGCGTATATGATCCGCTCTGAGGGTTCGGACCTAGGCTTGATTCGCTGCCGAGGGTGGTTACGGTGAGTATGCTGGATCGAAATCTACCGCCATACTATGACGGCGTGATCTATGGCAACTCGGACGTAAACTTGGACATGCTTTGTTTGAATAGAAGAGTACTGATTATTCGGAGACGTTACTTTATAGGCGGAAACAGAAATTACATTACGCGGACGTCTTTTAAAACGCGGTTCGTCGTGTTCAGTGGCGCATGTGTTTGAAATAATAGCGCAATATATGCAGTAATTTTAAAATAATATCAAATAATGCTTTCAATACCACTAATAAACAGAAGAAATAGTTATATAATTATCAAGTGAGCACTATGAATATATTTTTGTAAATTTATTTACTACGATGGATAAATACAGTATGATTCTTAAGATAAAAGGCATATTAACCACTTGACTATTATATTATTACGGTCTATACATAGATGCATTATTTCTGTACACTAAATAAAAATCTAGAACATTCTCCAGACGTCTTGAACAAACTCATAGTAATAAATAAGGCAACATAGTGAATTAATCTTGCGTGGGAAAAAACGCACGCATTTTTTACGCAATAATTATTTTCAATTCGTTGTTGTATTTACTTATAATATGAATAAATATTATGATTACTAAAAGGCATTATTAATCAATTGTGTAATGATATAACACTATAACATTTCGTCAAATCGGTTGAGAATACGCAAAAACCTTTTAAAATGTTTATTACACGATTTCCAAAACATTATTTACCATTATTTTATCATGTGAATCGAGGAAAAACACAAGATGTTCGTGTACCAAATAAAATAATCAGTCAAGCCGTTACAGAGATACGTATAAACTGAGAGGCTGATATTTTTTAACTTTGTACTATGGTGACTCTTGCAAAAGACATTTGTCACAAAATAAAAAAAAAATGTGTAAATATAACTATATGTAGAATAAGAATAATAATATGCTAGTAATTATAAAATAAAAGCAACAAGATACCAAACTAGACTGTTTGTTTACAAACTTAAACTGGTTTCGTCCGGGGATTTAATTGTAGACCTTCAATGCGAAAATGTAAAAGTTCTACCGCTCGCGATAAACCTCTATTGACTAACGTTTGACTAGAAGAGTATCATTTTTTTTCTGAAATAGTGTTTGTTGTTGATCTACTAATTACATATTTTATTTAGATTGATTACGGGACGTCGTCTGTTTATTTTTTCTAATGTTGTCATTACTCTTAACACCTACACCATATTTTTCGCTTTTAAATTACTTCAGTAAAATTTTATCGGTACTACTAAGTGCCTATGTAAAAGCGTGATGATATTATAGTTTGATATTATTTAGAAAAGTCCTCTATCAGATATTAACCTGCCAAAATCAACATTGAAATGATTTTAGAAATTAAAAATCTATAATTAAATGTGGAATATTTGCGTTCCAAATGCGAAAGGCTGCATAATTTTTAAGTATTGGTTCAAATCAATACGGTCAGACGTCAATGGTATGTTGACGTCTAAAATTCTGTGGGATAACTAAACGATTTACTTAGTGCTTCGGTATTCAAGCAAAAAAATCCTGATTCATACTTTAACCTAATGAAAAATAAAATGAATTGCCATTTAGAATACATTGACTAGGTGGCGTTTCATGTAACATGAATGATATAATTGAAATAATTTTGAGTAAAAGCGGATTACAAACAGGTAATTAATCAGTGGATCTCATATCTGTTAGCGATGGTATTAATGGGAAAATATATGCGGATGGTCATGACTATCGAACATCGAAAATGACTTGATTGAAGAAGCCGTTACTTTCCGGAAATCCATCATTAAATATTATAGTGGACGCCATTTTGCACTTCCGCTTGGAATTGATTGAACACTACTACGTCAAACATCGATCTGAAGATGCTCCGTGATGGAACGAAACACGTTTAGACGTAGTAGTGTTCAATCAATTCCAAGCGGAAGTGCAAAGTAACGTCCACTTAATATCGAATATTACTGAATAGTATCCCAAGAGCGGTTACTAAAGTATATTTTTTATACATAACGGGAACAAGTGTCGGTGAAAACAATCAAAGGAACCTTCGCGAGTTAGTAGAACTGGTAATTTCTAAGGCCATTATCAAAAATGGTCACTAATCGAACAAAACGAAAATAAACTTCAAATACTGCAAGTGTTAAACAGCCTGATTCTTATTGCAACCAGTGTCCAAATACTAATTGTAATTAATCGAATACGAGCAAACAAATAAATGAATTTAGTGTTATTTTTTTAAACGGAAATTACAACAAATACAACTTCTATATTGACTCTGATGCTAATTCTTATTTGACTGCTAATGAAAATTGGGTTTTGAACCCATGTTATGAGGAAAATGATGATGACTGATAATTGTTGTTGAAAATAATAACAAGTTACGAGTTCTTGGCATTGGTGATATAAATATACGAGAACATATGAATGTAAATTCGAAGTGCCCATGAATTGAATATTTTGCACGGCAATAAAGTTACTTTTACTGCTGTACCCGCAATAAGAACGGTTATTTGTTGACTTATTCCGTATGCGTTCAATACATTTTATAGGCTGAGGATGCCTGAATGCATTGACAGCATTGTATAGCATTATGGCCTATGGCACATAAACAGCAATTATTTGAACATAATGACATAAACCGATGAAGTTATGTATTTTAATGGAAATGTGGTTATATTATTCGCTTGCTGGAAAAATTGTCTCTTAAGTATGGTAGTTCTATAAATAAAGAAACGCTACAAGTAGGTGCATACATATATTTCTGGATTCTTGTTAGTTCTGAATGTTTATTTTTTTTATATAATAGGAGGCAAATGAACTGGTGGTGGGTCACCTAATGTTAAGTGATCACCACTGTCCATAGACACTAGCAATACCAGGGGAGTCGCTAGTGCGTTGCCAGTCTGTGTTGGGGGGGGGAAGGAGTGGGAGGAGGAAAGGGTAGGAGGAGTGGGGAGGAGAGAGGAGAAGAGAGAGAAGGGGAGGTGGGCCTCCGGCTCTATCACCGACCGAACGAAACGCAACAATGCAAGCACTGTTACTTCACCTCGGTTTTCTGTGGGTCAATTGGTGGTACCCCGGGCGAGCCGACCCATTCATGCTGAAACCAGTAATAGCTTCAGCGTGACTCTACCAACTAATATATTTGAATAGTTTGAAGCTATGAGAGAAAATACGTAAGAGAATGACAAACATTCGAATTGACAATTACTTTGAAGTTTCTAAAGAGTTTGACGTATTCATGAAGAGTGAATGACTCAGACACTACACGCGCGAGCAAAATATCATATGTGAAAGTTGTTATTGAACGATATTATGCAAAAGCAGCTTATTGCTTGATACCGATTTGAGCAAGAAATCGTAGGTGCCTCGATCAAGGGCTAGGTACAGATAAATTGATGATAATCTTATAAGTGTTTCTATAACACGGGATCCTTCAAGCGTAACCTGTAGAGATATTTACACAGACTGGCATGATAGCGGCGACCGGCCAGGGATGCCGTGTCTCTCGGTGGTCGCCACTGTTTTTGGATTGTACTGTGCTTACCAGCAGGCACAATGCAGTCACTTTGCCGTACTACAATAAAAAAAGTGTGATATCCAAAAATGGAGCCTTATCTGTATAAAAAATACTAATAATCGTAAAACAACTACAACGTTGTATGTCAATGATTTAACGCTAACAAAAGTTGAAACTGAAAGAGATCATTTGAAAGTTGTTTTAGCTTCATATTTCAAACTTAGAAATTAAGAAGAAAATAATTAGGGATTATATAAACGAAGATAAAGCCAACGCAGTTGAAAAATTAAATAACGAAAACTATATAACTCAATTATTAAATATATTTAATGTAAAAAAATGTACTCCAATTGATACCCCAATGGATGGAGAAATTAAGTAAAAGTAAGTAGTCCGGTGAAGCTGTTAAGACCTTGCTAGGTCAATAGTGAAGTCAGTTCGAAAAAAAAAAGTAAAAGTGAAAAACGTAATGCCCAACTTTCTTACCAATAACTATTTCCTAGCCTAGATTTATAAGAACTTAACTGATTACCATAATATTTGGTCCAACTGAATGTTTTTTTAAAATGTTTTAAGCTAACCGTGTTATAACTATGACTCGTCATTAGGTGGTTGTACTGTGACACTTGAACTTCGGTACAATTTAATCGATCGTCATGGTAATTAGTATGTATTGATAATCGATCACGGACAATATTTAGTATGCAATTTGCTATAACGTAATTATTTATTATAACAAATAAAATAAAAACACAAGCGTGCAGAGCCGCGGGCACAGCTAATACTGTAATTTGTGAACAAAGTTATTATTTATTTACTGTGTCATATTGTACTGAGGAGGTTATAATATGCAATATAAATATTGAATTCGGAAGGTAGTTATTAAGGTAATAAAATAGGTAGGTACATATATGTACCTATATGTAAATGATTTTTCCTTCTAATTTTTGCACTTCAAAGGTCACAAAATATGGTTTATTTTTAAAAACCTTTCAGATTAATTCAACTACAGACTCACTTATCTGTTTTGTAATTTAATGTTACACAGTATTAGGTCACTGAAGCCCCTGCATCGGATAGCGCGCAGGGAGCCCACCGCCGCATGTCACAAGTGCGGCGCTGAGACGGACACCGCGCAGCACACTCTCTCTGAGTGTGCCGCGTGGGACGATCAGCGCCGCGCCCTGGCTGCGGCGGTAGGGGACGATCTCTCGCTGCCGGGCGTGGTTTCGGCCATGCTTGGCAGTGAAGAGGGGTGGACTGCTGTGGCCTCCTTCTGCGGGGAAGTTATCTCGCAAAAGGAGGCGGCGGAGAGGGCCCGCGAGGAAGATCCGCAAAGTAGCCCTCTCCGCCAAAGGAGAGCAGGAAGGAGGGGGAGGCGGAACGCTCGCCCCCTCCCATAACCGAGCCGAGCCTGAGGAGATGGGTCGGCGGACCCATCTCCTCATTGTACAGGTAAGGCTGACGAGGGGAGACAACTGGTCGTGTACCCAGTAGTCTCTCTATAGTAGGACGAAGCCTGGCGTTCACTCGCCAGGCTGCCGCAGGGGCGGTTTCTCAGGAAGACAGCAGGTTCGATCCCTGGCCGCTGCTACCATACGGCGGACGGTACACCGTGGGGTTTTAGTCCGTGCGAGTCGGACATAACCCACTCTCTCCCCCTAGAGGGTGGCGTATCCATAAAGGATTTCCCCACGTAAATAAAAAAAACTGATCACTGAAGCCTAGTGATCCGATTTACAAGTATATGTATAAAGTGTACAATCATTACGTATTACGCATATTATTTATAAAATTTAATTTTTAGAACCTATATTTTAATTGTTAAGTTAAGATACGTATATAAAAGGTTACTGTTATTATGAATAGCGCTTGAGTTTTAAATTGAAACATTTATTATGAAAGCATTTGTTTTCGTGCGGTCGAGTGTTTTGACCTGTGGAAAGTCAAGATGTCCGCAGGTTCGAACCTTTCGAACGAACGAAGATTTCGGAATTTGCATCATTTACTAATTTAAATTAGTAACATTGTCACTATTGGGTGGCGGTGAAGAAAAACCTCGTGAGGCAACCTGAACCTGAGAAATGTTCGCGTAGTATCACTGATGGGATTTTCTATGTTTGAAATCGCCAATACGTTGAGAACTGGCGTTATAACTATGCCCATACTTTCTTTCAGGAAGAGGCATATAACCCTTCAGTGTGTCTCTTGCAGGCTGGTATTTTTCTGAGCACGAGAAAAGTGATAACAACAGGAACAAAACGAAACGTACATAATAAGATTTCTGATCTAACATCGTATCTACTCTTTGACTATCAGATAGTTATATAATTGTATGGTGTATAAATCTATCAATACTTTCCTTTACTAAATGACTTATTTACATTTATTGTTTTTTTATGTCATAGCAGGCAAACGAACGGGTGGGTCACCTGATGTTAAGTGATCACCATCGTCCATAGACACTAACAACACCAAGGGAGTCGAAAGTGCGTTGCCAGCCTGTGTTTGGGGGACAGGGCGGGAGGGGGAGAGGGGAGGTGGACCTCCGACGCTCTCACTGACCACGCGAAACGCAACAATGCAAGCACTGTTACTTCACGTCGGTTTTCTATTAGAGGGTGGTAGTACCCCGGGCGAGCCGACCCATTCATGCTGAAACCAGTAATAACTTTAGCGTGGCTCTACCACCTGAGAAACCTGTTTCACATTAACGCACAGACACACACGTAAATATAATTCACAGTTATGAATATGCTCAATTAATTTAATTATAATTTTATTATAATAACTAGTTGAATATTAAGCTATTATATACATTTAATCATTTCATAATACTATTGATATTCGAATAGTCGATCCGACCATAGTTGATAGATTTTTTTAAATTTTAATATTATTATAGTTTTTTTTTGTCAAAGAACGTAGCACTGTAATCACTGCATATATTTTTTATAAATTTGTACTAGTACGTCAACTATAAGGATGCACAAATACGTCATTATACATTAATTTTCAATTGATTGAAATACATATAATATATTCAATAATATAGAAAAAAGGTGTTTTTATTTTTTTTATTGGTAATAAATACTCAAGCTCGTCAATGGTTAAGAAATAAAAAAAAACAAAGAAAATTGATTGAGGAACATACAGTATTTAAAAAAATGAATTGTACTTTTTAGAGAAAAAAATAATTATATATTTTATTTTATAAATATTTCATATAATTATTATTAATCAATTAAAATTAAACTTTGACATTTTTTGCTAATATTACATTTTTTTCAGTGGTGTTTTTTCTGTTTCTTTTTTTATGTCATTAACCTTTTTCCTCATAACACCATTCTATTTTTTTAAAGTCCTTAGAATACGATGAAACTTAAGAACAGAAATAAAAACAAAACTTGAATATCGTAATAATCAGAAAAAAGTCCAAAAAATGAGATTAGAAAATAACAACAGTATTGTAAAATTTTCTTCAATATTTTCAAAGTCAACTTTTTAATTTCAACACAAACAAAACAGATAATAAACAAAATACTTACTCTCAATCGCAGTGTATCTCCTTTGTTTTGATTAAATATGAGCAATTAATTAATTTAATGGCGTCAAGAATAACCTTAACTCTGCTAATTTCAAAATCTCTTATAATTGTATAAAGACACCTTTATTGAACTATAAACACGACTACCTCAAAAGGCATTCGAGAGTGATTTAAAAAAATATCCTTTTTAATCTGTTAATATTGTGTGTCACCGGAACTAGTCGTTTGACCTCTAAATGATGTTTTTAAGATTTTGCATATAACATCGGTTTACGAACCGCGTGCGGATGATCATGGCTTTGTTATTTGCGACGTTGTGCCGTCATTCGAAATGTAATCAATCGAGCATAATCATTATTATTTTCAAACATACACACACACACACACGCTGCACAGACACACACAGACATAAACTAGTGCACAAGTACTTTGTATTAAATTTAAGACGTTTTTAGTTTGTGCATTTAATTCATACGATGGCCGTTGACATCTGTAATACAGTTAAACACTAGTACAGATGTCAACAATAATTACTACTGGTACGATGATAAACTAGTGTACCTACTTAATACAGAGGTTATTCAATAAATTCAATGTTATAGATTAAGTATCTATCTTTGTCATTTGCTTTGTTTTAATAAATATTATTATTTTCTACAGAAGATATAACTGCACTGAACAGTAATTGTGCTTAAAGTAAAAAAATAATCGAATACTTTATTTGAAATTATATATAAGTTTAAAAGTATTCATAAAACTCTACGTTATATAAATATGCCAATGTTATTTAGGACATAGTATACTGGTTAAGTAAGTGAAAGGTTTACTTATAAACGAGATACTAATATATAAATTGACGTCAGATATGGGCAAGATATAAATGAAAAATATGTAAGAATATAACCCATAAATATGTATTACGCATAAATAATAACCAATTTCATTTTTAATGTTTTTTTTATTGTATCACGTCAAAATGACTGCACTATGCCTGATGGTAAGCATAGTACAATCTAAAAACAATGGCGACCACCGAGTGACACACTATCCATCGCCGGTCGTCGCTGTCATGCCGGCCTGCGAAAAGCTGGATAGCTGATCCCGAAACGCGACCCGCAGAAGCGAATCACTATGACGGGCTTTTTCGCCATATATACGGTGGTTGCGACCCAGTCAGGCTGTAAAACCCTACGACCCCGCTATCGCCATTGCCTCGTTCGTTATTCAGCAGGGTGCACCACGTGCAGGTGAGGTTGGCTCGGGTGTCTCAAGTCTTATGATGTTATTCGACACCCCTTACACCCCAAAATTTTTCAATTATTTAAAGTTAGCAAGAAGTGTTGTTTAGTTCCTTGTCTCCTATAACTTATAATTAAGTTTCTCGTAATTG
The DNA here is from genome assembly GCA_036509395.1 of Antheraea yamamai. Lineage (NCBI taxonomy): Eukaryota > Metazoa > Arthropoda > Insecta > Lepidoptera > Saturniidae > Antheraea > Antheraea yamamai. Next base: position 8,475,756 of record AP028439.1, on the reverse strand, counting down.
TCATATATAAATTTAGATTTGAAATTTGTAGGTTTAATTGTAATTAATCTCTATTTATTTAGCATATTTAAAGGGAGGGCATATATTTACTTATAATATAGATGTATTTACTTTTCACGATCTACTTTTCGTTTACCAATTATTATCAAGTTTTTCAACTGTTTTGATGTACAATCTATGACTAGAGTGGTAGAAATTAAAATTAATCAAATTCTATAATGCTAACTATCCTATAAATGGGAAAATGTATATATATGTTTAAATAATAAATAAGTATCATTACATAGTATAAAACAAAGTCCCCTAGCGCGTCTGTCTGTTCGCGATAAACTCAAAAACTACTGAATGGATCTTCATGCGGTTTTCACCAGTGGATAAAGTGATTCATGAGGAACGTTTTAGTATATATTTTGTCAAGGATTTTTTTTATAATCAAGACGGGACAACGTTTGCTGGGTCCGCTAGTGTATATATATGTTTAAATAATAAATAAGTAATAAATTTTATTGGAACCAAAAAACTGTACAATAAAGATGAATTATATCCGCTATGGTAGAACTGTGTCCCGGCCAATAGCGCCCACCTCCAGATAAACAGGAGCATATGTGTTCCACAAGAAGCAACTTTTTTTTTTGTCATAGGAGGCAAACTTTCAGTTGTGTCACCTGATATTAAGTGATCACCACCGTCCATAGACACTTGCAACACCGGGGGGGCCGCAAGTGCGTTGCCAGCCAGCCAGGAGTGGGGAGGAGAGAGGAGAAGAGAGAGAAGTGGAGTTAGGTATCCGGTGCTCTCACTGATCGAACGAAATCGATCGAATCGAACGAAACTACCTACAGAATTATTTTTACTCATGAATAATCGTCATCAGAGAACAATCAAATAAATCATTATATATATTATATTTTATTAATTTATATTCATAAATAATTGTTAAAAATAATTTATAGGTGCCTTTAAATCACACAAACTGGCTAACACGGAAATTGAGTTCGAAAACCTTGACGCGGTCAGACCCCATTTAAATAAAATTCGCATCGAAGACTTTCCACAAGACGACAGAACTACACAAATAAATTAACAAATCAACTTTTCTAATAATATCTTAAAATTAACATAGATGTTGAAACATTGCTGCACACTTGACAGTGAAATTGCGATATATCTATACATATTATAAAAGGATAACGGGACACCTGATAGTCTGTACGTTAAATATTAAAAAACAAATACTCTGGTGGGGCTTACAACCAGTGACAGAACACATTTTCATGGTTTTAAAAAAAAAAAATCTGTCTTTTGTTTGTACGGGATTCACGCAAAAACTACTGAACACATTTTCACAACATTTGATATGATAGTAGTTTACATACCGGTGTAAAATACACAACATGTTTCAAATATATAACACATTCATATATATGATAATGAAAGAGTAACGGAACGAAATCTGTACGCTAACTATTTTAAAGAAAAATACTCTGGTGAGGGCTTAAAATCAATGACAGAACACATTACCATAGTTTTTAAAATTTTTGTTTGTCTGTCGTTTATACGGTATTCACGCAAAAAGTACTGGATGGATTTCGAGGAAATTTGGAATGGTAATAGTTTATACACCGGTATAAGATGATTTACTTATATGAGACTAGCGGGCCCGGCAGACGCTGTCCCGCCCTGACTATAAAAAAAAACCTTGACAAATTATATACTAAAATCTTCCCCATGAATCACTGTATCCACTGGTGAAAACCGCATGAAAATCCGTTCAGTAGTTTTTAAGTTTATCGCGAACAGACAGACAGACAGACGCGGTGGGGGACTTTGTTTTATACTATGTAATGATATTCGTATATATGCATATCTTACTTATAAGAAAATACAAAAGAGAAAGCTTATTATAGAGTGGATCAATATGTGAACAATTTTTATATCTGGAACTAACCTCTCACGTGGGTCCGTCAGGAATGAGCGTAGCTATAATGTTTTTCAAATAGGTATACGATGCACAACTAGATACTGTAGAGCCAATCTACGTCTCAAAGAAAAAAATCGTTCACAAAGAGTGAGGTCAATTAAATCGTCGATGTCGATTTTTAATACACAATAAAGTACTATGAATTGATCAATCACTGTGTTTATAATTGATATTTCACGCAGACATAGTCGTGGGCACAGCTGGTCTATACATATAATAAGAATGTAAATCTAACGAGTCTGTACTGTAATCTGTAGATTTATGTGAGAAAAATTGTTTCAGCTGTCAGGAATAAGTAATAAAAGACATTTCAATCATTTTAAGAAATGTCTGTCTGATTGTTTGAACACGCATCGCTGCTAAAGTGCTGCGTTCACGATAACACATAAGAGAATAATAAAGCAAATGCTCGAGTAACATTTAGTTTTTGTTTCATTGAAAAAGGGTCCACTCTATCAACAGTTATTGTTAATTTAATGACGACGTGACTAAATACCAGATAAAGTAGATAAGTAAATACATTTAGATGATTTTATTAATAACTGTTTTTTAATAAGGTTCCGAGTGTACGAAGTCGCGGTCACAGCTAGTTATTATATAAATTAGTACATATTTTAATTACTTTATGCTTTACTATAATTAAAATAAAATTACCTGTTTCAATAGCATATACTAAGTTAAACCGTGAGTTATGTTAACCAGATTTTATCTCCACGTTTAAACAAGTAAATAGTGTATAAAAATAAATGTTAATAACTGCAACGAGTTCTGCAATCACTTGATCTAAATTCATCACAGAAATGTCGGCAATTCACAACACTAGTGCAGCAGTAATTTATAATAATCCTGCTACATAGTTAGTACTGGTATATAAATATAATTGTCAGTAATTTTCCTACGTGTAAAATATCTATATACGTATGTATTTAATTTTTAGTAATCATAATGTAAACTATGTCTACTTTGCAATTAAATAGCGATGTGTGAAATTTTGTGCTTGTATTTATTATTAGACGACCCGCGCAACTTCGTTTACTCCAAATTGGTTCCAATTGTATTTCCAAAACAACAAAATTAAAAACAAAACCTAGTGTCCCATTGCAACGTCACATACCGCGTCCAATTGAGATAATAACTATCCTATTATCTCTAGTAGGACTAAAGTACACACATGTGCATAATTTTATAAAGTTCGGTTAAGTAGTTTCGAAGTTAATTTGAGATAAGTGATTTATATTATTTCGCGGATTTTTATAAAAGAGTCAATAATATTAAATATGTTCGCTACAGATTATATAATCCTTTATTTCAAACCGTTCAGACAGCGGACGCCATATTATAGAATTTTTAACGACTTTAATAATATTTATTGTTATTAATTATTGAAAATATATATTTACCAAAATAAAAAATACTCTATAATAGTAAGGGATAATATATCTTTCTAACGGTGAAAGAATTTTCAACATCGTACCGCAGCAGTATCAGAGATTACCCAGAACATCCAAACTCACAAACTTTACCTCTTTATACTACTAACTGATACCGGAACTTCGTCTGCATCGTTTATTATTTTGAATGTCTTCTTATATCTCAAAGTAATTAAGGCATCTTTTTCTTTCTTTTTCCGACAATTCCAACAATTATCGTTATATTTCAACCTCTAAGCATTCTCGTGAATCACTCTATTAATGAATCAAAACTGCATAAAAATCCGTTCAGTAGTTTTTGAGCTTACCACGAACAGACAGACAGACGCGGTGGAGGACTTTGTTTTATAATATGTAGTAATTAGTATAGATTATTATTTACTAGTTGCCTGATCCGGCGTAGCACTGGTATTCTAACGATCAATATATCACGTCATGTCAATATATTTCAGCATTTCGCTACTGTTTTCTGTTTCATTCACTCACTCAGTCACTTTGTACATGGATATTTGTTAACCCAAACTATTTAATATTATAGTAAACGCTACTTTGCACTTCCGCCTGGAATTGATTGAACACTACTACGTCTAACTGCAACAAAAAGCTGATCAACTGCATTTTGTCACTTATCCGCTTTTTTGTTGCAGTGAGATTTAGTAGTGTTCAATCAATTCCAGGTGGAAGTGCAAAGTAGCGTTCACTATAACATTATAATATAAGTAACATCATCTTCAATCAAATAACCTAAACTATTTTCATATGATTTTTCAAACATTTTATTTTATGTAGACTTTGTCCTAATTTTTTTAAATTTGATTACAAACAGCATAAAGTGTGAATTCTGTACTGAATTATACAGATCTGAGGAATATCAGAAGAAGGAGATAAGCTATTATCACCCTCGCGGTAGGCATGTAATACTAGACCATTTTATACGGCACCAAAAGACTCATTATCCTCTGCAGAGTCTGAGTTCAAATTAGTTTTAGTTACAGCGTTATTTTATGGAATTAAAAAATAAATTCTTATAATCTAAACAATTCCTCATCAAAAATTATGATCGATTACCTAGTGGAACTGATAAACGTGAGATCAATGAGCGTTTGCACGCTTGAAGATGCTATCAGACCATTCAGAATACATGAGCATAGAAAAAATATACAATTGCGCGGAACAAGTATAATTAAAACTTTGATATAAAATAGACTAATTAATTTCGAATTTTTTACCTCTACGGGTAACATTATAAATATTTAAAATTAAATTTTATGAATGCTGTTATTTAATATGAAAAGAATTCAGTATAAATACGATCTTACGAAGAGAGATGATCACGCGATTGTTTTGTGGTAATGGTAGTTCGTTGATATAGACATCTACATTTCGGCCCTTGTCGGTAATATTCGGTTCACGACAGACAGCCAATCCGTCCTTGACTCCGTACCGCACAACGGTGCCCATCCGTTCTATTATTTCGTTCTAGGTTATCGTACTTTATGACCTACATTTTGTATGATTATTGCTCCACTCCTATAAGACGTGATTTGATATTAAGCAATCTATAACGTTGTAGTAACTACTGTAACTATAAACTTCCTGTGATACGAGGTACTTAAATTTAAGAAAACAAAATACCAAAGAGCACTTTTCATATGTGACTGGTTACTCTAGAAACTGGTACGTCCAAAACAAACAAAAGAATAAACCATCTCTCGAACGTTATAATATCACAGCAAATTATGTAATTGAAGACAATTACTCGTATAAATTGTATAATCCGCTCTCATTAGTCTTGTAACTAAATATTAAATAATTTGATTTCAAATTACATAATACCGGCGATTATTAAAGACTTAATAAAAAGAGTAACACATTCACTTAAATTCATTATTTTTTTTATGAAGTAACTAGCCGACCCGTGCCCACTTCGTTGGGCGGTAATAGGCATTATCAACCTACAACTTTTCTCTAGAACTCAATCATATATATCTCATAATTAAGGCAGCGTTCGTAAGAAACGTTTTCGTTCGACCATTTTTCTCCGACTCCCCAGATATACCCCCTACAACCTTACAAACTTTACCTCTTTATAATACTAGTATAGATTATAGATAATATAATTAGTTAATAGCTTCTGCCCGCGACTTCGCACGCGTGGAATAGTTATTTTGGGCTAAGACGCAGCGGAAGCTCTCAAAAGGAAAAAATACCCCGACTTTAAAACATTTTTCATTGTTGCTCCACTTCTATTGGTCTTATCGTGATGATATGTAGCCTATGACACTCATAAATAACGTGGCTTTATATTGGTAAAAGAATTCTCAAAATCGGTTTAGTAGTTCCTGAGATTACCCCCTACAACGTCACAACGTCACAAACTTTACCTCTTTATAATATTAGTATATAGATTATAGCCCCTGCCCGCGACTTCATCCGAGTAGTAATAGTTACTACTCTGGGCTAACGCTGACACACAGCAGAAGCTCTCAAAAAAAAAACATCTCGATTTTGAAACATTTTTCATCTGTGCTCTGCTCCTATTGGCCGTAGCGTGATGATATATAGCCTATAACCATTCTCGATAAATGAGCTATATAACACTGAAAGAATTATTCAAATCGGACTAGTAGTTCCTGAGATTACCCCTTACAACGCCACAACGTCACAAACTCACAACGTCACAAACTTTGCCTCTTTATATTATTAGTATAGATAATAATAATAAAGTACATTTATTTTCTACGTAAAGTCTTTGATATTAAATTGAATTGAATTTATAAACCTTTAGCTGTTAATGTTAGCTAATAACTATACTACTTTTATTATGATATATAATGATTAAAAAATATTGAAATTTATATAAGCTTATTTGTTCTTAAACGCTGTCGTTGTTGTCTTCATAAGATTGATCGGAACCCTCTCAATACTTTATATCCTTTGCCTTCCTTGCATGAATATGAATGCATGATTTGTCTGATATCACTTTAGTATCCTTTATCCACCTTTTTCTGGGATTCCCTCTTTTCCTATTTCCTGTGGGATGTAGGAAAGATGTGTCCATCTTTTTTGTCCGCGTATCTTGTCATGTGACCTGCCCACCTCCATCTGTTTTAGGGTATACTATAAGGTGTCTATAACTTTTGTGTTTCGTTTTATCTGTACACTTTTTGTGCTCTTGTTACTTGTGATACACTCCTTTCCATTCTGGCATGGTATTAGTTTAGTTTTTATTTTAGTGTTATACATCCAGGTTTGACTCCCCTGTGTGAGAGTTGTTATATCAGAGATATCTAGGATGGTTTTCTGTAAGTGGAGGGGAAAACACCCTTTCAGGATTTTCTTCAGGACCAGAACTCTTTCCACCTATTATTGGTACGCAGCTCGACTTCTTGTTCTTGATTTTTTTTTATTGGGCCTAAAAAACCGACTACAATTAAGTATATACTTGGAAATGAGCAATATTGAATAGAATGGAAGAGAAACTTCTAGATGTGCAGACAGCATGCACAGAAGATAAAGAAAAAGACATTAGGCGGTACAAAAACTATCGATATCTGCATCTACGAATGATATTTTTTTAACAAATTCAGTTAAAAAGGTCGTCACAAAGATGTAGATTTCTTATTCCAATACATGATACGTTAAACATATTATTAAAAATCTTACTTGTTCTGAATAATAACACTCTAAGACAACTATGAATTCAATACTATAAATAACTCGATAAGTACGTAAGTAAGTTACGTAGTTCAGTTTATATGTTTAATCTATGCTAAATCTATACATATAACAAGAATGTAAATGTAACTTGTCTGTACTTTTAGATTTTTGTGAAATAAGTAATAAAATACATTTCAATCACTTTTAAAAATGTCTGTCTGTCTGTTTACACGTATCACTGCTAAACTACTGGGTTCACGATAAAACCTCACCAAGCAAATCACAAAGCATATCCTCGAGTAACATTTACTCTTAGTTTCATTAAAATCGGGTCACTCTACCAAAAGTTACTGTAATTTTAATGACGACGCGACTTTAGTACCACAGAAGTGTAGATAAGTAAATGGACTTATACATTCAGATGACTTTATTAGTCAATATTTTTTACATTAGATTCCACTAGGAAAGAGTCGTGGGAACAGCTAGTAAAAACAAACGTTAATAAAACAATCCGAAGCATCCGAAGCAACATTACCGTGTGGCAACATATTTAAATTTTAAATCTCAACAAATCTTACGTCCTAACCTCTATATCGAATGATGTAAGGTGAGTAGAGTCAGTTGCAGTCAATTCGTAGTGAATATTTAATGTGATGACAACACACTTATGTAATAAAATTTGTACTACGCTCGATGGGCAGTGGCAAATTTAGAAATGCTTATTAATTAAATACAAGCGCGTACCGTCAATAGAGCCACGAGTGCGAGCCGACGTGTACTGAGTTAAAATTTATTGCGGTAATACATTTTATAGAGACCAAATTTTTTTAGATCAAGGCAATCATTGTTTTGAAGTTATATTAGGTCGATGGTGTTATTGTCCTACGTCGAAAAAAAATATTTGGGTTTGAATAATGTAATGATGTAGGTGGTAGAGCCACGCTGAGGCTATTACTGGTTTCAGCATGAATGGGTCGGCTCGCCCGGGGTAGTACCACCCTCTCACAGAAAACCGACGTGAAGTAACAGTGCTTGCATTTTTGCGTTTCGTTCGGTCAGTGAGAGCGCCGGAGACCCACCTCCCCTCCCCTTCCACTTTCCCCTTCCCTTTTCCCCCCCTCCCACACAGGCTGGCAACGCACTTGCGACTCCCCTGGTGTTGCAAGTGTCTATGGACGGTGGTGATCACTTAACATCAGGTAACCCACCTGTTCGTTTGCCTCCTATAATATAAAATAAATAATTAAAATAAATAAATAAATATGTGTTTTTTTGTGAATCATCATCATGTTCTGAAGCAACTACATTACTCATACCACAAGTCCTTTTGCAATGTAGGGCGGTCACGTCAAGATCATACTGGTTGCAGTGACGCAGGACTAAAGCCTGCATATCCCCTTTTAACCCTTTGCACTGGAAGTTTTTTTCATTCGTATTACCAGCAACTTGAAACCGCGATTGTCTGCTCTTATTGAGAGCATAACAATCCGCGAGCCGCGACCGTAATATGTCACCAACATTTTAAATGGCTCCGCTCCGGAGCCCTCGAGTGCAAAGGCTTAATATAATAATAATAAATACCACATTATACTTCCTAGTAATTAATTGATAAGCTCTTGGACCTTTTTGGATTTTAAGCATTTGAAGCGATGGTGACTCAGTGTCTTCAGTGACTAGCAACCACATATAAATTAAAAATCTCTTGCCAAGCATCTATTGTATGTTCCAGCAACTGCATCTGTGAGACATTCTTCGTATACGTTTAGAGTGTTTATACCATCTTCGTCCGTATCGTCATTTCACATCATATGAAATTGTAGTAAAACTTATATATACTAGCGGGCCCAGCAGACGTTGTCCCGCCCTGATTATAAAAAAATCCGGGACAAATTATATACCAAAACGTTCCTCGTCAATCACTTTATCCACTGGTGAAAACTGCATAAAGATCCGTTCAGTAGTTTTTGAGTTTATCGCGAACAGACAGACAGACAGACGCGGTAGGGGACTTTGTTTTAGACTATGTAATGAAATCTCATGTCCATGTGTATGTGACTGAAATCCTCCTAAACAGCTGCATAAATTTTGATGATTAATTTTTTTCATTAGTGTTCAGGTGGATTAAAGAATGATTTAGATTCATAATTAAACCCGGTAGGTGGCGCTGCGGTTGAATTTTAGGATTTTTTTTATTATCGAGGCAGGACAATCTCCGCCGGGTCCGCTAGTATAATATAATTCTTCTGTACATATGTATACGACTGACCTCCTGAATAGCTGGACAGATTGTGATGGATTTTTTTGTGTGTTCAGGTGGATTCAGTAATGGTTTAGATTCGTAATTGGACCCAGTAGGTGGCACAACGATATGATTTCAGAATCTTTTATTATTTTCAGACCAGGACAACGTCTGCTAGGCCCGCTAGTAGAGTATAAGGAAAACTTAAAGTTGCAAATCTGTCAAGCGCTTATCATTTTTTGCTGCTCGACAAAGTCACTTATGTTAAGCACGGAGCATTCCAGAAAAAATGGTGGCCGTCGAAAGGTCACAATCCATCGGTAGTCGATGCTGTTATATCTACTTTCCCCTCGGTAGCTGTATATATTGTACTGTATAGCGATCCGGTTGAATCCAGACACTGTACTGCCCTACTTTGTTACCTTTGCCTTGCCATTGCTACTTAACTCCCTTACACACAGGATGATTTCCGAACACGCCACGTCTGAATGTGCAAGTATGGTGGCTGTTAGACATGCATGGTGTATTATTTCCTTACCACTCGAACCTTGATAAATAAAGACGTGATTAAGTGCTCGTGTTTTATACTCGTTTAGAGTTTCGATAATATTAACTCTTATTGTGCGTCATGATTTGTCAAATATTAATGTATGACATATTAAATAAATAAAAAAAAAACAATTGTGTTCGGTATTAAATAATTTACTAATTAGCAATAATACCTCTCTTAAGAAAAGTGACAGTAAATATTTGCAATGTTAAATGTTTGTTATAAAACTAGTTTTGTCCACAGTTTTTTTAGTAGTATTTAAGTAAATACAGACAAGTGTGAATTAAAAAAGTGTGCGTGTACTTATGTACACGAGTTAGAAGTTATACTTCTTTGGCGTAACAAGACAAAAATGTTTTCAAAAATTTTATCTTTCGCCTTATTCTACGTTTGTAGAATAAACGACACTAACAATAGAAAAAAGGTATTTAATACATTGAAAGTTTTAATACAAAGAAACAAAATGTTGACTATAGCTAACTTCAGGGTGTCGGTTTTTCGTGACGGTGTGTGCGCGCATCGTAATAACTTCAGGGTGTCGGTTTTTCGTGACGGTGTGCGCGCGCATCGTAATAACTTCAGGGTGTCGGTTTTTCGTGACGGTGTGCGCGCGCATCGTAATAACTTCAGGGTGTCGGTTTTTCGTGACGGTGTGCGCGCGCATCGTAAAAATTTACTCTCATTTTTCCCTAACGCGCCAAAAGAAGTATAACTTCAAAATTATAACCTGTAGACATAACCAGCTCAATTATAAATATATGTATATAAACTAAAATTAATTGCCGAATGTATGTAGTCGCATTACTTTAATTACCTATTTGATTAATTAATTTTTTGTTGTTTCTAATTGTCAGGATAACGTTTGTTTGAGAAGAAATGTTTAAAAAATCAGACGGAAAAGTGACTAATTAGGGTTAAAATATCTACATATAAACAACGAATGAGTGACTGAGACACAATAAATTGGAAAATCTTCAAAAGTATTGTCAGAATGTGCAGATTGACGTTCAATTTCCTTTTTATATAACGTCTTACTGTGAAGGAAATATTTGGTTTTATATTGTTCGTTAGTACTCGTGTGAAAAGGTGATGGGCAGCTGTTAATATAATAAACTGTCGATGAAAACTTAATTAACAATGTTTTTGATATGAAACATTTATAGCGACGGGTCAGATCGTTTATTACTGTGGCGACGCATCGCCATAATATGCGTCGTCACGTTCCATGATTTGGAATCTATGCATGTAATGAATATAAATATCTGGTCACTTTTCTTTAGAAAAATCTTAATATTTATACATTATTATGTATTAAGCATTGTTCAAATATTAAAGATTGTAATAATTAAAGAGCGTGGAGTATAACGAATACATCGTTATAGCTAAAGGCTTGGACTCGTCGATGGTATGGAAAACAACTGCTTCCTATTTTTTTAAAGCTCGTCAGTAATTAAATACAAAGAAAACCGTTGACAAACAGAAGAGAAAAGGACAGCGAAGGATAGTGGCCTTTACATTTTTATATATAGATTCCGAACTAACCACAGCTTGTTTTACGATAACCAAAGAGCTGATGTATATCTGATACGTTTGCTGATATATATTACATGTATAGATAACAAACAAGTAGGCACACAAATCACAACTATTCTTTAACACACTAATCGGCCAATCTTCATAGAACGATGGTAGTGCTTTTTTCTAACCCCACTTGAAAACCTACTACACTCAAGTTGAAATTCTGTTGCCAAGCGATTATAGGTGAGCTCCGGCAGCTGCACTTGGGAGTCGGTTCCCGGTGTTTACCATCTTGGATCGCGATCCTTTATCATCTGGTGAGATTGTGAGCAAATGGTGTAGTCAAATCTATAGTACAAAAAATCATACTCGAGGATATCCATCCGCGATCTCTACGTTTAGTTATAAAATCTATTATTTTTAAACGCTTTGTGACCTATCATACTCTATACGGTAGGTAGTAGAGCCACGTTGAAGCTATTACTGGTTTCAGCATGAATGGGTCGGCTCTCCCGGGGTAGTACCACCCTCTCATAGAAAACCGACGTGAAGTAACAGTGCTTGCATTGTTGCGTTTCGTTCGGTCAGTGAGAGCGCCGGAGACCCACCTCCCCTCCCTTTCCAATTTCCCCTTCCCTTCCTCCCCCCTCCCCCACACAGGCTGGCAACGCACTTGTGACTTCCCTGGTGTTGCAAGTGTCTATGGACGGTGGTGATCACTTACATCAGGTGACCCACCTGTTCGTTTGCCTCCTATGACATAAAAAAAAAATAAAAAATACATATATCTTCTATACACATATTAAGAACGTAAATCTAACGTGGCTGTACTTTTTAAATGATTGTAACAAAAATTGTTACAGGTATCTCGGATCATAGCTAATAAAATACGTTTCAATCTTTTTAGAAATGTCTCTCTGTCTGTTTTTAGTGTCAACACGCATCACTGCTAAAAGACTGCGTTCATTCTAAGACATTACCAAATAAATCATAAAACATATCCTCGAGTAACATTTAGTTTGCTTCGTTTCATTAAAATCGGTGCACGCTATCAAAAGTTATTGTAATTTTAATGACGACGCGACTTAAGTACGAGAGAAAAGTAGATAAGTAAATGGACTTTAATACATTCAGATGATTTTATTACTCACTGTTTTTTTACATTAGGTTCCACGTGGATGGAGACGGAAAACGCAATTCCAAATAAATCATAGTTCACAATCATTCAAGGTCCGAGGCATATTAACGTTAAATATTGCAAATTAATTTATACCGTTGGACGTGTATAAGTTATTTTAATCGGTTCACGAATGCTGTCATATACATCCGGACATGACCTCGTTTTCCTACTTCCGTACTAAATAAAGATGTTTTTCGCAATCGAAAATTATGCATTAGAGGTTTTTTTTTATCTCTATCCCAAAGATATGTGGTTTAACGATTTCCGTGATTTCGGAAAAAAATAGTTTTAAATATCAAGGCTCGTAGATTAGAGGAATATTAACGTAGGAACTAATTTTATGTAAAAATGTATGTATGCAGTTTCTTATTATTAGTTGCAAAGTTCTTTGCAAACTTCTTATAGATGTGCGATGTAAACCTAACTAGAAAACTGAAACGTCACGAATGGAAGTTTCTAATTTAATAGAAGTGCAAGTTCAACGGGCAATAAATTAACATTTTTTGAAATTCATAAAATCTTCGAATATCGTATGTTAATCTATACTAATACTAGCAGGCCCGGAGGACGTTGTTCTGTCTTGATAATAAAAAAATACTAAAAGTCAACCGCAGCGCCACCTACCGGGTCCAATTGTGAATCTAAACCATTCTCGGATCCACTGGAACACGCACACATAATTTCATCAGCCGTTTACGAGGAGTTCAGTGACATACACACGTACAGAAGAAATGTATATATAAAGAAGATAATAAAGCTGGAAGCTGGTGGGTTTGTTTGTTTGTTTTGTTGAACACGCTGCTAATCTCAGTAACCACTGGTCCGATTTGACAAAATATTTCAGTGTTAGATAGCTCATTTATCGAGGAAGGCTATAGGCTATATCATCACACCAAGGTCAATAGGAGCGGATCACCAATAAAGAAAGTATCAAAATCGTTTTTTTTTTTCGTTTTGAAAGTTTCCGTTGCGTGTTAGCGTTAACTCCAGGTAACTATTCCACGTGGACGAAGGCGCGGGAACTGCTAGTTTACTAGAGAGTAGTAGAAAATCATTTTATATTGAAAGTGAAATTAGAATTTCGGGGTGGTCTAGTGGTTTGACCGGTGGAATATTCCTTATTAATTAGTGGCAGTTTCGAACCCTGGCGTGTACCAACGAATTTTTAGGAATTTGCGTACATTTACTAATTTAAGGTAGTAACACTATCGGGTGACATTAATCTGACCCTGGGAAATAATCTTGTAGTACTACTGTATGTGCGAAAACATAGAACTGTGGATTTCTCAGGGTTTTAAAATTGTCAATACGTCGTGTGCTGGTGCTCTGATTATGCCCATACCTTCCCTCGGATAGAAGGATATGACCCTGCAGTGAATCTCTTACAGGATGATGATGATCAGTATTGATTTTCAAATCTCTCTCTCGTTTTTTAATTATAATTTTGTCATTACTGCCTAGTCTGTTTGGAAAGGTATAATGATCTACAATCTAGATAATACTTTGATAAGACTTCTAAATGCTAGTAAAAGCTCGTCAAAATTGGTTCATCCGTTCCGGAGAATGACTCGTACAAGCAATATAAGCAATTAAATGTGTTATATGTCCGCAATATGATATAATTAGTCATGAGTTTGCATATTTTACTCATAGACATACAAATTGGTCATTTTGTTATGCAACTTTGACAATGTTGCATAATATGACTGTTGCTACTTACTTTCCTCTAAAATATAACGTATTGAATTTCAATTTCATTTTTTATATTTTGTAATATACAAAATTCAAATAATATCATCACGATATCATGATATTTGTCTGTAAAACCTCACTTATGTCGAACGTTTTGGATGTTTTGGTTTTAAACTTTATGACGAACAGTCGTCGTCAATGTTTTTGACCGTTCTGAATATAGCCGTTAGTTTTTTTTTATATCATGGGAGGCAAACGAACAGGTGGTTCACCTGATGTTAAGTGATCACCGCCATCCATAGACACTAGCAATACCAGGGGAGTTGGGCTTCCGGCGCTCTCACTGACCGAACGAAAGGCAATAATGCAAGCACTGTTACTTCACGTCGGTTTTCTGTGAGAGGATGGTACTACCCTGGTCGAACCGACCCTTTCATGCAGAAACCAATAATAGCTTCAGTGTGGCTCTACCACCTTCAAAAGTATGGGCTTGTGCATAATAAAGTCAAGTACTTAATACGACACAAACTTAAAATGTCATTATAGGAATCTAAAATCGGCATACACATGTAATATATAAACATATAATAAAAGACATACATAATAGACATACAAAGAGATACCTAAATTTGTATTCTGTGCATCTATATTTAGAGCGGTCAAAAAATATGGCTGTAAAGCAAGGAATGTTTAATTTTGACAAAGAAAAGATATATGGATTTTAGTATTTACATGATCGATCCATTTTTATTACTAAATTGGCTATACCTGTATTTCAGCACGCGTTTTTTCAATTGTATTAAAAAATATATAAAATTGTGAGACCATGTTTAATTATAGAAATGCTCTTTATAACAATTGCAAGTACGATACGCACACCACTTTGGTTTATATTTAGAGAAAAACAAACTCTTTACGTAACACAATCACTTATTTATTAACGACTGACAATCAATGACAATATCGTGGGTGGATGCACTTATCACACTTTATGAATACCCTCGCATAACTGTACCTATGTTCATTATATATTACAGTTTGTTGTTAACGTATACTACATACTTACAGTAACTTTGTCTGCATCCTTTAGTATCTTAACCATTGATATATAAAAATCCAAGATGCACAGTCTCGAATAATAAGTAACGCTCATAACCGTCCCCAAAAACTCACCGATATACTTATGTACTATAAACTTATCTTTTTGCAAATTCAACCTTACGTGAATTATTTGTTGTTTTTACAAAGCAGTGTACAAAAAGTCCAAAGACGCGAGTGACGAGAGACTATTTGAAATGAGCTCAGAATTCTCAATTATGCGGACGGACTTGAGACGTTGACTGTGCATATTGGGTTTTTATATATAATTGATCTTAACAATATATTTTATGTACAAAGAAAAAACATAGGTAAGCACCACACTGCTTACCCCACTTTTTGCGGTAAGAAAATACACATCGCTGAACGCGTAGTGCCTATAAAAATTGCAATTTCCTCAGACTTTAATAACTTTATGTTAAATGTAGCTAACATTATAACATTTTTTCTAGATAAGGACCAATTATTTATGAAGTTAAAAACAATTTGATTGAAACTTATTCAATGCTTATTGAATTAGTGCATAACCGCAGACCTCTGTTATATTATTTATATAGGTATAATGCAGTAGCTAATTGTTTAGACTAGAAATGACTATAAAACAATCGAAATTACTTAAAAGTACTGTTAAATGTTAAAATTACCGTCTTTAAGGGACAGAGCATTGCTTTTTAACGTATTTTATACTTTGTAACTTATTTTATTTTAACTTCGTACTGTATTTTAAGCCTAATCTTACTAGTGAACTATCGTTGGTTTATTTGATTTTATCTACTGCCCTAAAATAAATAATTTGTACGCTTAATCCGAGGGCGGCGGAGCGGATTGTTCTCTTAGCACTATGTTGTTCTTTATATTGCTTACATGTATTTCTGAGTACAATTGTTTGTTGCTCTGAATAAATAAAATAATAATAAAAAAAACACACTAATAACCTTTAACACGACGGTGTTTTGCAACACTAATATCTCAATCGAATTAAATAATGTCGTTATAATAATCAAATATATTAATTTATTGTTTTTGTAAATATTTTGTTGATAAATTTTAATTTATTTTCTATTGTTTAATGCCTTTTTTAATTGTTAATCTTCTCCGTTTAAAATTTAAATCTTTATGCACAAAGTTTCTTTTAACAGTAAATATGATATGGATTCTATACATGTATCAAAACATTGTTTATCGCTATTTTAATATATTTTTCATTATCTTTTTAATTTTGTTCTTTTCTCACTATTGTATTTTTGGATATGTACGTGTATAAATAAATGAAAATTATAAATTTAGTATCGTCTGAAGAATTTGTATGTACAGGTTTTTACGACTTATCAGTCTATCAGATTATGATATACATTCGAGTTGAATATATTGATCATTATTTTTATGAATATTTTAAGTCAACACTTACCGTTTGAACTCTATCAGCACACGACAAATAACTTAAACTCTTTTTGGTATACATTTCTCACCTTATCTATTATTTCACACATAAAAAACACTACACGTGTCGTGACAGGTACGCCCGAACGATGTTTTAGACACAAACTTGTTTGTGTAAAGGGGAGGGGGTCCGGAGAAAGGCGATTCCTTTTATGAATTTCAATCACAAGAAAGAATACACGTAACTTTAATAGTGGGGGGTCACAGTCGGAAGATTTTATAAGTTTAATATTACATTTATGATCTGGAGTATAACAAATTATTTTGAGATTGCAGGTCTATGTTATCTAGAGATATTTATGTAGTATTAGGTTCGGGTTTGTATCACTGACAGATATCCAGAGAGCCGTCATAGTTGTGGTTCAAAGTAGCCAAAATAATCTATACTTACACTTATCTATACTAATATTATAAAGAGGTAAAGTTTGCAAGTTCCTGAAGTTGTAGGGAGAGTAATCTCAGGAACTACTGGTCCGACTTGAAAAAATATTTTAGTGTTAGAGAGCTCATTTATCGAGGAAGTATATCATCACGCTAAGACCAATAGGACCGGAGCGCGAATGAAGAATGTTTCAAAATCATTTTTTTTCCTTTTGAGAGCTTCCGCTGCGTGGTACTTAGCCCAAAGTAACTACTACACGCGGACGAAGTCGCGGGCAGAGGTTAATCTTTTAATATTAATAAATCTTATCTTAAAGTGTATTTTTTTATATCTCGCGGACGGGTCCCACATAATACATAGATAAAACTCACAGTTTTCTTTTCAAATCGGACCAGTAGTTCCTGAGATTACCCCCTACAACGTAACAAACTCACAAACTTTACCTCTTTGTAATATTAGTATAGTTACATTTAGCTTATATTAAATCTAAAACTGGTGTCTACAGCTCGAGGTGTGAGACAATAGTCCAATAAAACTTAACCTATTAAAACCAAATCTTAGACCCAATCTAAGAAATGTGAGTACTCTTCGAAGTCGAACGAATAGGAACACGAAATTAGGATTCAATATGTAAGATGGTTCTCATGATTTCACGGCGGCGACCAGTCCCCAATTCTTTCTATTGGTATCATACGCTATTAGTGGCTGACGTGTCTTAATGGTTATAAAATATAATGCAAGTTGTCAATTTCCAGGTACTATGATGGTATAACATATATATAAACTGGCGGAGACAAGACAGTTAATTAAGTACATCTTCCTCCTCTGTTTCTCGACCAATTTTCTTCTTTTTTTTTGTTTATAATGACGAGTTAGTAATGTCAAGGTAAAAAATAGAAACAGTTTTTTTGTTTAATACTGAAACTTGAATAATCATTGAATTATGATAGAATTTCGACTACTACACCATTATTAGTATGAACATAAATAGTACAAAACATAATATATCTCTGTCTAACTTGTAGTTTGAAGAATAAAAAGCGGATTAAAAAAAAAAACCAAATTGCAACATGATAATACGTGTATAATAAAAAGTAATGGACGTATAAAAACGATTAATTATTACTCTGTGTTAAGTAACTTCTTGTATCATTGTTTCGTTCACGTGAAGTTACTTGTTTCTATGGAGAATTACCTTCTGTGTAACGAATGAGTTTTTCTAAAAATCTAAAAATAAGTGAATTGTATATTTTCTTGCAGCGTGTTCCGAGTGCTAAATGAATAATAATTACTTCGAAATATTGTACCGGTTTCATAAAAACAATGCAAATCAGGCTTAGATCCATTTGCACCAACCTTTTGGTCATCATGTTGCCAACAACGATATATCTTAACAACTTAAAATGATAAAACACTCCTGAGATCCATAGCTATCGAGTAGAAGTATGGGATATGCGCGTAGAATCGAAAAGAAAGTCGCGAATGGTTTAGCATGTTACATTATTTTCTTTTGCCTATCCGAATTCTATCAATGGACGCGACTTTGATCGACGTGGGTATATGACCCTGATTTTGCTATGAAGAAAACCTTAGTGATGCCACCATAGCATGGATGTAGGGTTTTTCTTATTCTCCCTGGCTAGCCACTACACTCAAGTTGAAAATTTGTTGCTAAGCACCTGTACGTGTATTTATATAACTAAACTCGACAGCCAGTTCTCATCAGGTTAAGAGTTGGTACCATCCTAGACCACAACAAACCTTAACATCAGGTGAGATTGTGATGTAGGACGGAGTCTGGCGACTACCTTTTGCCAGGCTGCCGCAGGGATGATTCTCAGGTAAGATAGCGAGACCGATCTCTGGCAGCCCCTACCATACGGCGGACGGTACACCGTGGGGTTTTAGTCCGTGCGAGTCGAACATAACCGTCTCTCTCCTTCGGAAGGGTACGTGGGGATATTCCCACGTTAATTTAAAAAATCAGATTGGCTGAAACTATAGTCTACAAATAATAAAACAGCCCCACATCCAGTCTCATACGGTGGAAGATATTCAGATGCGTTATATATATTTACTGTTGTTGTTGACAGATAATATCCAAACGTTCCTACTAGTATCACTCTAATCATCAAAGCGGACATGAAATGACACAGAGGCGGGTTCATTTGCATGCATTTACCCACCGCCAAGCAAGCAAGAAGAGACTTACTCCTTTCTTGCTCACGTACAATAACTCATAAGCTCAGGAGTATATTCTTTCGCTTCAACTAGGACCGAGTACCTTGGCTTTATCATCTGAGTCACGAATACGAAAATGTCTATAAAAATTTACCCAGATATAAGAACTTGTTAAAAATTGTAACGAAGAAAACCTCTGAAAAAATTACCATAAGGGGTTCTGGGATGGGTGAATACGGAACCAAGGAAAACAAAATCTGGTTAAAATTATTGAAGGCATTTAAGGCTGAGGTTACGGGCGATGATGGACACTTGCGCTTACAGAAGAATGCGCCAGCGATTTCTGTATTGCTAGTGCCAAGAATGTGGGGGGTGATGTTGAGGTTTTTATTTGGTATAGTCAAGCATAACCTATCCGTTGTCCTCTTTTGTACGGGAAATCTAATTTCAAGAATCCCAATATTAAAATAAATATTATATATATCGCTAGTTATATTTTAATTTAGTATATTGCAGTCCAAAGAGTATTAGACGTCTTGATATTTGTACAAAGATATAAAACATATGCAGAAAAGTTTTGCATGTCATTTCTTGTTGTACCTAGTTATGATAATGCTGTTAACATTCTAGAACATCATGAACGGCTTAAGTACTCTAATCTAACCTCGTTATATAAAAAATAAATAAATTTATTTTAAAGAAATTTAATTTCAATCAACATTTAACATTTTAAAAGAGCCCGCCATTCCCGAGTATTCTTCGGTGAATTTCCCAGTTAATCTTAGCGATTCATCTGTTTTCACTTTCTCCATAAATTTCATCCTTTCAATGTGCTCATTCGTACTTACTTCTTTAAAGTTTATATCTGAAAAAAAAATTATATGTTTTTATAGTTAAACTAACTTAGACTACAGATAAAATTGGTTAGTAGTTAACTGAGCGACGTTAGACGCAATCAATAATGTTTTAGTTATTAGCGTGTTCGAACACCTTGACGATGAACGTAGGTTCGTATCCTAGCAATCGAGTCGGGGCTTGCGGTGAAGAAAAACCTCGCGACGAAACCATAGCATGATGGTAGTGGCTTTTTCTAAGTCCGCCTGGCTAGCTACCATCCTCGAGGTGAAAATTTGACGCTCAGCAACTCTTTGTGTGTTCCGGTAGCTACATCTGAAAGCCAATCCCCCTCTAGGGTTAACGTGTTTATCACCTTAGCCCACATCGTTATTTACCGTCTGATGAAATTGTAAACTCTAAAACCAATACGGTGTTATTACAAAAAAAAGTTAAATACGTATTGGATACTTGTTTTAAAAAGGTTTCGAATTAAATGCACCGCGCTCGCCCGAGGCAAGTTCGCGTTACCCTTGTTCGCAAGTCAACGTAACCAAAGCGAAACAAAAGAGCAAGATGGCAATCGTTCAGCAAGCGCGGTGTATTTAATTCGAAACCTTTTTAAAACAAGTATTCAATACGTATTTAACTTTTTTTGTAATATACCGATAAAGTTAAAAAAAAAAACAAGAAATGAGATGGGGTAGCTTCAGGACTATTGGCACAGTGTCTCGTTTCACCGTGTTGTCTGCAAACTTTATTCAGTTAACATTTAGTTACATTATTTAAATAACAGTATTTTCAAGGAACTGCAAAAATGTGTATATTACAATTACTTATATCATACCTTTTAATTATATGAAAGCCAAGATACTTAGGAATATAAAGTAAATAGTTATAGCAATTGATGTGTAACTCAATTTTCTACTAACTATAGCTTACACAAAATCACTACGTACTACTGGGGGTAAATTTCGCTCTCGCACACCAGACTAGGCCCCCTCGGCAGCGACTCAAGCCTAGGTCCGTTCCCTCAGCGTGGAACCCTTGAGTACGCTGTCCGCGCGATACAGTGACACAAAATCTTACTTCACTGCGACAACATTACACATATCACCTCCACATACGAACACGCATACACGCTTACACATGCAAGTGGAAGGGTTTTCTTTTTTTCCCTTATCAAACTGAAATAGTTTAGAATATTATCCGATACGAAATATATATAAGAGTTGTTGAGGTATGTATACTTGGTACACATATATGTTTCAACAACTCATATATTTATGAATAGTTAGCTTAGCTTAGATTAGCTCAGATAGGTCGCGAATTGCATGTATCAGGCAACAGCCAAAGACGAGGTGTGCCGCGCACCCTTGAGCTAGTTGTCAAAATAAAATCGGCTGAGTGCCTTAAGCGCTCGCCTTAGTAGTCCGGTGAAGCTGTTAAGACCTTGCTTAGGCAATAGCGTAGTCAGTTCGAAAAAAAAAAAAACTACGTACTATAAAACAAAGTCCTCGACCACGTCTGTCTATCTGATTACGATAAACTCAAAAACTACTGAACAGATTTTCATGCGGTTTTCACCACTAGATAAAGCGATTCATTAGGAAGGTGTAAGGTATAATTTGTCAAGTTTTTTTTAATTATCAAGGTGGGATACGGTCCGCTGGGTCCGTTAGTATATCTATAAAACTTAACTTAATAGCTTATAGATAATTGTTATGTTATCTTGACTCATAAAAGCGACATTGCTAGTTCCTTACTTCAGGCATTTTTCATAAAATTTAAGATGCTGTTAGGATAATATACTAACAATTAACGTAAACCAGATCCATTGTTATTTTACGCTAGACATGTACCGTGGTATTACAAAAAGTTAAATACGCATTAAACTCTTCCTTAAAAAAAATTTGATCACTAAAGAGTGTCTTAACCTTATTTACAGATGGACATTATTTTAATTTAAATATTCTCTAACACTTGCCTAACTTGACAGTTCTCACTCTATTGTATTGTATTAACCGTATCTCTATTTGCCGGCAAAAGAAGTTTCATAATAAATTATGAATTTTGTGGGTATAATTAATTTGGAAGAAGTAAATAAATTAAACAGTTTTAAACATTCACAAGTAAGTAAGTAAGTAAGTCATAACTACTTTTTTTTTACTTCTTACTTTTTGCAACTATTGACATCTGACAGTGTATTTAATCTGTCATTATACTGTTGTTCCACCTTATGCATTTTCATATCTTAATATATATATTTCTTGTGTGCGTGTGTATGTGACTGAACTCCTCCTAAACGACTGGACCGATTTTGATGAAATTTTTTGTGTGTGTTCGTGGAGATTCGAGAATGGTTTAGATTCACAATTGGACCCGGCAGGTGGCGCTGCGATCGACTTTTAGGATTTTTTTTGTTTTCAAGGCAGGACAACGTCCGCCCGGTCCGCTAGTAATATATAAATCTTATAAATTGCTTATTTTATTTATGTTATACATCATTTTCTTTTAACTAAAACATCACAATAATGATAACCAATTTAACGTATCATAAATAAATTTTCTTAATGAAGATCTAATCAAAAATATTATTTATAAATTGAAATTGTTTGCAAAATATCTGTATGTAATGGAACGTTATCGAATGATGAGATCGAATTGAATGAATGCTATTCAGAGTTGCTTGCATAAAAACTTAAATCAGATGTTTAGTTAGAGACCGCTTGGACACGCTTTTGTAATAATAAAGTATTTTAAACATGACCAACTAGATTTTAAATTTTAGGCACTGCTTAGTAAAACTCGTGTTATACCCGTGTTAATTTTTGTTTTTGTAATAAGACCAATACTATTTAAGAATATTTTCAAATGAATGATGCACTCCAATAATATTTAAATAAGCGTTATCCGAAACACCGGTCATATTCCTGTGATAACTCAATATATAATGAGACCTGCATTAAAATAATGTGGTGAAATTTTGTATCATATTTCAATCTTATAATATAATATAATATCATTTTCAATAAAACGTTTTTATAGGAAATCGAAAAAAAATTAAACTAAAACATAGAAATAAATATTCTTAAGCCTTTGGAGTTTAACCAAAGTATATGAAAATACATGATTAATTTAACATAAAAATACTCTCAATTTTATGAAAACCACATTAACACTAAACATAGGATGAGAATACATATTTAGAAGTCATATATAAATACACTTATATAGATAACTAGCTGACCCGTGCAACTTCGTCTGCAATTGTATTTGGAAACGCGAAAAATTTTAATAAACCCAAAACCCGATTGCAACTACACCTACGGTTTCCAATTGTGAATTCAAACCATCAAGGGACTCACTCAAACATATACCCAGATGGTATGCGAGAAATCTTTTAAAATAAGCCTAGAACCCGTTGGTAACATCATCTACTGGGTTCAATTAAGATAAAAACTAACCTACGTATATTGGCGGTAATGTAAAAATAGGCTTGAGGGGTCTACGGACACCCGGTTGAAACGAAGTTCCTTTCCTTTTTTGGAGCCGTTTACTATACAGTCAGTATAATTTACATTATAAAATATCAAGTTGATACAATTAAATTGTAAATCAAACGATAAAATATATTTATAAAATAATTAGTGATAAATTAAACACTGAATGATCTGGGATAATCAAGTTAATAAAAGTTAATTTATCAATATGCAATCCTTGATTTGGTTTGCTATTGAAATGAAAATTTTATGTGTATATATATTATATTTACTCTCTCTCTCTTTTTCTCTATCAGGACACCTAATCTACTGCGCATAGACTCTGCACATATACAATATGCAAAAATGAAATTAATTAATCATCTCTACCACTTACTTTATCATAACTATCTTCTACTTGTATTAAAACTTTTTCACACTCCATTGTATTGAAGAAAAATAAAAATATGAAAAAGATATAAACAACGCGTCGACGCGTCAACTATCACTTGCCAGTAACTATTCGTCTAAGAGCTAGCAACGGTTATGAGAGCGATTTTAAATAAGCCAGTTTTTTTATATCTTTATGTTCTTCCGAACAACGTGCGGGTTACCTGGCTGCCGGTAAACGTTGCGTTTATTAGTGTATATCGAACCTTTACAGTCAAAAATACTGATTTTTAAATAATTTTCGGATGTTTTGCTTTTCCCTAACTTTAAAACCCTGCTAAAATATGAAATTATTATTCCCAGTCATTTTTACTATTAACAATAATGTGTCTGATGTTATTTTATTAAATAAAAAAAGTATGTACAAACCATGTTAAGATAGCTATAATTTTATTTTATTATATTTAGACATAAGAAAAGGTAAATTAAAAATAATATGTATAGAATAACTTAGCTATACCTATAGTTTGGCGCAACACTGGCTATATATATATATAATATGTTTATGAAGGGAATTGCAGCTAGAGGGACCATGAACTGATGGGGATCGAATGTGGTCCACTCACTTGATTCTTTTCACCTCCATTGTCTGCCGGTTGATTGACTAAGGAGAGATGTGGACTGTATTTTGGCGGTTTGCTTGGGCAAAGGTATCACGGGAAATATGCTCAATCAAAGGATCCAAGAGTATATCGATTGAGCTAGGATAGAATATAAATATACACGCTTACTTGGCAGAGGGTGATCGCTGGTTTCGGCAGGTTTGTGTCCGTATCCAGTCAGTTGGCAGGTCACATAAATGTATTCACTAATCACTCACGAATTGATCCGCACAGAGAGTTCACTTTCGAATCTCGAGCGGCCGCGACACAAACATAGCGTAATTTCACGCACGATGCGTTCACGCGTTTGCGGTAATTAATTGCAACTTGCGATGCGTGCGTTAGCGATAATCGCACTCTACTGGATGCGTCCGCGCGCTAGCGATAATCGCACTCTAATCCAGAAAGGATCGTGGCGGGCGGGGGAAGGGGGTAGGGGGAGAAGCTAGGAGCTGCCCTCGCGTGCCACACTGCCCAATATAATAACTACCAGTTTAGAATAACTTAGCTATAGCTATAGTTCGGCGCAACACTGGCTGTATGATAAAGATTGCGATAATTGTGGCAGCGCCTGTTATAGACGCATGTATTCAAGATAGCGTCAATCTCAAGTCATATGTTTACGCTTATCGTTGTTTTTCATTGTTTACGGTGAAATCTTAATATCATAATGGTTATTAAAATGTTATGTTCTTTGCAAAGGATAAAATAAAATGGTTTGAAATGGATTATTTTTATTTATAAAGAATATTATCGGACACATTATTGTCAATAATAATATATTGTCACTAACAAAATTGTCTGGCATTGATAAATTCATGTTTTTAATAACGTTTAAAAAGAAAGTTTTACTGAAAAAAAGTTTCCTAATCAATATTTTTACCTGTAAATGTGTGATGCGCATTAATAAAGACAACGTTTAGCGGCAACCAGGTATCCTGAATCTTGTTTGGAAAAGCATAAAGAAAAATATATTAAAGAACCAGCTTTTCTAAAATTTTTGTTCTTCCAACGTTATCGGCTCTTGTACTAACTCTTGTACTGTCGCAAATAGTCTTGTTACACTTTTTTCGGTCTAGCTCCCATCCGCTCATAGCGTGTAACGCGCAATAAGGAACGTCATTCTAATATAGCTTAAATTTATAGCTAATCTGTCTGCTATATATAGCACAAACAAAATTTACCAAAATCCGTCAACAATTTCACTAACTACAAATTTTTGATTTTCGTCCGTTATTCTGGAGAACTCCTTGCGTTTTATAGGACAAATTCTTAAATGTAACCTTGTAATATTAGTTATCCCTGTGTCAAGTTTCGTCAAAATCGGTCCAGTACTTTCAGAGTAATGCGTGCTCACAGAGACAGACCGACAGACAGACAAAAATTGTAAAAGCATAATCATTGGCTTCTAAATCGATAACAAAGTCTACCCCGATTATAATTTTCAAAAAATATTTAATTTACAGATTTGGTCTTGTTACAGTAAGCTGAAGAGTTTGTTTGCTTGATCGCTCTTATCTCAAAAATTGCTGCTCCGATTTGAAGAGTGTTAGATAGCTCATTTATCGAGGTATGCTATATACTATATAGCATGAAGCTAAGACCAATGGGGGTGGAGAATCAATGAAGAATGTTCCAAAATAGAGATTTTTCTCAGGTTCGGGGGCCAAATGTAACTATTACACGCGGACGAAGTCGAGGGCAGAAGCTAGTATGTTATATCGATGTATAAACTACTACCTTACAATGTTTCGTGAAAATCTGTCTAGTAGTTTTTGCGTAAATTTCTTCTCTTTTATGTTTTCTTAAAAGTAAAATAAACAGACATACAAATATGATATATATATAAAACATGGCCTAAATGTTATACCGGCATATAAGCCACTACCATACCAAATTTCGTCAAAATCCGTCCAGTAGTTTTTGCATGAATCCTGTACAAACGACAGACAGACAGACAGACCGACAGACAGACAAAATTTTTAAAAACTATAGAAATGTGTTCTGTCTTTGATTGTAAACCCTCCCAAAGTATTTTTTCTTTAAAATATTTAATGTACAGATTTCGTCCCGTTAGCCTTTTATTATATGTATAGATAATATGTTAGATATACGAGTATATGAGAAACCCTATTTTTGTCCCAAATAATGTCAAAGTTATAAGGAAATAGCTCAGAAGCTAATAGTTATAACAGACAGGAAAAGAAAGGATTCTGGTGTACTGATGAAAAAAAAAAAAAAAAAAAAAAATATATATATATATATCTGCCTAAGTTACTTACCTTGCAATTCAATTATGGTTTTCTCACTACCTCCAAATTCTTCAGGTAAGATTTCTTTACATATATGATTATACAAGCTTTCATAATTATTATGTACTTCTATTCTTCTGGATAGTTTCGGTGTCATACCCTGTTTAAATATACCTATCACTAGGTCCAGGAATTTCGACCCACTTATAAAATGTATTTTCTTTAATCTTTGACCCATTGCTTCCTAAAATCAAATTGTAAATAATAGTTATTAATAAACTTGTAGTGGTAATACTGACAACGTTTTTCGTATTGAAAAGTACTACGTAGTTAGCCACAGCCCCCACTCGAGTCAGTGGTTGTAGAGCCTCCGTCGCTAACCCATGTCTACTTTTCCAAAGTAATAAATCTTGATTATTAGTGTATATTTTGGAGTATTATTTTCTCCACCCTACACTCACACATCAAGAACACGAAAAGACATTAAAAACACACTATACACTAAAAACTTTATTATACGGCATACTTATCGATTAACGACGAATAACAACAAAATACTCACATATTCTTTGAGCTCAATCAAATTAATTTCTATATTTTCTGCAATATTTTGTAACAAAATAAAATATTGTTATAAATTTAGGTTGTGTATTTGCGGAGTACATTTTTTTACATCAAAAAGTAAATTAACATTAGTTTGAATGTCTGAGCATATATTTTTTTATTAAATATGTAGAGCTGTAAAGTTATTGCTGGTGATGAATTGTTGCCTTTTCTACAAACTGACTATTGCTGTAGGCATGGAGAACTTTCACAGCTTCACCGGATTTAGTTGCTAGTGCGAAAGGCACTCAGTCGAATCGGTAGCTAGCGCAAGGATGATAAAGTGGCCAAACCTCGTCTTGTTGCCTTGGATGCAAATTCTATTAATTCGATTATAACTATCATATATAGCCGTATACATGCGTATATGCATTAAGGACCTATCAATTTAAGCTAACACTATCTAGCCCAAAAAGGAAAAAGGTCCTTTACAGAACTTATGTACCTACTGTGAGAGTATGCAGGAGGGGTGCTATGTCCTGCGTATTTTGAGTAAATTCGGTGTCATTGTATCACGCAGGCAGCGTGTTTGAGGCCTCTATTGCAAAAAATCGGACTTAAATTTGTTGCTTTAATAAGAGTGGCATAAATAAAGTGTCATCTGTCATTATTTAGTTGTCTGCCTTATTGTTGAATATATTTTAGTGAAATTAAGTAACGAAAGAAAATGCTTAGGCTGAGTTGCACCAAAATGTCGGTTATTGTAACCGTTAAAGTTAACTATAACAATGACAAGAGCCACTAACATTTGCATTCACCAAAACCAGTTGCACCATCAAACGCTTTGTAATAGTTAAAGTTATTCGGGTTACTGCGTAACTAATGTAATTAGTCCCAAAAATCAAAGAGGGTAACATTTTTTACTTGGCAAGTCTTTGTTATATCTGTAACCAGATGTTCATTGCGCGCAAAAATCAATGCGTTGTAATTACAACATAGAAAGTAATTACTTTCCTTTGTTATTTACTTTGCATCTGTTTCCGTGAAGTTGTATATCAGATATTTAAGTATTGATATATTTATATATATGGTTAATTCGGAGTAATACAAGTATATCATATATTTTATTTGGATATATTATATTTTGTCGCGTATATTGAATTTTAATAACGTCTAAACAGAAATAGTTCATACTTCATAGTCAGCTGTTTTAACAAATGCTCTAAGTACAAAGCCAATGCCTTTGCAAATTTTTTAGAAACCTGAAATCTGTTTAAGAATAATTCTTCGTCCCATTTTGCAAACCGATCAATTCTAGAAAGATGAACTTTTTTCTTCCTAAGACGCAAACTATCTTCAAATATACTAGTTTCATCATCGGAAGAACTATTTTCAGATTCCCACAGGATGTCTCTCAGCAACGACATAATACTTTAAAATTTTTACTATTGAACTTGACAACCGATTCAAAAATTGACAATAACAATAACGTTAACCGGCCAACATCGAGCCGTAATTAAATCGTGACGTCATTTTAACCATTTTCAACTGGTGCAACCCATTTTTTGCCTGACAATAACTTTAACCGAATTTTTAACGTTAATATTTACTGGTGCAACTAAGCCTCAGTGTTTGTGTAATGTATAATGATAAAAGATCATTTGAACTTACAACAATTAAAGTTACAGCTTTTTGTATAAGTACAGGATTCAATTTCATCACTATTTCATATGCAACGTTCCTTGTATCCACAATAAGCTCAAAGCCACCGCAATAATCATGAGTAAGTACGTATTCACCTAGCTGTTAACACAAACACATGATTAATTATCTCTCGGTCAGAAAACTACCAATATACGATTTCGAGAATGGTTAATCTGAGGAATTTCAAAAAGCTTCAAAAGTTCAAAGAAATTTTTTTTTTATATCATAGTTTGCCTAAAACGAGCACATGGGTCACACCTGATGTGTTAAGTGATCACAGCCATCCATAGACATTAACAACACCAAGGGAGTCGCAAGTGCATTGCCAACCTGTGTTTGGGGATTGGGAGGATGGGGAAGGAGTGGAGATGGGGGATGGAAGGGGGAAGGGAGGTGGTCCTCCGGCGCTCTCACTGACCGAACGAAATGCAACAATGCAAGCACTGTGACTTCACGTCAGTGTTTCTATGTGTCGGGTGGTAGTACCCCGTGCGAGCGGACCCATTCATGCTGAAGCCAGTAATAGCTTCAGCGTGGCTCTATGACCTACACTAAATTAATGTTACAAGGAGCCATTTCATTATTGGATACTTCTCATCTTGTCGAATAGTTCTGATAATAGCTCTTAAAGTGACGAATTTAGCATTTATTAATATGGACGACAATATGATACTAGTTTTGGGGTAATTAAAAAAATATCTTTAAATGATTTATGTAGACATATAGCTCTGATGATATGTTGCACATTTTAAAGGATTTTGATATATATCTATACGATATTATATTAGAAAATAATTACCACAACTAAATATCTATATAAATGTATAAGCTGGACCAACTCGTCGTTTCCATGTACCTTCACCACGGCCACACGGTAGTTATCCTGCGTAGGCTTTGGTAAAAGGCAGACGTGACTGAAAAGTGTTTTTATTTTATCTACCTTTGGTCACATTTTAAATTAAACGTTGATTTATTTTTTATCATATATATTTACATATATTATGTGTCATCGATTACTTTTCATAATCAGTTTAGTAGTATTTTTCGGATGGTGTGGTTGTAACGGTAAATTTATAAGTATTAATATATTATTGTACACATAAAGTTATAGCTTAAATAAGTAATTTAACGTTACCAAAACTGTGATATGTAGTAATTTTAAGCCCTTAAAAGTAGGTTGAGATTGTTATTTTATAATCAAATAATTATACCATGCAGGATTTACAAATTCTTCCATAGGAGTGGATGATTTAAAATTTATTACTATGTGCATTTTTATACAAGTTTTTCAATGTTTATAAATTCTGTATATATAATGACTGTTAATTTCAACTAAGTTAATATGCTAGATAAGCGTGTAAATATACACGATCTAAAGAATAAATACACGGATATAACTATTCAATAAAATGATGAAAAACTTACAAGGTATTAAAGAGATGTTTAAATTCATTTTTTATGTCGAAACCTTGTAAAAATTCAGGCATTAGATTCTTCAAAGTGCACAATCGATCGAAGTGATGTTTTGCTCGCTCTATAGAACCCTTATTGTAAATGAGATATCTCTCTAAATAGTTGCGATCTGAAATTAATATACATAAAATTACAATGAAAATATAATGTTTTGTAGTCTGGTAGAAATTAGCAGGCTATGTCCCCCAAATTTCCTATTTTATGGAATGGTACGATACGGACACTGAGTCACTGAACAAGAATGATGGAGTTTATTTACTTCTGAGCAATCCCTCCAAAATTTCCAGCTACTCGGGTATCCGAGGACTTGCGTGAATGCGTGTTCGAAGCAGAAGCATGATATACATTAATGACTGAATACGTAAAGCTATGTGACGATACATGTGTTGCGCGCAATCGAAATCAAACTGTTCGGGCTTAAGAGCTTGTCCGTTACCGTGAGGATTACCAGATGATCAAAAGAAATATTTACCCGGCAAGAATGATGGGCATTCTGACACTTTTCCCTGGTAACATGGTAACACAGTCTAAGATGCCGGGTACATTAAATGACTATTGTATCCAACAAGATTGCAATTTCCATACACAAGGAGTAAAACCCATGATAATGGCAAAGTTAGGCATACCACGTTTTGGGTCCAGTCAGTATACAGGTATTCAGTAATGATGCGGGGTGATATACATCGTGAAACACCTAACAGTAACTCTATTAGTTTGTCACGGTTGCTATTATAAACGGTGACTATTTATTGTAATCGTGTACGGCCTTATTGTCGACAAACATTATTCCTCAATGAATGAAATATAACTGAAATAACAAGAAGTTAGTCAGATAAAACAAAAGCTTATAAAAGAATATTGTAATGACAAGTTATGCTAAGCAGCCGTGAAGATTTCTGAACGAATACAATCATTTCATAGCGAGTATTCATTCATTATGAATACAATGGAAACAATGTCGCGAGTCATAGCTAGTTAATTTATATTGTTATGCTCGTAGACATATGCCATTCGCGTTGAAATAAATTGATTTGTATTACTGCAGATAATGTAAATATAGGTCCGTGACGTGGATCCTCTAAGTGACCCTCTCCGTCAACGGAGGCCCATCTTCCCATTGCACAGGTCCGGCGGACGGAGGAGGCGTTTGGTGTATACACAGCTGTCTCTTAACAAGACGGGGTCCGGCGGCGGCGCTTTTGCCGCTGGGGCCACGCGATGAAGTCTATAGAGATCTCGGGTCGCCCCAACTATAGCGGCCGACGTGCACCGTAGGGTTTTAGTCCGTACGAGTCTGACATACTTACTTACACAATTACTATGCAACTACACCTAAACTTTATAAAGCTGTAGTCGAAGTTCGCTTGAGGATTTCTTCCTCTTATTTCTCTTTGTATTCGCTCTCAAGTCTAGAATAGAAATGTACTTGGACACGCCGCAGCGCGCTTTTATACCTTACAATAAAGGAGGGTGGAAAGCTCTGGAACGTTCACGTCATTCGTCGAAAGAATCGACAAAGTTTGATACGGGCTAATTTTAGAATCCGATTGTAAATTAATTTTCATAATTGATGAGTAATTTATTTTATAACAATAAGCACAGGTGTAACAATAGAATATAATGGAAAATCTGCATAGACTTAGTTCACTACAGTATTACAAGGAACCTTGAATGTTTATGCTTTTTTTACATATACCATATTTTAATTCTTGTCACAACTGATCGTATTTTATATTGATAAATGCTGTAATCAACTATAGTTAGTGCCATAAATAATTTTAAGTATTTGCATGTATGTTTTAGCTCCTTTTTTCTATGTCACTGTTGATTTTTTACGATAAATAAATAAACTGGATTAATTCACCGGATCTCCTATTATTTTTATGATAAAAACAAGGATTACTTACTTAAAGTTTGAATGCGCTGTTATATTCAACAAATATATATAAGATTCAACAAACGATAATATATTAATTACGATATAATTATGTATATCGTGGAAACACAGACTTCGTTAAAAAGTGTCTTAAGTAAAAAATGATTTATTACTGCGTTATCAAACACAATGTAATAATTAATTTAAAGAATAAAAAGAAATAATGTGTATTCGTAAAATTATTCAGTAAATAAATATAATTTTATTCATGACTAGCTGTGCCCGCAACTTCGTTCGCGTGGAACCTTATGTAAAAAAACAATCTATACATGATTAATAAAGTCATCTTGAAGCTGTTAAGACCTTGCTAGGTCAATAACGTAGTCAGTTCGAAAAAAAGAAGAAAAAAAAGTCCATTCACTTATCTACTTTACTCTCATACTTACAATATACATATATAATAACTTTTGATAGAGTGTATCGATTTTAATGAAACAAAGACTAAGTTATTTTCGAAGAAATGCTTTATGATTTTCTTGGTGTGGTTTTATTGTGAACCCAGTACTTTAGCAGTGATGCGTGCTCATACAAACAGACAGACAGACATATCTAGAAATGATTGAAATGTATTTTATTACTCACTAGCGGGCCCGGCAGACGTTGTCCCGTCCTGATTATGAAAAAAGCCTTGACAAATTATATACTAAAACGTTCCTCATTAATCACTCTATCCACCGGTGAAAACCGCATGACCGCAAATCCGTTCGGTAGTTTTTGAGTTTATCGCAAACAGACAGACAGACAGACGCGGTAGGGGACTTTGTTTTATACTATGTAATGATTCCTAGACACCTGCAACAATTATTTTCACGAAAGTCGAAAAAGCCCAGACACGTTAGATTTACATTGTTATTATATGTATAGACGACCGGAACAGCTAATGTGTTTTACCCAAAAAAAACTAGTGGATATTATTAATACTTTAAAAAGAACCACATTAAATAGTTTTATGAGATCCATCAGTATCTAATACACATATTCCAAGCATAAAACTTGTCCGTAATAATCTCATCACATTATTTTGAAACTAAGAGAAAATACCTTTAATTTTTATTTAAAAAAAACTATATATAAATAAACAGAGGGAAAACAGTTAAAAACATCTGCCTCCTGTGTCAACAAGCGTTAGTGTCATCAATAAAAAAAAAATGATTTTTCTTTATTATTTTCTTTTTTATGTTCAACAGGTAGGCGCTTGGCCACAATCTCATCTGATCGTAAGTGACGATGAGGCCGACGATGTATCGCGCTTACTCATTAGATGCCTGTTCACTCTACTCTTGAAGACTGCCAAGTTACAAGATGACGGGAAGACAGACGCTTATACGCTTTATATTGAAACCTCACTTCACCTCACCTCACACAACATAGTAACTTTTTCGAAGTCGGTTAAAAATGGGCAGTTGAAAAGCATTTAAGAACATTTCCTTTTTTTTTCTCAGTAGATTTTTTTTTTTTTTTTTTATCGTAGCTCAGCAAAGTGACTGTACTGTGCCTGATGGTGAGCACAGTATAATCCAAAAACAACGGCGACTACCGAGAGACACGCTATCCCTCATCCCTCACCGGTCGCCGCTGTCATGCCGGCTTGCATAAATGTCTCTTCACGTTACGCTTGAAGGACCCCATATTATAGGAAGGAGGGAACACACTGGCCGGGAGATTGTTCCAAAGCTTCACGGTACGGCAGAGATAAGAAGTTGCGAACTTTTTAGTTCGTGCCCAGATAGGATTTACCGTAAAACTATGGCTCCGAAGCCCAGCGCGCGTGGTTCGGGTATGAAAAGGAGAGGAAGGGATTAAATTAAATAGCTCTTCAGAACACTCGCCATGATACAGACGGTAGAACACGCTCAGTGAGGCAATGTCTCTGCGCAACTGAAGCGGCTCTATAAATTGTGTAATGTCTGAATCATTAACAATGCGGACAGCCCGTCTCTGCAACCTGTCCAGGGCATCTAGTAGGTATTTGGCGGAACCGTCCCAGAGGTGCGAACAATATTCCACACAAGGCCGAACTTGTGCCTTATAAAGGAGGTATAGTTGATCAGGCGTGAAAAACCGTCGCACCCTGTTCAGGATTTCGAGTCTCCGAGATGCAGTGGAGATGACGCTCCCGATGTAATCCCTGAGATTGAGGTCGCTGCGAATATCTATACCTAAGATATTGAGGCTGTCTCGCATTGCGAGCGAGACGTTCTGGAGAGCAGGAAGAGGGGTAAATGGAGATGTTTTGTTTTGTTTTGATGTTTTTTGTTTTTTATTTAATAGATATCGACGAGCTTTAGCATTATCAATAAAAAAGTAGATATTAGGTCGTTTTTTTCCATACCCATCGACGAGTTAAAGTTTTCCTTCATCATTTTCTATTCCTCATACTTCATGATTCTCACATGTACTACCCTTTTAGGACACTCTTTGACAAAAAAAATATTACAAAAAAAATGAACTATGGTCAAATTTCGACCGCTAGAAGACACGTAGCACAGCATGCGCCAAACTCTTTCACCGTTCTGCATATGGCGGCGCAGAACACAAATTTAGCTATAAATTTATGTGCAACATCAGGACAACTTAAAGATAAATAAGTGCTTGTATTAAACTCTTGACTATATTTTATACAAGCGGTATTACAGCTGTATTTAGAGCGGCTAAAAAGATTGACGATGTCTGTACATAGAAAGAGAAAGAAAGAAAGAAATACTTTATTGTTGGAACAACCATACAATTAAATTAAATTACACAAACTAATTAGACAGAAAAAAAATACATTTAAAAAAATTAAAAACATATATATAACTACCCCACGATTATCGAGAAGACGGCAACGGCGAGCGTTATGGCTCCCGCCAATGACCCGAAACCAAGAGGAGAAGCGGCTAAGCCAAAAATGATGAAGCTCCCGCCAAATGAAAAGGCAATACTCATATCGGTGGTACGAGCCGAAATCACCCAGCAGATGGAGGCCATCCCGGAGAGTTACAGAAATTGCCTAATTTCAATAAAAGATCTCATCCTGACCACGAGAGAATTAGGACCCTACGCAGAAGAAGCGTGCGTGTCGATCCTGGAAGGAATTGGTGGCCAGGCTCGACGCGAAGATTCACGACCTTCCTAAGAGTGAAGATCCGACCATTCATCATACATAGCAACAAGGTGTGAACGCCAGTCTACTCTCCGGAGTCGGACAAAGGAAGAAACACCCCCGATAACCAGACAGAAAGCTCAAGTAATTTATAATAACCCTACGCTCTATATAAGAGCAGCGAATGATGCCACCGCATAGGGCACAGCCCTGACACGGTTTCCCAGTGCCAGAATGGCGCGTGAAGAACGTGGAGAAGGCACGTAATATATTAGACATAAAATACAGATAACTACATAATAATTACTTACCAAACTCTTTAATAACAAAATGATTCTGCTTTCTAATCCAGTCATCTAGTATATCAATATCTTGCTTCAATTTGTTGACATCGGTGTATCCAAATGTTTTTCGTACAATCGCTAATTGATCAGGGTTGAAAGTAAACATTTTTGTAAGTACTAGTTTTTCCATATTAAAATTAATATTGTAATTTTTAATATAACAAGTCCCTTGTGTTCAGAACTATTGCTTCGAATGAGAAAACTTGACATGAGTTGTTAATTTATATTATCATGAAATGACGTCAAAATACTGTTGTTATATCTAAATAACGTCTACATCTACTTAAAAGTTTTTAGTTTTAGAATTATACAAATCAAACAAATACATGAGTATTAATTGTTACTAATGACTTTACCTGCATAATACCAGAATCTTTAGTACTAGTTTTTTGTTTTGGAAAAATATTTTCGCACTGTACATATTCAAATGTTCAACTGAACCTCTAACTACGAAATTCCATTTTTGTGTATAATAACTGCGGTTTTATTCCCTATTTCACATCCGTAAGCGTTGATTAAAAAATACAAATATTGAAGTAAAACCTCTCTACGCACGCTTGACTTGGGGAGTAAGCTGGTGTGTGCGTGACGAGAGAGTTACAAAAAGTGTGATCTGGCGAGGCGAACGGAAGTTGAGAGGGAGATATAAGTTAATGAAGATAGCCCATAGTTAGTAAAACCCGTAATAAATTTAAATATTTGGAGAAAATTAATATATGTATTTATTATACACTGGCCTCTGCCCGCTACTTCGTTCGCGTTGCGGAATAGTTGCTCTGGGCTAACGCTAACACGCAGCGGAAGCTCTCAAGAGGAAAAATCCCGATTTTGAAACATACTACACAAAAACACATAACATACTACAAAACACCTGAATTGTAAGTTGTAATAGCTGTAGCACAACATATGATGGATGGATGATGAGGGCAGCATATGATGGTCATAGTTAAAACGAACCCTAATTCCACCGACAAACTTTGCATCTCTAGCTTTGATAGATTTTTCACCAAATAATTCGTTTCATTATAAACAAGACTTGAGAGACCATGTTCTGATAAACAATAAGCATACTCGATTCTTTTGAAAGATTACATTTGTTTGTAAATGCTGCAGCGTGTTTATGATATTATTGTAGATATTCTGAATAGATAATAAAATATAATAAAGAGAATGCGAATACGACATATCTATTTCGACCCATGAAGGAGCTCCCTACCCGTTTCTGAGAGTCCATTTTGTTATTACTTAACGAAAGGAGTACAAACAAGACATATCTGTTTCTACCCATCACGGAGTTACATAACAATTTTTGAAGTGGGTCGTCATCAGATCATTTTGTTTAGTCCTGTGGTAAGCTCTCGTTACTACTAACAAAAGGACTACAAGGACGACATATCTATTTCTACCCGTTAAGGAGTTCGATAACAACCTCTGGAGACCACCATCAGCTCACTTATTTAAGTCCTGTGGTAAACTCTCGCCACTACTAACAAAAGGACTACTAAGATGACATATGTATTTCTACCCGTCAAGAAGTTCCATAATGAATACCTCAAATCCATATACAGTCAAAACGTAAAAAAAACTAACGTAATAAAGACCAAACATAGAATTTTTGTTTCAACCTAATTACAGTGTCTCTTACTACTAGAAATATAAACCACTATAAAAAATTGGTTAGTTTTTCAAAATTATCAAAACGTTTTGTGAAGTGTATACGTATTTCTACAGCGATGTTTTTTTTTCTAATCGAGTGCAAAGCAACGTATACCTCCACTTGGTACGGCGCCTGAGCGCGATCTGGCGCGACGTGAATCCTTCTTCTATACTTTTGTTTACGTCGAATATAAATAAAGAAATAAATTGGACCTTATTCCAAAGGAGTTAAGGTCTACGTAACTGACTAAAATCGAGATATTTTGTGTACAACAAAATAATTTTTTTTTATCAGATGTAGTGTAGATAACTTGGATTTTATTTAATGTCATTTAAACTTGACTATATGTAGCATAAGCAGGTTTTTTTTTATTAAGAAAAACGTAAATTTACTGAGATTTTCATACCGAAAAATAGGCTGTTTTGCGCGAGGGGATTACGGAGAATTGATTTTTTTAAATGAAAACCTATTAATTAAAAAAAAAAAACAATCATCTGTACATCATTGTTAAAGGTTCAATGTATATTTAGTTAGTCATTATGCTTACCAAAGTTCATTAGTTTTGTTGTAATTCTTACCGAAAAACAGTGAAAATGGACCTTTTTTGAGAGTGCGTCCTTAAGTAACGAATAAATCATTAGATTTGTCCCCGTGTACAAAACACCTTTCGCAAATTTAACAAAGATGCTGTTCAAGAATACCTGTAACAAATTATATTTCAATACAAAGAAAATCTTTACATTTATTAAACGTTGATAGGTATAACTAAAGTGAACTGAACAATCTCGATTTTACATAAAGATATAATTATGTACCGCGATTTTAAGTATCATCTATTTGCTAAAATAAGCATACAGATGTTAATTGTGATTATTATTGTTTGCAAACATCTAGAATCTATTAAAATCTTTTATCATTCACGAACGAAGTAAGTAGCAAAAATTAACAGGAGATTTTGTGGAGATAATATTCCATTATTATTATTTTTTACTAAAATAAGTTTTGACAAATTAAAAAAAAGGGTGGCAATTGGTTATTGTGAACTCAAATAATTATTGAAAAAGTTCACCATATTACATTGATTTCATATAAGTTTTTAATACAGATCTGAGAAGAAAGCAGAAAGAAAGAAAGAAGAAAAAATTCGTGAAAACACTGTTTGATTTACATGATGCGCCTCCACCACACGAGCCGGTGCAGAAGTTCTGCCAAAGCGATGGACGTGCCTGCGTCCGCCGCCCGCAGGCCCTTTTTACGGCGGTCTCAAGACATCGTTGACTCTGCGCCGCCGTGATCTTCGACCGCGGCAGGGAGCTAGCTAGTCTGTACCCTCTCCCTTCCTATTAATACTTAACATAATTTACCATATCGATCGTACCTATCCCGTTATCGATATGCACCACTACAATTCTTACGCACATCACTACTCCTCTCCATAAGACCTGTAAGTGCGAGCGAGGCAGATAGATAAACATGATTTATGACCCGAAGCCTCAGTTCATAATGCGTCGACTATAGTTGTGCCCACGACTTTGTCCATGTGGAACCTGATGTACAAAACAATGATTAATAAAATCATCTGGACTTATTTAGTCCATTCGCTTATCTACTTTTCTCTCATACTTAAGTCGTGGCGCCATTAAAATTACAATAACTTTTGATAGAGTGAACCGATTTTAATGAAACAAAGATTAAGTTACTCCCGAGGATATGTTTTATAATTTTCTTGTGAACCTAGTATTTTAGCAATGATGCGTTTGTCTACAAAGAGACAGATAGACAGGCAGACAGACATTTCTAAAAGTGATTAAAATGTATTCTATTACTTATTCCTAGACACCTGCATCAATTTTTTTCACGAAAATTTACGTTTTAAAATTTAAATTTTACAGACACGTTAGGTTTACATTATTATTATATGTATAAATAGATAGTCACTAAGTTGGAATTGGTCATTTGACGGCCATCTTGAATTATTCGCTTCGAACCATAGAACCATTTTTGATCCAGAGTCGACTCGATAAATGGTCACACTTTCTACAGAATTATAAAAATTATAATACTATAACTATTTAATAATCAGAGATTTCTTTAAAAAAATTAATCACTCGGCTAGGGACGTTTAACTATATTTCTATAAACTTTTTTTTTTTCGAACTCTATGCTATTGACCTAGCAAGGTCTTAACAGCTTCACCGGACTACGTACTACAAACTTGTTCATTAGATTTCAGTTATTTGAAGCTTCAAGTATAAATTTTGCAACAGTTATAGCATTTTATTGTATTTTTTTTTATTATTTCAGAATATATATTCATATGACTATACAGATTTTAGCCAGGTTTATTAGATTTAAAAGGACAATGAAGGACTGCGAATGAAGTCGAGATTGATCGTAATACTTAAAACGATGTATCATTCAATATTATTGACCTTCAAATTATGTTTTGTGTAATTTAAGTAACCATAGTACTAATTAAGTAATAACATTTCCAGTTTACGTACTTGTTTATACGAAATAAGAAAATACAAAATGATATACCAATTAAATTACCATAATTGAAGTGGTTTTACGTCATGTAAATAAAAAGTTCATTTTTTGGAATTTTGTCTGTCTGTCGACCGCTAATTATAACTTTGTTATAAACATAGTCTGTTTTAAATAATTTTATGAAAATACCCTTAAATTAAATAATTAAGAAGGATCTAGTCAAAATATAATTTATTTTGCATAAATCGGTTCTAGTGTTTTAAAAGAGCCCGGTATTCCTGAGTTCTCTTCAATCTACGAGCGTATATTTCTTTAAAAGGCCAGTGACTCCCCTGGGGTTGCTAGTGTATATGGACGGCGGTGATCACTTAACATCAGGTGAAACACCAATTCGTTTGCCTCCATTGATATATAAAAAAAATATTTTCACGGTAATCTCAGTGAAACTATTTTTTCCATAAATTTAATAATCGAAATGTATTCATCCGTAGTTAATTTTCAAAGTTTATTTTGAAAAATAATAATACGTATACATTTTGTACTTACGTAGTCATTTTTTTTAAACTTAATCCCCCTATAGAATTTATTAGTCAGCATCGATGACACCGAAAAAAGGAGATCAAATAAGTAAGAGCAAGAATCACGACATTATAGTATCTTTTTCAATATGTTCTCTATAATATATTTTTTGTTTTGTTTACATAATAATAATTCTTTGGATCTTTATAAATTTTCATATTATAATGCCTACGCTAATATCACTTCTGCTAGTAAGAAAAGAAGATACAAACAAAAAACACAGAGTGAGTGAAGAATAGAACACAAATGAAACAAAAGAAGAAACGAAGACTCATAAAAAGAAAGGACAAAAGCCATGAAAAATGTGACAGAACACCAGAATCGACGATAATGAGAAACGGAATGGCAAAGTCTTTGCCCACCACACCAGAGGGATTCTGACGAAGGGGGGACTCAGTCTTCCCAATTAAAAAAAAGTGTGTGTACTTATGTACACGCGTTAGAAGTTATACTTCTTTGGCGTAACAAGATAAAAATCATTTCAAAAATTTTTATCTTTCGCCTTATTCTACGTTTGTAGAAAAAACGACACTAACAATAGAAAACAGGTATTTAATAAATTGAAAGTTATAATACAAACAACAACTACAAAGAAACAAAATGTTGACTATAGCTAACTTCAGGGTGTCGGATTTTCGTGACGGTGTGCGCGCGCATCGTAATAACTTCAGGGTGACGGTTTTTCGTGACGGTGTGCGCGCGCATCGTAATAACTTCAGGGTGACGGTTTTTCGTGACGGTGTGCGCGCGCATCGTAATAACTTCAGGGTGACGGTTTTTCGTGACGGTGTGCGCGCGCATCGTAATAACTTCAGGGTGACGGTTTTTCGTGACGGTGTGCGCGCGCTTCGTAATAACTTCAGGGTGACGGTTTTTCGTGACGGTGTGCGCACGCATCGTAAAAATTTACTCATCATTTTTCCCTAACGCGCCAAAAGAAGTATAACTTCAAAAAATCACTTCTACTATTGTAAACATTCAATCATTTTGGAGTTTAAAATTATATGTTTATGTCAATTTTTTGCTATTTTTAATTCAGATAAGTATCGTTATAAAATCTTGTTTATTATAGACCAAGATCCCACAGCTGCCAGACCTAACTTATTTTTAAATGGATGAAACCTTATGTTTTGAATAGTGGTTTATGTACTTATAACGCTTTCGTACTCACGGAGCTCGAGACTGGGGGCGATGTATAAATATAAGGGCTCAAAGGTGACTAAAAATAGGTTCTACTTTACTTATTTTTAAATGGCTGATTTTTATATATGTTGTGTATAATATCATTCTAAAGCGGGAACCAGTGTCGCCAGACACCTAACCAGGGGCACAACTTCTGCCAGACGCTTAAAGCAGACAAAAAAATGAGTGAACTTAATTTTTTTTTAAATGCTTGATTTTTTTATATGTTATTCAGAGATCTATTACAAAACTATATTTCATCAGCCAGACAGATTGTAAGGGTCAAACATACCGCCATACATGAAAAATACTTAGCTGTTTGTATGAAAGCGAGAACTTTACATTTGCGTTTCAGAGTAAAACTAGCGGGCCCGGCAGACGTTGTCCCGCCCTGATTATAAAAAAATCCTTGACAAATTAAATACTAAAACGTTCCGCATGAATCACTTTATACACTGGTGAAAACCGCTTGAAAATCCGTTCAGTAGTTTTTGAGTTTATCGCGAACAGACAGACAGACAGACGCGGTAGGGGACTTTGTTTTATACTAAGTAATGATACTCAATACCTTTAATTCAATAACTTTGTATCTTCATTTACAAAAATGAATCATATAATAGAAATAGTAATTAACAATTATTTATTGAAGGCCGAAGGTTTATCCATTACATATATTTCGGTAGAGTAATTTCTTTTTCAAGGCAATGAGTTGTATACAAAAAACATTTATTTTAATTTCGGAACAGATATTAATTAAGTCAATATAAAAATAATCAAAAAGAAAGTTAAGTGTATATAGTTATCTAATAAATTTATTTGATTTTCTCCTAATCATCTTGGTCATCATCGTATGAATCAGACGAAGCTTCATCATCAAGCCAATTCTGATAATCTAGCTTCAAGTCATCGTTATCACCATCATTGTTATTTACATTACTGGCAGCTTCTTCTGCAAAAAATGATAAACAAATTAAAAAAAATAACTAATAATATACATTTTAAACTTGAAGTCAAAGTATAGTATAATTTACCTGGTTCCTTTAGGGATTCTCTAACAAAACCTGGTAATTGGTCACCATCAAACCAATGGAGATTGTACTGGTTTTCTTGCAAAGTCCATCTATTGTTCTCTGGAGTGATAGAGCAAGATTGTTCTACACTCGCATTATTCCATACTTGCAATGTAATTTGCTCTAAGAAATTGTTTAACTCAGTTTTGCATGGTGGTAAGTTGCTAGCATCAAAGTTCTTTAAATTTTTTGTACTGAATTCTTCATTAACTTCAGACACAGTGTAAGTATTTAAGAACAGCAGAAGCCTAGCAGCATCGACATCAATTATTTCACGAACAATTATTCTCACAGACTGTAATACGCATATGTAAAGCTCTCGCGGTCATACTAGCTGCTAACTATTTTTCATGTATTGCGGGATGTTTGCCCCTTACAATCTGTCTGGCTGATGAAATATAGTTTTGTAATAGTTGTCTGAATAAGATATTAAAAAATCAAGCATTTAAAAATAAGTTAAGTTCACTCATTTTTTTGTCTGCTTTAAGCTTCTGGCAGAAGTTGTGCCCCTGGTTAGGTGTCTGGCGACACTGGTTCCTGCTTTAGAATGATATTATACACAACATATATAAAAATCAGCCATTTAAAAATAAGTAAAGTAGCATCTATTTTTAGTCAACTTTGAGTCCTGATATCTATACATCGCCCTCAATCTCGAACTCCGTGAGTGCGAAAGCGTTATAAGTACATAAAAAACTACTCAAAATATAAGGTTTCATCTATTTAAAAATAAGTTAGGTCTGGCAGCTCCGGGATCTTGGCCTATTATATTTACTAGCGCTAAACTGTTGTAAATGGTGGTTATCTTGAGTCATAAAAGTGAGATTGCTAAAGCTTTGGATCAGGCATCATTCATAATTCATATAAAACTCTTAAAAACACACTTAAGAGTATCTACAGCTAAATTTATTTGAGACTGATTCAGACAGGTTGATAGTAATTTTAAATATACAAATTATAAACTATAAAAACTATTTAAATTATCTGCTTGTTTCAAGAAATTATCAGTACCATTGTGAGAACCGAGTACAAAATAAGCACCTGAGAAATACATGTGAAAAATAATATAAAACTCAGAGATACAGAATAGAAAAATTATTGTTCTAAACTATGAAATTAACTAATTAATGTATTTAAATTTAATTTGAGTAAACTTCTCTGAGACATAGAATAGGATTATGTATTCGTTTATGCAATTCAGGTGTGATAGGACTCGACATTGTGTACGACGAGCAGTGGCGTAACTATACCATCGGAGGCCCGTGACGAAATTATTGAATGCAGCTCCAGTATAAATCGTTATTTTGGTATTTAATTTTCCTAAATTACTGAAGTAGATACCCAATAGTATAACTACTCTTGGGCTGGGGACCCAGCAGGGG
Organism: Antheraea yamamai; assembly: GCA_036509395.1. Lineage (NCBI taxonomy): Eukaryota > Metazoa > Arthropoda > Insecta > Lepidoptera > Saturniidae > Antheraea > Antheraea yamamai. Next base: position 8,431,340 of record AP028439.1, on the reverse strand, counting down.
GCTCGAGGTATTTTGGCAGTTCTGCCACCCTATAGTGACGGCACTGCCGGCGAGATAACGATCACCACAGACCAGTCATAATGGCTTGCTTAGGTGTGTGGCATTTTAGGGAAACGAGAAGAACGAAAATAATAAAAACCTGTAGTTGACAACGAAATTATTCTGTATGCGACTGTTTTTTTTTTATATTATTGGGGGCAAACGAACAGGCGGGTCATTTGATAGTAAGTGATCACCACCGTTCTTAGACACTAACAACACCAGGGGAGTCACAACTGCGTTGCTGGCCTTTCAAGGAGGTGGGCCTCCTGCGCTCTCACTGACCGAACGAAACGCAACAATGCAAGCACTGTTACTTCACGTCGATTTTCTGTGGTTCTGGTGGTAGTACCGGGGCGAGCCGACCCATTAATGCTAAATCAGTAACAACTTCAGCGTAGCTCTACTACCAATAAAATCACATCAGATAACCTTACATACGTGCACACATTACACATATAGTGGAAGGGTTTTATTTTTTTCCCTTATCGAAGTGAATCGAGTAGTTCGTTTTCACATCCGATATACATGTAAACGTTTACAATTTCAATTGTATGACTCACAAATGAATATATGTATTAGAGTAGTTTAGCTAGATTAGATCCGCGTTTATCGACAACAGCTCAAGCCGAGGTGTGCCGTGCACCATTGAGCTAGTTGTCTGAATAAAATCGGCTGAGTGCCTTAAGCGCTCACCTTGTTAGTCCGGTGAAGCTGTAAAGGTTTTACAAGGCCAAAAGCATAGTCAGTTCTCGAAAAAAAAAGGTGGTAAACACTCCAAACCTATACGGGAAAGGCTCTCAAATTCAACTGCCGGAATACACCAACAAGCGCTTGGCAACAGATTTTTAACATGAGGGTTAGGGTGGTAACTAGCTAGGCGGACTTAGAAAAACCTCTACCTATGCTATGGTTTCATCACTGTATTTTCCTTCACTGAAAGCTCCGAGTCAATTGCAAGGATTGAAACTATGTTCATCGATTGTGTGTCCGAACACGCTATCAAATTAGCCGTTATCTTTTCAAAACCAGGGAATACAGGGAATGAAGTCACAAAATTCGTATACGATAGAATTCACTCTTAACTTTGCTAAGATTAAATTTATAATATTTTCTAAAAGCGTCATCTATCATTGCCTATTTTTATTATTTATCCGAATATTTTTGTAAATATTATAATTAGAAGAGAACTTATGGTAAAAGAAGCAAGTATCTGATAAAATACTTAAATGCATACATCTTGATACTTTAACAAAGCGTAAGAAAATTACTATTGTTGTTGAAAAGGTAACCTTATTGAGTTACTTTTAATAAATTAAAAATAATCATGTAATACACGTTTGCAAATAAACACTGCAGATATAATGCCTTAAAATGAAAATTAAATGCATCAACACTGTAGTCTCGTATTTAGATAGCTATTTATTTCTTCCTTCGTAGTATATTATATCAACAGCACCGGGTCTCATGGGACCGAGTAATAAAATTAATAACAGCAAGAAAGACCGGTATATCCTTCCATATTGCATTAGATTCCACACAGTATACCAGATGTATTACATATTTTGAAGTAAAACTTCTTTAGGCGCGACTAGGAGGTAACTGGACGACAATGCAACGGAAGTGCGTTACGGCAATATGGCGTCACGTTTCTGTACCATCCGGTTAGATAATAATTAAATATAACCAAAACTTCTACTAAATCATAATTAATTTAATTCGTTACTTATCATAGCAATCTGTTCGTACTTTTATATATTTTATTTACTTTATAACAAAGAGTTGTTAATAATATTTCCTGTATTATTTAAGTACCGAATTAGCTGATAGATGGCACTACAGATAATGAAGCTTTGATATAATTTGTTACTTACTTATGTTGAAACCTGATGGCAGCACGGTCGCGTGCCCATATAATTATACATAATATATTCTATTGTATGATTTTTATTATTATCCATTTAATTTTTTCCATTAATTTTTGTTTGAAAAATTTTTGACTAAATTTTTATATGAACTATTTATTGACAAAATCAAAAAAGTTTTACTTCGATCGCGTGTGTCGGTTACACGCATTCTTTTTTTTGTATATATCATCATAAAATAAAAAGATCACTTTTACGTAGTTTGATTCACTATTCATTAACTTAGTATCCTACGTTTATGAGAATCCAAGATTAGGTAGGTTATTTTAACTGTGATAAAAGACTCCTTGATTGCACTCTTTGGGGTAACTTTTTTGAAGGGGTTTTAAATTGTTTTAATAAATATTGTACAGTGGTCGAAATATTCGCAGTTTTATAAGAAACGAATATTCAAAAGGTACCTAACTTTGTTCAAGGACATTCTGGTGCGTTTTTTTATAGTAGCTCTTTGTTTAATTATTCTTAATAAGTTTTTATCAATTCTATTATATTATTTTGTAAATTATTCTATGAAATATAATCTCATTACGAAATACGCGTTTCCGTTGTGAATAAATAATAAAACATTGTTTTTTTGTAATTAAGATTTATTTCTACCATTTCCTTTCGCTAATTAAAGTATATTACATTTATGTAAATTTAAAAACAGTTATACACTATTGGAATTTAAAAAACGTCCCACATTCTTTTACAAGTATCGAAATTGTAATATAGACGTGTTTTTTCACCATATAACCCACGATGGAACACAACCCCACAATATCAAATTAAGTTATGTGATATAGTTTATAAGACAAATATGAGTAAATTGATTTTTATCCAAAAATATTACTTTTTATATTATATTACGTTATATATACGTTAAAACCTATAAAAATATATAAAAAAATGACCTGATAATATATAAAATAAAATCTCAAAGTTATACGAAATTTGATCTATAAGGCATGAATACGTCATACAGTCGTTGAGAAACCGGTAACACCCATTGACATATAAAAACCCGAGACACACAGTCTCGAATAAAAGTAGCGCTCAAAACCGGCCGCAAAAACTCCCCAATATACATAAGTGGTTATAGTTATGCCATAAACTTATGATTTTGCAAATTCAACCTTACTTGAATGATTTAAAGTTGTTTTATCAAGGACGCAAGCGACGCGAGACTATTTGAAACGACTGCATAATCCAAAATTATACACTCATTTTTGTGTGCCGGCTGTGAGACGTTAAGTGTGCGTCTTGGGTTTTTGTATATCAATGGTAATACCTAAAATAGTTTTATTATATTTGTCGCCATTAAAAGAACAAATACTTTTTATATATAATTATTATTCAGTTATATTTACGGTAAACTATATACCTGACCTACTTACTGTAGGTACCTACTGTTATAGTTACATCAATATTATCTTTTAAAAATTAATCGACGTTCAATGTTCTGAAGGAACCCGGCATACCGAGGTATTCTTCATTGAATTTATCAACAAGTCTGTATGCTTCATTAGTGCGCGCAGCAAATATATCTTTCATATACTCCTTATGTTGATCTGAACTAAGAGCAGTGATCCAATCATCTGGAAGAGAAAGTCATAAGTAAGTATTTTTAAAAGCATTCCAATTACCACGTATCTGAAATTGGCACGCGCTAAATTGAGTAACGTTTGGCGTGAAGTTCCCACTTGAACGGCTAAGTATTTTTAAAAGCATTCCAAATACCACGTATCTGAAATTGGCACGCGCTAAATTGAGTAACGTTTGGCGTGAAGTTCCCACTTGAACGGCTAAGTATTTTTAAAAGCATTCCAAATACCACGTATCTGAAATTGGCACGCGCTAAATTGAGTAACGTTTGGCGTGAAGTTCCCACTTGAACGGCTATTTTGTGGTGTTATTTACAAAACTCACAGCGTTACTACATACTTTACTCTAGTTTTATTCGCGTCTGGATATGGTATCTGATAAACGACGGGTGATGGAATCGAAGATTGATAAGGACGCTACCAAATATCCCGCTCTGAGTGCTAAAACAGCTAAAGGTAGCGCTAGAGATAAAAGCAACTAATAGTAATAAATTAAATTAACTAAAAAGCTGTAGATACGTTATAAGCGCTTCGACAGCGCCTTGTTAAAACTTGGCTAGCTAGCTTATTTTTGACGGCTGCCCCGTCAATTCGGACGTATCTAAGCAACATATAACTATTTCTTTTTCCCCACCGATTTTGAAAATATGCCATCTTATTTCCACATTTTATCTAAGACAGTGTGGCGTTACCATATTACTTTACGTATGTGTGCGTTATCGTGCCATTTGTTTTGTCAAAATATCATGTAGGTAATGTATATACAGCTTTTTAGTTGTAATATCATTGCGCTACATACATTTTCCCGTATGATGTTGAAAAGGTAAAAGTTGACGCTGTTAAAATGCGTATAAATCAAAAAAATAAATTTTCAAAAAAAAGTATTAACCGACTTCAATATCAATCAAAAACCCATAAGGCACTAAAAAGCGGAAAATAAATAGTTTATCAAATTAACCAAATTAAATAAAACATATGAATATGTGTGCTACCTAGAGATATATTGGAAATCGGTGCCAACCAAAATTTCAAATTTGTTCCAGGTAGAAAAGTATTACAGAGACGCGAGAGTGAACTTAAACTTTTTGTACCTATGTAGATGATACGATTTTCAGTTGGCACCGACTTCTAATATATCTCTAGGTAGCACACATATTCATATGTTTTATTTAATTTGGTTAATTTGATAAACTATTTATTTTCCGCTTTTTAGTGCCTTATGGGTTTTTGATTGATATTGAAGTCGGTTAATACTTTTTTTTGAAAATTTACTTTATTTTTCCATTTTTAGTGTACATAAATATATTTTACTAGCAGTGCCCGCGAACTCCGTTCCGCCTTAAGTATATTAAAATATGCGCATTTTTGCGGTATGGTATGCGATATGGTTTCATTTGGTTGTACAATAAGTAACGTTTGGTACGAACGCAACCTTATCAATAATCCGCGATAGTTTCTACCACCAACTCGGCTACCATCGCTTCACACATAATACACCTTAAGTAATGTAATTACAATGCTTGCGTCATGTTGCAACACAGCAACGAACATAAGCACAATAGGCTCCTAAGAATTGAAGAGTTTTTTTTATAATATTGGTGGCAAACGAACATACGGGTCACCTGATGGTAAGTGATTACGGCCGCCCATGGACACCTGCGACACGAGAGGAAACACAGATGCGTTGCCGGCCCTTACGAAAGGAGTAGGCTCGTTTCTTGAAAGTTTTCTTACTTTGTCACAGATCCCATAATCAGAACCTAACCAAACTCTCATCAAACTACCCTTGAAGTACTAGTAAAATATATTTATGTACGCTAAAAATGGAAAAATAAAGTAAATTTTCAAAAAAAAGTATTAACCGACTTCAATATCAACCAAAAACCCATAAGGCACTAAAAAGCGGAAAATAAATAGTTTATCATATTAACCAAATTAAATAAAACATATGAATATGTGTGCTACCTAGAGATGTATTGGAAGTCGGTGCGAACCGAAAATCATATCATCTACATAGGTACAAAGTTTAAGTCCACTCTCGCGTCTCTGTAATACATTTCTACCTGGAACAAATTTGAAATTTCGGTTGGCACCGACTTCCAATACATCTCTAGGTAGCACACATAGGTTGATATTGAAGTCGGTTAATACTTTTTTTTGAAAAGTTACTTTATTTGAAGTCGGTTAAAAACCACTATTACTTAATAATTTTGTACGTCGTACATGTTACATATGTAGTAAATGGATTATATATTATTATCATCATATACGTAGTCGGGTCATAAATTCTATTACATTTTTTAATGTAATTAATTATAGACATTTTGATAAACATTTATAAATTATATATGGAATTAAATGTAGATTATAATTTTATTTATTCGAAATGCCACCATCCATCTTTTACAATCTTGGAACTTTGAATCGTCAGTGTACCATTTGATAGTACGATAAACAAACTATAGTGTTATTTTACATTTTTGCGGAATGTTGATAAAATCTCTGTTGACGCGTAACCACAGCGGTTCAATGCGACAACCATAACTCTATCTTATTTTTGCGATTATTCCATTTTTGAAAATTAATAAAAATGAATTTCCTTTTTAATTCCAGAAAGCGCGAACATTCTGTTTTCTAAATTATTCGAATTATATCTGGCCAGTATTCGAAAAATAAAAATATTAAGGTTGTGACAGAACTTATGACCCGAGTAGGTATAGCTAACTTTATGTTCTTAATAAGTTATTAATAGGTTGATAATTGTGTAAATAATAATAAATAAGATTGTAATTTAGGTGTTAATTTTACCATGTAATATACATTGTAATTATCAGTATACCTATTAGTAAATATCATAATCTCTCTAGGATTTATATCATACTAGCGGGCCCGGCAGACGTTGTCCCGCCCTGATTATAAAAAAATCCTTGAAAAATTATATACCAAAGCGTTCCTCATGAATCACTTTATCCACTGGTGAAAACCGCTTGAAAATCCGTTCAGCAGTTTTTGAGTTTATCGCGAACAGACAGACAGACAGACGCGGTAGGGGACTTTGTTTTATACTATGTAATGATGTTGATATAGACGGTTTTAGATTACTTTTTTTTATTCAACTGACTTTGCCATTTTGTAATGCCTAAGAAGCCGGCTGAAGTCTGCTAGTGATAAATAAATATTACCAATAGTATCATTAAGTGATTCGAAAACTGTAATAATTTTGTTTACGAAATAATATATGTATTCAACTGTACTGTTTAAATTCTATAGTCAATGATTCTGAACTCCAAATATAGATATAGTAAAACTTAGACATATCATCTTTGTCTATAATATCTAGATAACAGTTTTTTGCTAAATGGTATATGCACTATATAAGATATTGATATCGAAAATATATTTTGAAGGTATACTTCTTTTGGCGCGTTAGGGAAAAATGATGAGAGTAAATTTTTTCGATGCGCGCGCACATCGTCACGAAAAACCGACACCCTGAAGTTAGCTATAGTCAACATTTTGTTTCTTTGTATTTGTTGTTTGTATTCCTTTATATGAAAACTTTCAATGTATACCTTTTTTGTATTTTGTTAGTGTCGTTTTTTCTACAAACGTAGAATAAGGAGAAAGATAAAATTTTTGAAAAGATTTTTATCTTGTTACGCCAAAGAAGAATAACTTCTAACGCGTGTGCATAAGTACACACACACTTTTTTTTAATTTTTGTCTGTCTGTTTGTTTGCTCCGGGTATTCTCCGCAACAGTTAGATCGATTTTGACAGGAATTTCACTGGCAGATAGCTGAAGTTATAGGGAATAACTTAGATTATTTTATTTTAGACTAGCTGCCACCTGCAACTTTGTTGCGTGTAATTTAGTAAAACGATACATTACTTTTATAGATATATACTGTATAGATAAGATTAATCACTGCAACCTTACAAAATGATGAGACAAACAGGGTTAAATTTAAATAAATTTGTCTCTAAATCGATGAAATTTTGAAAATTATTTCTTGTGAAGCCAGTGTATACATGAAAAAGATTACACAGAATTGTGTAGAAATAATTTAAATGTGACTTTTTATTCTATACTAACTGACCCGGCTATGCGTTACTGTGGCTCATATATTACACGTTAAATTAAAATTATGAAAATAAGCCGTGACCACATCTATGAGATATCTATAGCAGTCGGTCCTGCAGTTTTCTGTTAACAAACTAATCTAAAGCGCCATCTGTTTGAGACTCATGACACTTACAATTAGTAACAATAATCAACATTGACAATCATTTGTAATTAAAAAAGGTGGAGGCCATGAATCGAACTATAAATTATCCTATCTCTAAAGTTGGAGCAAATTATATATAAGTGTCAACTTTCATAAAGATTGGTTGAATAGTTTCGGAGTTAATCGTGGACAAATATCACGACTCTGCATTTTTATATATTTACTAGCTGACCCGGGCTTCGTCTGCGTAAAATCGGTTACCTACCAGTTCTAATTGTATTTGGAAACTTGTATAATCTTAAAAAAACGTTGAACCCGACTACAGTGATTCCCACCGTTTCCAATTTTGAAACCAAATAATTCAGGCACATAATCAAACACATACTTTATTGGTTTAGTCAAATGATTTAGATATAATTGTGGAAGAAATTTTGATGAGGCGGACATAGTGCCATCTGTCATTCAACAACATCCGACCGTTGAATTATTTGGATATTGTTCATACAAAAATCGCAAATAAAAAATGGGAAGATGGGATTAGGAAAGTGAAAATTTGGGGTTGTGGGTATTTTTTGATGGCAAATAAAAAAAATACAAAAAATAAAAATTGACAAAAAAATTTAACAAAAAGAATTCTGGATAAGGATACCCTAGTAACCTAGAGGTATAAAATATACTTTGCGATCTATTCGCATACTTACCAAATATATATTTAAAATTTTATACAAATCGGTCGAGCCGTTTCGGAGGAGTTTAAATACTAATACCGTGACACGTGTTTTTTTATATATTAGATACTAGCGGGCCGGGCAGACGTTGTCCCGCCCTGATTATAAAAAAATCCTGGACAAATTATATACCAAAACGTTTCTCGTGAATCACTTTATTCATTGGTGAAAACCGCATAAATATCTGTTCAGTTGTTTTTGAGTTTATCGCGAACAGACAGACAGACAGACGCGGTAGGGGACTTTGTTGTATTCTATGTAATGATGATATTTTCTAATGTTGATCTATAGGTCTCGCTAAAGGTACCGTTTGATTGAATTATGTCAGAATTGTGCTCACCTCTTAATTCCTTGAGTGATCTCTCCTTACCACCATATTCAACAGGTAGGATTTGCTTATCGAGAATCTGATGCAAGCTTTCTTTATTTTTATGAACATGAATTCTTGAACTTATTTTTGGAGATAAAAACTGATTTAGAGCTTTAATAAATACGTCTATTAGTTTCGATTCTGTAATCATGTGTATTCCTAATATTCTTGCTCCAAAGCCTTCCTGTAAAAATAAACTCACTTATACACAGTTCTATAGCAGTGGAGTTTTTTATTATCTGTAATGATTATATAATGTTATTTGTTTATCGACCTTATTAAGGGAATGGAAGAAATGTTAAGAGTTAAAATTGGTGTAACAATATCCATTGCTTGGGCCTAAGTATTTTTATGTTATAGATTAATTTATAGTTAGTAGTGGAATAGCCGAGTTTAATATTAGCAATTATGGACGATATAATTCACAATCCATAATTTATATTTAAGTTTAAATTAATTTATTTGTGTATAGGTATCACGTAGCTTTTATAGTATCATCAAGGTAATCAACAACATATGTTTCGAAAGTTTTCTAACCCACCTCCTTGACTGAATTGGAAACGTTCAATAAATGAACCTGAATTTCCAGTTTCTCGGTATGTGGTTTTCTTTTGCCTGTGTCTTGTCCTTAACTGTAGAACTGTATTGGTTTGTAAATGAGATAAAATACGTACCGTTATTATTGTCATATATTGTTGTAATTCGACAAAATTAATATTTGCCAAAATATCCGCTAAATTTGAATCAAGATAGTCCTGTATTATCACAAAGCCGTTGACATAGTCGTGTGCTTTTAAGTATTCACAAATCTAAGAGGAAAAATAGCATAGAATTGGTATTAGAAATAGACAAATACTATAAATAAATTGCATATATTTTATATATCATAGGAGACAAACGAACAGGCGGATCACCTGATGTTAAGTGATCACTACCGTCCATAGACACTAGCAATACCAAGGGAGTTACAAGTGCGTTGCCAGCCTGTGTTTGGGAGGAGAGGGGAGAAGGATGGGGAGGGGGAGGCAGAGGCAAGGTGGTCTTCCAGCGCTCTCACTGAGCGAACGGAACGCAACGATGCAAGCACTGTTACTTCACGTCGGTTTTCTATGGGAGGGTGGGGTATTACCCCGGGCGAGTCGACCCATTCATGCTGAAACCAGTAATATCTTCAGCGGGGCTCTACTACCTACTAAACAATAATTCTTCTGACAGAGGAATGAGTTCCATCAGCGAGATGATTTGTTGAGTCATGCGTCATAAACCTTGAGCACTGATAGCTTTAAGCGACTAGTGCATATCAAGAACACCGCCTAGATTACAAAATATACTTACATAGGCTTTATTAATATGTAATTATTTTTACTTACTGTTATATTTAACCTATAAAATTCCATAAAAGTGGCGGATGTAAACTCTTTTCCGTTGATTTTTATCATATATACTCTCAGGTGATCCTTTGTCATTTTTGGAAGTGGTATACTATAACTGAAATATAGAATTGAGATCTGAAAACTTATATTATTTTAACCTGTTCTAATATAAATATAATTTAGTATGTGAAACAGTTGTAACAGACCCATTTAGGTAAATTATGAGAAAATAAAATAAAAATAGATACAACTAACAGCATCTAGTTAGAACTATAAATAGTTTGCCATTTAAGGTAACTTATGAAAGAATCCAAAATTTTGACAGACGTGATAATTAGTATGATTTTTGAAAATTTTACCTTTTAAACCTTTTAAATAAAAGAAATAATGGGATTTAATAATTATAAAGTACTTAGTAACTTGAGTAACTTTATGATAGGTATTAATAGTCATTGTAAATTAAAAAAAAAACATTAACACCGGGGAGAAATCTTAGTGTAAATATTGAATCATTTATAAAATCATAAACAAAAGTGTAAATTTTCTATTATCTGTATTTCGTTTAAAATAATCGACCAATAAGGAATCAAGTCAACTGGTTTTGTTAAAAATTATGAACGAAAAATTTTTTTATATATACACTATATGGAGGTATATGTATCGAGGAGGGGGGGGGGGCGTTACACAGTGCAGCGACAACTAGAGTAATCAATCAAACGACTATAATAAAAGGTGGACACTCTATTTAACCATATGGTAAAATAAATAAATAATTTTTACAATCTCTGAAGTTACTGTTTGAAGTTCGCAATATTTAAAAATGATAATAAAATGACGATTTAGTTGTTTTGATTTCGTTTTCCATATTTTGTAGCTTAATTAGATTATTCGTCGGTTTACACGCTTACATCTCGTAGTCGTATGTTTCAATTTGAAATATTCCATCGTTTGTACAACAAAAGAGGATTTCCTGAGTACTGACTACGTCCGATAGTGCAAACGACTTTAAAAATACTTTAAATGAAATAGAACGAATGCAATAAACACTACAAAGAATTGTCTAGCAATATTTCCATATACTATATACTTTTTTCTTTAGTCTTCTATATTTACTGGTAAAATATTCAGTTAATCTTTATCTTACTTTTCTACTATTAAAGAAATTTTGGTTACGATCGATAAATTTAAAAAATATATTTTACCCGTAAAAAGCTGTCTTAACAGCGACTTACATGAGCTGTATTTTTATTTCCAAAATGTGCTTAACGCGAGCGAAGCCGCGAGAAAACATTATTTAGATGTATATACGTAATTACTTACTTTTATATACATGGAAAATATTTGCTAGTTCCATAGAATTATCACATAGTATAAAACAAAGTCCCCTACAGCGTCTGTCTGTCTGTCTGTTCGCGATAAACTCAAAAACTACTGAACGGATTTTTATGCGGTTTTCACCAGTGGATAAAGTGATTCTTGAGGAAGGTTTTAGTATATAATTTGTCAAGGATTTTTATATAATCAGGGCCGGACAACGTCTGCCGGGCCCGCTAGTTAACAGTATATATGTAATTAGCGAAATATATGATATATTAAAATAAAATAAGCATAGTTACGCCAACTGTGTAATTTCTGCTAAGTCGGTCTCGATATCGCAATTCATAAAAAACTTCGGTAGTAACGTTTTTAATGTACACAACTTATCGATTTGTTTTTTAGCTTTTTCTAAGGAACCCTTGCAAGATATGATTGATACCTCCAGGAATCGTCTTGCTGAAAAGGAATATATTGAAATTAATACTTACATAAAAAAAAAACATGAAAAGCAGAAACCAAAAGAATAAAGCGTAAATTTATATTGACTTGGAGAATACTACAGTTAATTGACCTTCTGAGATGATGAAAACAGCCAATAACAAATAAACTCGTTTTCGCAACTCAGATGTTTAATAACCCGGTTATTATTCATTTTATGGTTTTTATACTTATTTGTATATTTTTACGCACTTATTTTTATATATGTTGGAGTAGTTTACATAATATAATACATTCGAAAGTATACTTAGAAAAATTTTTGACTAGTATTTTTTTGCTTTACTTAACTTCGTATTGTCATAGAAATTTTAATTTTCGTGTAAAAATAATTGGAACTATGCAAATATTAATAATACTATTTAATTTGCATGAGTATCTTCATTCCGCGTATGTAAATATAGATTTTAAGACGGTTGTCTGGTAATTTCAATCATATTAGTGGTGCGAAACATAAATGTTTGTAAACAATAGAATCGATTCAATAATGTAATAAGAAATTACAACAAAATTACAAACTACTTACTGAAGTCTTTCTTGATTAAATGGGGTTGTTTCAGCAGCCATTCTTGTAATATATCCACTGATTCAGACATTCTAGTTTGATCTAAGTTATAATGATTCCTAACAGCTACTAAGGTATCGGGTAGAAATTGTAAACATTCATTTTCAGGTATAAATTCCATTGCTTAATGGTTAATTCCGATCAACGATTATACTATAAAATTGATATGTGTGCACTGTTGTAAGAACTATGCTGGACTGATATAACAGACCGGTGTAATTGTGTTTAGCAAAAACGATATTTTTTATACATATAGTCTGTATTATTTGCCGTGTGATATATAAGTTAATGTAAGTTACATTGTGTACAATTATATTAGTGGGTAAAGGTTTCTTCTGAAGGAGAACTACGTGCTTATCCCTACAGAGATCTTGTTGCATATTGGCGATCATAAACAAGAAGATATTTGCCGAGTTTCGGTCACCCGATGCACTCAGATCAATTGCTGAATATAGAGAACGGCTATACCCAGTTTGCCTGGCCAAAATTTGCATGGAAGAATTTTTTTTTAATTTTGCCGAAAGTAAAAAAAATGTTTAAAAAAAAATCCATATGAAAATATAAGTAACTTAGATCATTGTAGGAAGATTTACAAAAATATTGATAGATTAATGTTTAGTTGATTAGGGATGGCATTTGAATTTTGAATTGGATTTTATGCAACGAAAATGTCTAAGGAAAAAGAGATAGCTATAATGTATTATATATAGGTTTTAGACTCTGAGAGAATGAGATAGTATATTCTTAATGTACTTGAGATATATACAAATAGAGGGGGAGAGAGAAATGTTGAAATCTATACCACCATTATTTTCTGTTGAATCTTGACTATCGCGCACTTTTACTAATTACTAGCTATACCCACTATTTCATCCACGTGGAACCTGATGCACAAAGCAGTAACTAATAAAGTCATCTAAATGTATTTAGTCTATTTGCTTATCTACTTTTCTCTCATACTTAAGTCGCATCGTTATTAAAATTGCAATAACTTTTAATAGAGTGGACCGATTTCAATGACACAAAGACTAAGTTATTTTCGAAGATACGTTTTATGTTTTTCTTAATGTGATTTTATTTTAAACACAGTACATTAGCAGTGATGCGTGTTCATACAAACAAACAGACGGATAGATAGACATTTCTAAATATTATTGACATGTATTTTATTATTTATTCCTAGACACCTACAACATTTTTATTACACGAAAATTGTAAAAGTACAGACATGTTAGATTTACATTCTTATTATATATATAGAAGATGTATAGAGGAAGAAGAAGGAGATTCTGTGTTATGTATTATTAAATTTGTTAATGTATATTAAAATTTTAAAAATAATCTTAAAAACAAATGTTACCACCTTCGTAGTGGTATTCATCTCGTTCCCTTAAAATATAATCAGAATATTAAGTTTTACTTGTACCGTATGAGAACTAACAATCGATTTTTTTTATATAATATTTGTACAAATAAATATACACTCAATCGATAACCAGCAAGGTGTATTGGGTGTAACGTTATCTGATTTTGTCCTTAGTTGCATAAAATGCCCTTACACGAATATTACTAATATAAGAATTTAAGCAAACCTTACTTATATTTTGTAGGTGGTTAACCCACGCTAAAGCTATTACTGGTTTCTGCATGAATGGGTCGGCTCGCCCGGGGTAGTACCACCCTCTCACAGAAACAACGACGTGAAGTAACAGTGCTTGAATTGTCACGTTTTGTTCAGTCAGTGAGAATACCGGATACCCACCTCCCCTCCCCTCCACCCTCCCTCGCATTCCCTCTCCTCCAAAACACAGGCTGGCAACGCACTTGCGACTCCCCTGGTGTTGCTAGTGTCTATGGACGGTGGTGATCACTTAACATCAGGTGACCCACCTATTCGTTTGCCTCCTATGATATATAAAAAAAATATTTCCAAGGACTTTTTTTATATTAACCGTATGTACTACAATTAAGTTTTAATCATACTAACCAATGAATTATTAAAAATATACTTAAGTATGTATTTAACATAAAAGCTTAGGTTAAAATTGTTAGTTTATGTTCCAAGGTTGATTGGCGGTTTTAATGAATGTCTAGATTTTCTAATTACTAAAGACTTGTTATGGTAATTTTTGGATTGACCTCAATATAAAAATAATTAACCCTCAACTTCGTAACAAACTCTTATAGTTATAATATATATATAACTAATTTTTTTACAACAGAATTACTTATAAGTACTCAAACGTTAATTTTCATTTGTTACAGGAAGCAAACGAACGCGCGGGTCACCGGATGATAAGTGATCACCCTAGCAAAACCAAGGGAGTCGCAAGTGCGTTGCCGGCCTTTTAAAGAAGAGTACACTCATTCCTTGAAGGTTGGTAACTCGTAACAGAGAGAATAAGAAGAGTAAATAAGAATAAGAACAGAAGAAGAAACAAGATTTCAAGAAACAGACAATTGAAAACGCAGTTATGACTTTTTACAGTAGATTAAATACAGTGATTGTAAAATATGTACCCACATAAAAAAAGTTATTAGTTCTATAGGTGGTATGATGTGGTAGATGGTAAACACACTAAGCTTACAGGACTGGTTCTCAAGTGCAGCTGCCGTAACACAGCATTAGATGCTTGACGAGATATTTTCCACTTGATTGTGGTAGTTGGCCATACGGACTTAGTAAAAACCCTACCACCGTACTATAGTTTCAGAGGATACTTTGTTATTATTCTAGATAAATATATAACATATTTACAAACACATTGGTCCAAGAATTGTTGTTGTATTTAATAGTTACTCGAATCATTACATAATATAAAACAAAGTCCCCTACCGCGTCTGTCTGTCTGTCTGTTCGCGATAAACTCAAAAACTACTGAATGGATCTTTATGCGGTTTTCACCAGTGCATAAAGTGATTCACGAGGAAAGTTTTGGTATATAATTTGTCCAGGATTTTTTTATAATCAGGGCGGGACAACGTCTGCCGGGCCCGCTAGTTATAGTATAAAAGTAAAAGCAATGGAACAGTTAAGAAGAATTGCTGGTCCTTCAAAATCATATGAAGTTTCTTTCGACGAAACAACGATCGTGACATTTAGTCGGGATAATTTTTTATCGAATCGATGTAATAAGAATAAATTTATTGTTATGGTTATTGGGAAATCATAAGGTGTTTATATCACTACAAAACAGGCTAGAGATGATGCAGACGTTCTTATCATTGGAACAGTTATTGAAGAATTAAAACGTCTACGGACTGTCCTTATAAAAGGACAATATATATATATATATATATATATATATATATATATATATATATATATATATATATATATATATATATATATATGCTCGTCATTTTAATTGGACGTATTCAGTCACAAAATTTTTATATTTTTTAACTTGCCAAATGAAATATTTATACTCAAATATACTCCTCCAGATGTTTTGATGAATATTTTCTTTACATTGTATAAAATGAAGTCGCGTCCGCTGTCTGTTCCCTTAGATCTTTTAAACTATTCATCATCATATAATACATGCATATTATATTATAGAAAAGCCGAAAAATTCAAAAATTTGTAACGTGATGTCGCAACAAACATATTTTTTGCGCTTAAATCGCAAACACTGGCTAAACCTTACGAGATAGATAAAGGTGATAAAATGTACTACGGAATTGTATATCTTAAAAAGACCGATAAAAAGATTCAGATGGTATATATTTATATGTAAAGGATAACCCACAGTAACCATTTTTTCTTTTTACAAAAATAATTATGTGTTATTTACCAAGCTATTTTATACAATATAGTATATTATTCCTTATCCAATTAAATACATTACTTATGTTTTAGATGTCATGTAGATCAAAACTGCCTCTAACAGTATTTCATTAAAATCGATGGATATGGATATCTACATTGCACTCGTGCGAAACTGAGGCGGTTCGCAAGTCGTTTATAAATCAAATTTTACTTCAGCATGGATTTTATGGCTGCAATATGATGTCTTCGCTGTTTAGTAGAGTGACAAAACTTTTATTATAACAACAGTAGAGAAACTTCGTAATTTGAGTCAACTAGCTCAAGTATTTCAACAAGTAAGCTGTCCTTCACAAACGTTATATGAAAGTGGGGTAAGCATCCTGTTATCAATATATAATGCTTCATGCGTATAGTTTATTGAGACTAACAGTTTACCTAGCATATTAAATATTATAGTCGACGTTACTTTTCACTTCCGCCTGGAATAGACTGATAACTACCTTACTGCGATCTGTCTTACTGCAACAAAAAACAAAAAACACCAATCTATTCCAGCCTATCTATAATCTATTCCTCCCGTCAGTTCATTTTCGAGGGTCTAGTAGCAGTTCTTTCCTCTTAAGATCAAAAGTCGGGCCTTGCTAAAGGACCTGATAAGTCGGGTAAAAGTATTGCAGAGTCAATTGCTGCCCACTCTGCTAAATGGTGCAAGAAGATCACTGAGGGAGTTTAGTCAATATAAATCTGGCATTCCCTGTTATACTACCTGACGACGTGGGGGTCTAAGCAATTATATTATAACTAAAAAGCTGTATATATGTTGCGTACATGACATTTTGACAAAACAAATGGTACGATAACGCACACATATGTACAATATTATTGTAACGCCACACTGTCTTAGATAAAATGTGGAAGTAAGATGGCGTATTCTCAATATCGGTGGTGAAAAAGGAATAGTTATATTTTGCTAGACACGGGCGGATTGTTGGGGCAGGCGTCAGAAAAATGCTAGTCAGCCAAGTTTTAACAAGGAACTGTCGAAACGCTTATGATGTATCTACAGCTTTTTAGTTATAATATCATTGGGTCTAAAAAGATTCTCCCGCGAGAAAAAAAGCCTATAACTTTGTAAAGCCAACTCGTTAAGTCCTGAAACTATTATAGTAGGTCAGAGGTTGGTAGTATATTTGAAGTTCTGTATACCAGTGTGTTTTACCCAGTTGTCCTTGCTGAATGCTTGCTTTTATGAAAATAAATGCACCGGTGATGCTCCCATAGTCAAACAAAGCTTTTGCTTTTGACATTCGTGATAAAACCGTAGTATGGTGGTATAGTTATTCTAAGATCGCCTGACTAGGTTTCACCCTCAAGTGGAAATCAGATCAAAAATACTTTATTAAATTTAGGCCCTAGGATGGCGCTCATGAACGTCAAAACTACCACCGCTACGGAAAACAACCCAATCATCGAGAAGAACCGGCAAGAATCCCGATCGAGTTTATCTTTTTAACATACATTAACAATACAGTCGTTTGCACAGAGATGCCCAGATGCACAGAGAGATGTGCCCATTCCAGCGCCACTACCATCGTTCAAACATATGTTGCCAATCTATGGGTGTGTTCCAGCATTTGCAATAAGAACCAGTCTTCCTTAAATTTTTGTTTATCCATAAAGTTGATTGAAGTTTCATACAATATTGTTACTTATATAATTAAAAAACATGATAAATACTATATCGTGTATTAAATATTACAAATGTGTAGTACAAACACCATCAATCTATACACCGTTTCTATATTAATACCATTATAAATTACTATTATTTATATCGCAAGAACTTTTAATCTACACTAAAACTCCTGAATGATCCAGGAATGCCTAAATAAGCTTCGTTGAACTTGTCCGTTTGCCTGTAGGATTCGTTAGTCGTCGCTTTATTCATTTCTCCCAAGTATTCCATAAATTCATCGGAACATAACTCATCCATCCACATTTCTGAAAAAGGAGAGTTAAACATGTTATTTTTGCATTTATTTTCTTATTTATCTTCATTATGTTTATTCATACAAGTTTCAGAAAATAAATAGGAGAAAATATTATGATCTGAAATATTAAAATTATTATATACCTAGCGGGCCCGGCGGACGTTGTCCTGCCCTGATAATAAAACAAAAAATCCTTGACAAATCATATACCTAAACCTTCCTCATGAATCTTTTTATCTGCTGGTGAAACCCGAATGAAGATCCGTTCAGTAGTTTTTGAGTTTATCGCTAACAGACAGGCAGACAGGCAGACAGACGTGGCTGAGGACTTTTTATAATATGTAATGATGATATGTAGTGATTATTAAATATATATAACTTACATATAATTATAGTCTGGTCGTTATATGACGAACTCAATCTATAAATAATAGAGTTGGAGACTTATTTATTATCCACAGTTTTTTTTAAGTTGACCCTTATCATCTTTGTCATTATTATTTTTTAAGTTTATAAGTCTCTATCGTTATAATTTATATCTTGATTTATAAAAAAGTTATCTGGTTAGAATGGAATGTTTCAATCATTGTCAATGGGTCTCATATAATAACCGAACAATAGATTAACATTATATATTAATATCATTAATAAACTAAAATTTAATTCAAATATATTATTATTTCTAATTATTGAATTTCGATTTAAATGATTAAGAATGATCGATATATTAAGATACTAAAATAATATTACAAGGACCATAGGGCACATTAAAAATTTCTACAACTGGCCATTATTATAAAGAATGTTTAATATTCTTTATTTCAAAACAAAGCTGTAATCGACTGTTTGGGTCTTTTCAGGTAAGCCGAAGCCGAACAAAGTGGCGAGTTTGTAGTTGTTATAAAGTGGATGATTGCTATTTTGATAAAAACGGGGACATGGCTATTGTCACTCTGGAATATCGTCATACAGTGAATAGAAATTAGTACACGACCATTTGTATGCCGGAAGTTATTGACAACCCTTGTAAAATAACCAGAAATCATCTTGCACCATGATAATACCAGTTCTCACACGGACTGGCAGATAAATTATATTTTAAAAGGGAAACCACGTAGATACAATCGGTTGTCCCACATACAGTCACAACCTCGTACCATGCGACATTTTACTGTATGCAAAACTCAATAACTATTTACGTTTTCAACGATTCTCAACACCAGAAAACACTGTTGAAGACTATAAAAACCATGTTTTCAAGGTCGCCATGGACAAGTGCCTATGAATGCTTTTCAAAATGTATTTATTCATATGAAAAAGTGCATTGAAAGTAAGGGAATATATTTCGAGAACCAATAAATGTATTTTCGATTAGTTTTATTTTGTTCTTATTGATTCTGGGAATTTTTATGTGCCCCACGAATAACCTGTAAAAAATTATGTCGATTTTTAATTGATTTAGATAAGTATCCCAGGAAAGTTATCTTTTACATTACGAGCATAAAAACTATCCCTTAAAATTATCCTTATATGCTAAATTGAATTTCATAAAACAGTAACCATTCAGTTTCTTCAAAGATATTTCTTCTCCGCCGAATTCGACAGGTAAAATTTCTTTGGGAATACTGTCGTACAACGTGTCAATAACTTTGTGAACGTGTATTCGGTTTCCTATTTTTGTACTGAGAACTTGCTTCAGTAACGATACCAGTGCGTCAACCATCTTTGATGGAGTTATTATATGTATCCCTTTTATTCTCATTCCATAGCCATCCTGAAATATGAATGTATTTTTATTTGTTATGAAAAGTATTCAGTAAATTAATCTCTATTATGTACCTAACTACTCGAAAACATTAATTTTTATCATGTGCACTATATAGTTTACATTAATATACTATTTGAAATATCTACGTGTGAAGAAAAGTAGAATGATGTATTCTTTAACTGCTCTGTTTTATATATGCTGTTGTCCAAAGTTATCTATATTTTTTAAATCTTTATTGTATTTAATGGTTTTGTGACCAATGATATTCCTGACTTATAACTTTTACCTCGATATCGCTAAAAATCATAAAGTAAAGTTCTGGTTGCAAATACAAAATAGCAAACATGGTTTTCCAACTTAGTGTTCTGCTGTAGTAGCCTACTACAACTGGCTTCAGGACTGCTGTTACGTGTTGTATATGGGTCATTCCATGTCAAATCGACAAATTTTTTACCTGAC
The DNA here is from genome assembly GCA_036509395.1 of Antheraea yamamai. NCBI lineage: Eukaryota > Metazoa > Arthropoda > Insecta > Lepidoptera > Saturniidae > Antheraea > Antheraea yamamai. Next base: position 8,410,727 of record AP028439.1, on the reverse strand, counting down.
CCCCTTTGATTTCGCTGAAAATTTTCTATCTTTTTCTACCCCCCGAAAGTTATTTTTCAGAATTTTTTCAAATTTTTTTTCCCGACTCAAAAAAAGTTATGAATTTTTGAAAAAAAACGCTCTTTTATTTTTAAATTGCCAGAACTTTTCAAAAATTGACCGTTTGGGAACTTTTTTTCTTCAAAATTTTTGTTTTTAAATGTAGTTTTCGAAAAAAAATATGAAAAAATTTTCAGAGTCCCAGATATATGAAATATTTTAGTTTTTTTGAAAAAACCGTAATTTTCTCAAAGTCCGACCGTTTTTTTTTTTTTTGCTCTAAAAATACTTCAACTAATTCTGCAATGATCCCCGTTAATCAAAAGATGTGACGACAGTCGCTTCTAATTTTTTTTCTTGATTATAAAAAAACTTTTGTTGAATTTTTGCTGATTTTATATAACTTTGTTATGAAATTTTTTTTATTTCCTCGTGAAACCTCAAAAGTTGAAAAATAAAATTTTATTGGAGAATTTCAAGTGATTATCGTCCAAGAAATTGTTATTTTAAAAAAAAAAATAATTCTTTTCTCTCATTGACGTTATTTTTTTACTCTCATGGACGTTTTTTTTTTGGTACTGAAATATGACAACTTCAAAAATACAATACAAACATAAAACATAAAACATAAAAACATAACCTCCATATTATTTAAATGAAATGTAGATGATATCTTTTTTACCGACAATCGATAGCTCTTAAATTATCACATTGTATCAACTGGAGGTAACTTTTAAACCCATTGTATTTTTGAAGTTGTCATATTTCAGTACCAAAAAAAAAACGTCCATAAGAGTAAAAAAATAACGTCAATGAGAGAAAAAAAATATTTTTTTTAAAAAATGACAATTTCTTGGACGATAATCACTTGAAATTCTCCAATAAAATTTTATTTTTCAACTTTTGAGGTTTCACGAGGAAATAAAAAAAAATTCATAACAAAGTTATATAAAATCAGCAAAAATTCAACAAAAGTTTTTTTATAATCAAGAAAAAAAATTAGAAGCGACTGTCGTCACATCTTTTGATTAACGGGGATCATTGCAGAATTAGTTGAAGTATTTTTAGAGCAAAAAAAAAAAAAAAACGGTCGGACTTTGAGAAAATTACGGTTTTTTTCAAAAAAACTAAAATATTTCATATATCTGGGACTCTGAAAATTTTTTCATATTTTTTTTCGAAAACTACATTTAAAAACAAAAATTTTGAAAAAAAAAAGTTCCCAAACGATCAATTTTTGAAAAAGTTCTGGCAATTTAAAAATAAAAGAGCGGTTTTTTTCAAAAATTCATAACTTTTTTGAGTCGGGAAAAAAAATTTGAAAAAATTCTGAAAAATAACTTTCGGGGGGTAGAAAAAGATAGAAAATTTTCAGCGAAATCAAAGGGGGTCAGGTAAAAAATTTGTCGATTTGACATGGAATGACCCATATGGTATAAGCAGTGCAGTGAGACCCAACTATCATATGTTACTATTCAGCAGTATATTTTTTTCAATACTCTTATACTGGGTGTTAGGTTAGACGCCAGCAATATTTTTCAATCATTAGTCGTTTCTGACTCTAAATTAATAAAAAAATAGGTGCTTAATATTTGGCCTAATTATCTCGAGAAACGCAAAACTCAATACACTCAACATCAGGTGATTTACGCAAAAACGAACTGGTGTAATAAATACAGAAGTGAATTAATAACTCCTTGCCGCGCACTCCAGGCCGCGTCCCACACCTCGGCCCACGCCCCTCTTCGCTTCGTTCATTCCTACGATAAGCAGTTACGTAATGATTAAACTTGAAAAGTGCCTCTTTAATTTTGTACAATGAACCTAGGCGTGATTTTTTTACGATAAAAGTATCATTCCCATACTTTTAAAAGTTTTAACTAAGTTTACCATTGTTGTTTATTATTACTTGTTTTGATATTAGTATTGTATGTTTTTTTTTTCTGCAGACTCTCGGTCCGCACCATTTTTTTGCTATCGCTTTTTAAGTGTAAGTTAAAAATCGTATCTGTGAGCATCTATTGGGTGTTTTTTTTTTATATATTAATTTTTATTATTATTATTATTGTTTTTTTTTTCTTTTCTTTATATATGTTTATTTCTTTGTTTTTATGATTTCATTTAAATATTTTATGACGGATTTTTTTTAAAGACGTTATTGCCTTTATGGCGGTTTCATTCCGGTCCTCTATCGCCATCTTTAAATTATAATCCACAATATGCCACGCCGGAGCGTCCATGGCCCGACGGATAAACCTACTAACCGCGTCATCAGTCACGTCGGTATAGTAGACACAGGTGTGGGTGTGTCTGGATACTGCCACTATAGCATGTGAAACACTATCATGGATTTGCATCCTTCTGCTCTTTGTTTGCAGGACCACCACCGATTTGAAGGTCAATCCCTGGGATTCGTGGACTGTCAGAACGCGCGATCCTTCTCCTATCCCGTAGCCCCTGTTTATCAGGGCTTTTTTCTCTTCTTGTGTGTGTACCAGGAAGAGAGTGTCGGGGGTATGGGAGGATATTTGTTCGCCCTGATAGCCCCTGATGCTCAGAGATCTCACTATCGGTTTCGGTGTGTATATACCGTCGTATACTTGACTCAGTGCATAGGCTACATCCATCGGGTTCCTGTATGTACAAGTGAGCTGTTGGTCAATACCAGCTACGGCCGTTGGTCTGCTGTAAACCATCCGAAATAAGTTTTCCTATTGTATATGTTAAATATGACCATGAAGTGTCATATCCTAGAAAACTGCGAGGGTTCAACTTTTCACTGGTATAATTGGTCTTAATTTATAAATGCGAAAGTGAGTTTATTTTTTGTTACACATCCATACCTTAACTACCCTATCAATCATAATGAAATTTTACATACACGTTGTCAGAGATAAAGAACAAGATATAGAGTGCCTATTTTCCAGTAAAACATATTTTCCCTGAAAGATACATTGAACATTATGAGGACTGCTTAAACCACAAAACTATACAGGAGTGGAGCACTAATTAAGAATGTTTCAAAATCGGGTTTTTTATAGCGTTAGCCCAAGTACCTATTTCTGGCGGACGAAATCGCGGACAGAAGCTAGTTTATTATAACTAAGGCATATAAATCTGTAAAATTTCACGAATCTTACGTATTTCTTATTTACTTTTCGGTAAAACACTTGTCAAATAATTAAATTATATTCACGTATCATTAATGTAATCCAGTGTAGTCCCAAGTCGCGAGAGTCTTAAAATATTTAACGAAGGAAATTTAGAGATATGTTATCAAAATGTAGTTAAAGGATTTGAACTTGTAGGTGGTAGAGCCACGCTGAAGCTATTATTGGTTTCAGCATAAATGGGTCGGCCCGTCCGGGGTAGTACCAACCTCTCACACAAAACCGACGTGAAGTTGTTAACAGTGCTTGCATTGTTGGGTTTCATTCGGTTAGTCAGAGCGCTGGAGGCTCACGTCCCCTCTCTCTCCCTCCCCTCCCTATCCCATCCCCTCTCCCCGAACACAAGCTGGCAACGCACTTGCAAATCCCTTGGTGTTGCTAGTGTCTATGGACGTCGGTGATCACTTAACATCAGGTGAACCGCATGTTCGTTTGCCTCCGATGATATAAAAAAAAATAATTTTGAACAATTATTATATTTACATTAATATGTCAGCAATTTTAAAAATACATGTATATTAATAACATTTGTAAGAAATATAACTTTGTAAATGGAAGGATTTAATTCATTTACCTTATACCGTTAAGAAATAAAAAAGTGGTTGAGAAGTTTCTTAAAAAACCAGACAGCATTCTTTGGTGATTATTACTAGTTAGTGTATAAAATGTCCCTCATAATATTGCATCATAAATTAATACAAGTTTGCAATTTTTTGAATATATCTTTCTAGTTATATAAAATACCAGTTTTTTCTCGTGTCTTCTATTGTGTTATATTATTATAGTCTTATATTTCACACATCTCTCGCGAACAGCATTTTTTTATGAAAGACCAGCTTCCGCCCACGGCTTCGTTCGTGTGGAAAATATACTTTGGGCTAACGCTAACACGCAGCGGAAGCTCTCAAAAGAAAAAAAAAACCATTTTTAAACATTCTTCATTGATGCTCCGCTCCTATAGGTGTTAACGTGAAGTTATATAGTTCATACAAACAAACAAACAAACCCTCAGGCTTTATAATATTAGTATAGAATGTATTCTTTTCTGTAAACCTGACTACGTGTGTGCCAAATTTTTTGATGATCACTTGAGTAGTGATAATTGTGAAAGCGTAACAAGCAAATAAACTGAATTTCTAATTTATAATATTAGTAAGGAAGTTCTGCCTTGTAAGGGTGGATGTTAATAAGTCGAATATTAATAAACTATAATATCGTTTGACCGATCACCATGGAAGTTGGCGTACCTAACTGTGTTTCATAGAGAATATTTTTAAGCTATCTATATTACAAACTCGTCACTAAGTGACGGTGCAGTACCTCAAATATACCGGTCAAATTTTACAGTATTAACTTTTAAGACCTGTATTTTACTTACTAATTTACTTTTATGATTGAGATGTAACAAGGATATTAAGTAAATAAATAAAAACTCACCATTAGCACTGTAATGGCTTGCTTCGAATAAATTGGATTTAATTTACTTGCTAATAACACTGGGTTTATACCCTATTACAATGTTCATTGTACAATGCTAACTTGTAAGACTTGTAGTGTATTGTTTTGATGATTTAGGTGTACTAAGGCCTTTAATTAAAAAATTTTTTTTTTTCGAACTGACTACGCTATTGACCTAGCAAAGTCGTAACAGCTTCACCGGACTACTAAGGCGAACGCTTAAGGCACTCAGCCGCTTTTATTTGACAACTAGCACAAGGGTGCACGGCACACCTCGGCTTGGGCTGTTGCCTGATACATGCAATTCGCGACCTATCTGAGCTAACCTAAGCTAAGCTAACTATTCATACATATATGAGTTGTTGAAACATATATGTGTACCAGGCATACATACCTCAACAACTCTTATATATATTTCGTATCGGACAATTTTCTAAACTATTTCAGTTTGATAAGGGAAAAAATAAAACCCTTCCACTTGATTAAAAAAATAAAAACTTACCATTAGCACTGTAATAGCTTGCTTCAAATCAATCGGATTTAATTTACTAGCTAATAACAGTGGGTTTATATCTCTATAATCTAAGATCATTACAATTCCTGTACAGTAGTCGTTCTTTTTTATATATTCGCTATTCTGAAAAGTAAAACGTTATTACATCATTTATCTGCGGCATTATAAGTGACTTTTAAAATGATTATATTATTGTATGTAATAAAGGAAAGCTAAACTTTAAGAATTTGGTATCTTAACTCTGCTCTCTCAATACATTGTTGATAATTTAATGTATGTTTGCAAAAACTTAGAAAAACTGGATTTAGTAAAATACCGACAAAATGTAAATAATATAAATAATGATAAATTGGTTATCCCGTGTTTTAGGTACACTACGACCAGTAACAGTTTTTTTAGGTAATAGTGTTATGTATTATAATAAATGCCTAAAGCACATCTACTGGATAGAAAGTTCAATTGCCATGTCAAGTGGATTTGAATGTCTAAAGGCTATATTATTATAGGATGAATGAATATGTAAACGATGGTGCCATCTGGAAATGACGTCCCTCACTGTGCATCTACAAAAGGGAATATAACTGTCTGTGTTTGTAACTAAGTTATATATGTCTGTAAAAACATTTAAGGGATAAACTACACCGAATTTCTTTCTGGATTTTCTCAATGAGTGGATTGTTTCCGTATCAGTGGCAGTTTTGACCTTTGTAAGCATCCTCTCAGACGTTCAATTCAATAAAGTATTTTAGAATTTGTTATTTTTTCCAAAAATTACAAGATTCAATATTACAAACTTTAAATGATACTGACGGCACCAATTTAAGCTCAAATTGGCGTTTTCACTAGTCGTGAGATTGTATCACAGACGCCAGTGTATACTTCGCATACTGTACTGACGTCATTTAGCGGACGAATATAATTGAGAGAAGAAAGAGTTCGATGTTTGTGAGGTTTGTATGATCCGATCCCTCAGAATGGAGCGATCGGGCAAGCTACTTACGCAATACATACAATACCATATTATCTACCTAACAACATGCACAACATTGTTACGAACATGTTTTTTCTTTCTTTGCGTAGCTAAAATTATTAAGTCCCAAAATACGTGTACGCATATATTCATCATCATCATCTTCTTACCCTTATCCCACCTAAGTAGGGTAGGCACAACATGTTTTCCTTTTCCACACTCGCCTAACAGATGTCATCTCAGTATTCACACCTTTTACACACAATCCATCCATACCTTTTTCGATCTTCCTCTACTCTTATATCCATCGACCGTCATACTCAAAGCTTTTCTAGTTACATGGTCTACGCATATATACATCATGAACGTATATACCATATACCTATATATGTTGCATAAACATATACGTATGGCTAATTAACTCGCTTGGATAGTCAGATTCACTTGTAAGGTAACATCAAGCGAATGTTCGGTAACTTTTATTTGCATCCTTGCACCATTTCGTCTGAGTGTTGCTTTCGCGCTCGCCATCAAGCCCGTTGAAGTTGTAAAGGGCCTTCACCATGTAAGAAGTTCGAAAGAAAATTTTACTAGGTTGATAATCAACATATTGTCGCCGGGTACGTGTTGCTTCGTGCTAGTTATTTGATGAAATTAGAGAGATTAATTTTTTTCAGTATAAACATGATCTTATCGCTCCTGTCGGTTAGACTTATACTTCTAGCACAGTAAAGCAACAGATCCGATTCAGGGCAATGAAGAAATTTACCGCGAACGACTTAAAACAAACATTTATGGAGTGAGCTGGGACATCTAGGATAATGTTTTTGATGATCTTAAATTTTGAGTATGTTTATCGTAAAGGAACTTGAAACTTTGTTTTGGGTAAAAGGGAGCGGCTTAGGGATAGGCTTAAAAAGAACATATTATTATATAACAGATATTTATATTAGTATATAACAGATAAAAAGGGCGAGTATTCCGGGTAAACCTTACAAGGAGCCATTTCAGTTTAGTTGGAAATTCTGTTTCCATCAAGTTAGAGTAAACCAAATATTATTAATCGTGGGGATCGTGAGGATCAAAGTTTATTTTAGTGGTAATAGAGAGAAAATTCCGGAGCTTCTTAGGCATCCGGCAAACATAAAGATTTTCCGATTTACTTTTTTAAAAGCTGTGGACCCCAAGCTAAATTTTTGTCAATATACATTTCTTTATTTTTAACTTTGTCATATATAAAAGCACCATTGAAGATGACAAAGGGGACTTGCGTTTTATCAATTTTTGCAGTAATTCTGGGGCTGTATGATGATAATGAAAATTAGGGTTTATTTACGATTCCATTTATAGTTTTACTCCAGTCACTCAGTCAGTCTCAGATCAATAGCTTGCGACAGACTACCAATGGCTATCGCAAGCTTATTGTGAATATATTTTAAGTCATCAGCATATAAATGGTAAGAAGAAGGTAATTTCTTGTATACAGAATTAATGAAGATTTCTTTCGAAAAGTAAAGGGAATAATACACCACCCTGTGGTACACCAGTGACTACTGAGCACGATGAAAACGTTTCCTCGATTTCAATATGTTGTCGACGATAACTTAAATAGCAACGAAACTAGTTAATAGTCAACCGAGATACGTTAAGAAAGCGAAGCACACCAAATAAATAGTCTACTGTATTGAATGCATTACTAGAATCGAAGCGAGCAAGAACCGTTAATTTTCTGCGCTCCATACCTGACTGACTGTCGTGAGTGATATGCATCAGTGCTGTGGAAACGCAAACATTAATTTATCTGCCCCAAATCTTATGTTAAAAATCTTTCCTCGAGGTTTGATTACTTATAATTTAATATATACTTACAATAATAATATATTTGTAGTATTTGAACATTTCTGAAGGTTCGAAACCATCTGATGTCAATTTCAATGCATATACTCTATAATGATCCTTTGTCATTTTAGGTAGGCATGCGTGGTATCTGTAAGAAAAGAAAATTATGTAGGTACGTCATCGAGGTTGTTGAAGGCCACGAATTTGTAATTTTGAGTCGTGGGTGCTTACATCCTACTGGCTTATGTAACTATAAGTTTTAAATGAATTGTATAAACACTAAACGATTTGAAAAAGGTCTGCCAACTTGTTGGGTAGCTTTATTTTATATTAATTTCTGTAATTTTGAAACATTATTACGAGAGATATTTAAAACTAAAAAAACATCGATTTTTTTTTGCGTAACAAAATCTAAATATTTTAAAATCTCGTCAAACACTCGAACATGTACGTCATAATAATGTCGAAGTATTCTAACATATAGTACTCTGAAACTACTAAAGGGATTTAATTAGGAACGTTCTTAATTTATTTCCCCAATTTATATCGTATATACCAAGAGTGCTCAGACGATTGATTGCGGTTGATTTTTGTGACAGCCGATTTACATTTTTGCATTTTGCCGATATAGAACTATTCACTGATTTTGTTTTGATAGGTAGGTAAAGTAACTAAAGCAAAATGTGATGAATAAGAAACTAAAATATATATGATCCACAACTAGGCCAGCATAACCACCTCATTGGCTTTCTTTTATCATTTTAAGCGGGAGCTACGTACACCTATCGAGACGACAATCCTGCATCACACATACTTACATCCTGTCAGATCGATCCATTGTAGTCTAACAATATTGAGGTGGATTGCTAAAATTCCAAGTCTGAGCACCCCTGATACAAGTTTTTAATGAAATTAGACAAAGTATGTGTTACCTATACGAAAAATAGTAAACATATTATGATAAAATATTATATGACATAATGTAATATGATAATATATTATGATATGGTCACTATAATGTATTGTATACTATATTATCTTATACCTAATAATGATTAATCATTTCGAGAAATAATAAAAAACTAGCGGGCCCGGCAGACGTTGTCCCGCCCTGATTATAAAACAATCCTTGACATATTACACATCAAAACGTTCCTCATGAATCACTTTATCCAGTGGTGAAAACCGCATAAAAATCCGTTCAGTAGGTAGTTTATCGCGAACAGACAGACAGACAGACGCGACTAGGGACTTTGTTTTATACTATGTAATGATATTTTCAGGCAAATATATAGAAGTTGCGTGCAATGAAATTAACATAGTAATTACTTATCAATGCAACATGAACAATATATTCCAAAAACAAATATTATAATACCACAGAACCCATAACATATTTTACAAATGGATAAAGTAAGAAAACAACAAGGCAATAAAAAACCTAGAATAAACAAGAATAATAATAAAAATAGGTAAAACAAACATAAACACAAGGTATTAAAAGTAATTAGTAGTAACTTATTACGAGTAAATAGTAATAAAACTATAGTATATTTATAAAAAAATAATTGATAATAAATTGACAATGTAAAGTAACTTACTATGCAAGTGTGTCGCTGTTGTTACCTTATACACTTGAATCGAAAACTTATATAACTACTATAAACTAGTGTATATATTCTACTATAAAACATGCTTCTACCACCACATGCTTCTATCATCATGCTTGTTCTGCAACGAAGACTTTATTATTCTGTGGTTAGTAGTTCTAAAACAAATAATTCTGTGTTCAAATTTGTTAACTGGCATATGTCTGGATCTTATTCTAAACTAGCGGGCCCGGCAGACGTTGTCCCGCCCTGATTATGAAAAAATCCTTGACAAATTATATACTAAAACGTTCCTCATCAATCACTCTATCCACCGGTGATAACCGCATGAAAATCCGATCGGTAGTTTTTGAGTTTATCGCGAACAGACAGACAGACAGACGCTGTAGGGGACTTTGTTTTATACTATGTAATGATGATGATACGTCAAAATAGTGAGATATCGAATACTAATTATGAAGTTACTAGGTGAGGAGTACTCACGTAAATAAATGTTACGTTACACTAAAAATATACTTACGCGAAATTATTTATATTGGTCAGTTTTCGAACATCTGGATCTTTGAAGAAATTTGGCATCAAAGATTTAAACGTGCATAGCTTATCGATTCGTATTTTTGCTCGCTCCACCGAGCCCTTCGTCGTTATAAGAGTGATTTCTAAATATTGGCGACCTAAAAGTAGGGAGTTCAAATATTCTTAAAAATAAATCGACAATAAACGTAATAACTGTTTGCTTTTACGAGATTTGTTAAAGGTTAAGTCTGAGTTTATTAATGTTGCTGTATAACAACAAATAAATTTCTATATCGTCTATAACATTTCAACGTTTTTTTTATTTAATTTATTTATTACAAGACCGTTTAACTTAAATTCACACGGTTAAGACCATTATGGAAATTATTATTATTATTATTATATTATTAGACATTACACCGACATTTACGATTAAACCTATAACTAGTTATTTTTCATCAAGTTAAAAAAATATAGAGTGCGCCATCATTATCTGGTCAGTCAAACAAGCGAATGACTTTGTCAATTCTCAATAGATTACAGAGAACTTTTTTTGATTCATAAAGCTCAAATTTTTACAATGTATTGTGGCTATTTACCAAAAACGATATCGACCAGGTGGTCACTTCTATTGGTGATAAACAATTGAGCACTTTTCCTTGCATTTCCCATCACATTAACCAGCGTCTCGGGCGATATCGGAGCCTTTTCGGCTCGGATATTGTCTTTGAGTTTTTCAATGGTCTTATTAGCATAAATTTTACTCTTCAAAAATCCCCACGAGAAGAAATCCGGTGGCGTCAAATCCGGGGATCTTAGTGGCCAGTCAATATCGCCTTTTTTCGACACTACATGTCTCGGGATGTTTCGATGCAAAAAAATCATGGTTAAGAATTTATTAAGGTGTGTAACGATACATAGTTAAAATTGTATTGAAAAGAAGTCTCTAAAACGCGTTCAAACACGCAGGTCGGTTGGAAATTAACAAAGTTATTCGAATATTTCACTGACCAGATAAGGATGGTTCACCCCATACCAATCGTATGTCCCCATCTCAGTTGAACAGATACTTAGTGCATTCCGTAATTGTACAGCCAGGAAAGACGAAAGACTTTGCATACAATTTTGTGGAGCGAACCGGAACTTTAGCTTGACGTTGTCTGATTATATTAAACTTCGGGTATGGTAAAGTAGGTAAAGAAACCAGAAACGTTGTCTTAGGTAAAAATGAGCGACAGGGTTAAAAAAAGTAGTGTGTGTAGATTGTGTATAGATTACGATCCCAGAGCTGCCAGATACAAATTATTTTCATTATATGAAACCTTATGTTTCGAGTTGACTTTTATGTACTTAAAACGCTTGCGCACTCACAGAGTTTTGAGTCTGGGGGCAACGTATAGATATCAAGAGAGGATAGAGACTCAAAATAAGAGCTATTTTACTTAAATTTAAATGGCTGATTTTATATATTTTTTTATAATATCATTCTTAAGTAGGATCCAGTATCGCCACAGGCTGTTGTAAAACCTAACTCTGTTACCAAAAAACCAGTTTTTGGTCTTAGTGAGCCTGAAACATGGAATGAATATTCTATTGCTGTTTCTAGTATTTACATTATGTTGGTCTTTTATTTAATCCAGCTTATCTAAGTTTCAATTAAAGTTATCATTATTATTTTATTACATAGTATAAAACAAAGTCCCCTTCCGCGTCTGTCTGTCTGTCTGTTCGCGATAAACTCAAAAACTACTGAACGGATTTTTTTGCGGTTTTCAACAATGGATAAAGTGATTCTTGAGGAAGGTAATAATAATAGGAAGGTATATAATTTGTCTAGGATTTTTTTATAATCATGGCGGGACAACGTCTGCCCGTCCCGGTAGATATATATATATATATACCACCCTGATTATGAAAAAATCCGTGACAAATTATATACTAAAACGTTCCTCATCAATCACTTTATACACCGGTGAAAACCGAATGAAAATCCGTTCGGTGGTTTTTGAGTTTATCGCGAACAGACAGACAGACAGACGCGGTAGGGGAATTCGTTTTATACTATTTAATGATATATATATGTATACATATATATAATTATGTTATGTTTGACAAATTGTTTTCTCTCGAGTTCTTGATTCGGTTTAGTTCCTAATTCTCGCCCTGAACCCTTCAGAAAAGAGGAGATTTGGATTCCCTTGAATTTATGAACACGGTGTCTCCTAAAACTTTAATTATTATTGTGCATATATGTATGGCTGCTTTCTTATTGCTTATATATTATATAAAGTATTTATATTATAATTAAAATTATATTTCGCTCACAAGTAGCACTTTTTTTTCTCGATCTGACTACGTTATTGACCTAGCAAGGTCTTAACAGCTTCACCGGACTACTAAGGCGAGCGCTTAAGGAACTCAGCCGAAAACTCACAAATAGCACGTTGTAGCCGACGTCAACAGTTTGTAGGGGTCACCGAGTAGTAGCGGTCGCTCGTAGTTGCAGGAGGTTGGAGAGAATTAAAACGCGATATATGCTGAGATAATTTCTCGTAATTTATTGCCAAAATTGTATCAATTAAATATATAAATATGGTACAATAAATTACTAAAATATGTAATCAGCCAATCGTGGCACAGTCCGATACTAAGGCATACATACAATAAGGTATTGCGGTCATACTAACAGTTGACTATTATTAACGTCTGGCAGGATGATTGGCCTTTACAATCTATCTTGCTGATGAAATACAATTTTGTAATAGTTATCTCAATAATATATCAAATATCAAGAATTTAAAAATATGTAAAGTTCATTAATTTTTTTTGTCTGCTTTAAAGCGTCTGGTAGAAGTTGTGGCACTCGGAAAGTGTCTAGCGATACTGGATCCTACTTTAAAATGGTATTATACAAAAGATATATATATATATATATATATATATAAATCAGCCATTTAAATATAAGTAAAGTTGCTTTTATTTTGAGTTATCTATCTCTCCTGATAATTATATATTGCCTCCAGACTCGATCTCTGCAAGCGGTATAAGTACGTAAAAGACCACTCAAAACATAAAGTTCCATATATTTAGAAATAAATTGTGTCTGGCAGCTATGGGATCTTGGACAAAAATATTAAACGTGCTTAAACGTATAAAAGTAAAGGAAACATATAAACGCCTCAGTCATTCAACCGATCATTATGAAAATATTGTATACACGTTGTCAGGGGTACAGAGTATAGGGTACATTTCAAGGGAAAAAATATTGTTCCCGAGGTAGAGGTCAATGGCAATGACAAATTGGTCATTCCATAAGTGTGAGTCAATAATACCAGTAACAGTTTTTTGGGTAATAGCGGTAGGCTTAACAAATTCCCAAAGCACAGTACCGATTTGCCGGATAGTGATAGATCAATATGTGAACAATGGTGAGTGATATAAGTATGCGCGCAAGCTAAAGGTAATCTGCGCCTGCAATGTTTTTTATTTTTTATTGTAGCACAGCAAAGTGACTGCATTGTGCCTGATGGTGAGCACAGTACAATCCAAAACCTATGGCGACTACCGAGAGATGCGCTATTCCTTGCTGGTTGCAGCTGTCATGCCGTCCTGCGTAAATGTCTCTTCACATTACGCTTGAAGGACCCCATGTTATAGGAAGGAGAGAACACACTGACGGGGAGATCGTTCCACAGCTTCACGGTACGACAAAGATAAGAAGTTTCGAACTTTTAAATTCGTGCCCAGATGGGATTTACCGTAAAACTATTGCTCCCAAGCTCAGCGCGCGTGGTTCGGTTATAAAAAGGAGAGGAAGGGATTAAATTAAATACCTCTTCAGAACACTCGCCATGATACAGACTGTAGAACACGCTCAGTGAGGCATTGTCTGTGCGCAACTGAAGCGGCTCTATAAATTGTGTAATGTCTGCATCATTATCAACGTGGACAGCCTGTCTTTGCAACCTGTCCAGGGCATCTAGTAGGTATTTGGCGGAATCGTCACAGAGGTGCGAACAATATTCCACGCAAGGCCAAACTTGTGCCTTACAAAGGAGGTATAGCTGATCTGGCATGAAAACCGTCGCACCCTGTTCAGGATTCCGAGTCTCCGAGATGCAGTGGAGATTACGCTCCCGATGTTATCCCTGAGATTGAGGTCGCTGCGAATATCTATACCTAAGATATTGAGGCATTGCGAGCGAAATGTTCTGAAGAGCAAGAAGAGGGGTAAATGGAGATGTTTTGCAGGTAAACGCTCACACCTGCGTTTTGTTGGCATTAAACTAGACCAAATTACTTGCTCCCCGTGTTGATATGAAATGCAAGGACCGGTCGAGTTCAATGACCAGTTCCTGCCGTCTCTTTTCTGTTTCTCCCCGACCGCCAGAAGGCTTGCTGTAATAGCATCCACGGATGGTGCTATCATCTGCATAGTAATGAATATTATATATATACTAGAAACATTTTAGCAGTCAACTGAATCCCGACTTTGCGATGTAAAAATGTCAAGACTTTCTCTCTTGCTGTCGTTACGTGTGAAGTCATATATGTATATCGTGTGCTCCGTTTCTTATTTAATAATAATATTTTATCAGTGACGTCTGAAAAGGACGCCCCTTTCCATGCATCCAACGAAAATTAATGTAACTATGATATACTAAAATAACTATAATAAAGATAAACCAGATCGAGTTTCTTGCCGGTTCTTCTCGATGACTGAGTTGTTTTCCGAATCGGTGGTAGTTTCACAATGAAAAGTGCTTTCTCAGCGCTTTAATTGAATAAAGTATTTTTGATTTTGAGGTAAAAATTTACACGAACGCGAGCGAAACCGCGACCAATAAAGGATTAATTCAATATTTCTGGATGTTGCTTAACAAACGCCTTTTACTTTAAATGTAGAAATAGAAGGTAAGGTTAACATATTGATTTACTTAAAATGTGATCTGCAAATATTGACTGCAAATACGTATTTTTTTTATATTATAGGGGGAAAAGAACATACGGGTCACCTGATGATAAGTGATCACCGCCGTCCATAGATACTAGCGACACCGGGGGAGTCGCCAGTGCGTTGCCAGCTTGTGTTTGGGGAGAGGGGTTGGGAAAGTGGGGAGGAGGGGGAAGTGAGGGGGGAGTGTTCCTCCGGCGTTCTCACTGACCGAACGAAACGCAACAATGCATGCAAGTTTTTTCATAACAAGTAGCCGGTGCACGTCATTTCTATACCCCCACAGTACAACACGGTATTGTGGCCGCATAAATACGAATTACACGCTATCGCTCTTCCAATTAAATATAATTTAAGTTATATACCGCTTTCTCATATGAACTACGCAGTAATGATATAATTTGACACAGGTTACGAATGTCATAGAAGTTAGGAAGTAATACAAAAATCTATACTAATATATAAAGCTGAAGAGTTTGTTTGTTTGTTTGGTTGAACGCGATAATCTCAGGAACTACTGGATCGATTTGAAAATATCTTTCAGTTTTAGATAGCTCATTTACCGAGGAAGGCTTTAGGCTATATATCATCACGCTAAGGCCAATAGGAGTGGAGTGCCAATGAAGAATGTATCAAAATCGGGCAATTTTTTCGTTTTGATTGCTTTCTTTCGTGTTAGCGTTAGTATTATATACGTTGCCATGGTAACGTGGTAAGTTTCTATCGCAAACATTTTCAAAGATTATTTTGTGTTCCTATTCAAAAAGTTTATTCTACGTTAGTTTTGTTTGCAATTTTTTATTTGCAATCTATTACGTCTTATAAAAAGAAAGTGTGTGTATGTAAAAATAAATAACAACTTTTTGATGAATGGATATAGCTACAAATAACAAAAAAAAATGTTTTGATATTCGGTCGATATTTTTATATTATTATATTTTGTTTGTTTGTTCCGGGTAATCTCCAAAACGGCTGGACTTATTTTAACGGGAATTTTACTGGCAGATAGCCGAAATTATAGCGGTTGATATATTTTATTTTATTTGTCCGCGGCTTCGTCCGTATTGCTATTTCTAAAATGGTTGGACCGATTATCGAGGGATATTCACTGGTAGATAGCAGACCTCATAAAAAGTAATTTAGGTTTTTTATTCGCCTTCGGCGGCAGTAGAATATCCGAATTGCTTGAACTGATTTTCACGGGACTTTAACTGGCCGATACCTAGCTAATGAGATATTTTATTTTATTTTAAGCTAGCAGGCTCGGCAGACGTTGTCCCGTCCTGATAATAAAAAGAAAACCTTGACAAATTATACCAAAATTTTCCTCATGAACCATTCTACCTACTGGTGAAAAGGGCATGAAAGTATGTTTGTATTGTTGTATCGTGGTAGGACTTTTTCTAATCCCACCTGTATAGCCACCATCCTTAAGTTGGAAATCGCTTGCCAAGTACCTATGGACGTATTCCGGCAGATGTACTCAAGAACCAGTCCGGCTAGGTATAACGTGTTTACCATCTTGGACTACACCGTTATTTAACATCGGATGGAGATTATGGTCGAACGCCAAAACCTATGAACAATAAATAAGGTACTCACTGAAATCCTTTTTAACAAAGTGATCTTGTTTCTTAACCCAACTATCCAGTATGTCAATGGCTTCATCTATCCTTCCGGGTTTATCCAGACCAAATTCCCTTCTAACAGCCTGTTTAATATCTGGATTAAATTGAAGGATTTTATTACAAGGCATTGCCGTCATTATAAGATCCGATTGCATCAAAACGCGTAAGCACACTAAACGGTTCAGCCTTGTATTACGTCTTATATGGTCTCTGGATATGCAAAAAACTATAATAACTATTCTTGGGCAATTGATTAATTGTCGTGTTTTCTTAAAGCTCGCGTAACGAGATTGGACAACGAATTTGATGTAATTTATTGAAAGTGCAAAATTATATTTCACTAGGTGACCTACTGAATTTTTGAAATCGGTTTAGTACTGTTCTGTTCACAACGTTACAAACTCACAACTTTACCTCTTTATAATATTAAGTATAGATAAATAGGACCATTGCTACTTATTGAACAGAAGGAACTGTTTATGAGGAGCTCTAACTAGTCAAAATAATCGTTCCCTCCGATGGTGACCTTGGTCATCAAATCAATTGGTGAACCTTGTCTTTGTGTTTTTATATGAAAATTAATGTTTCTTTTATTCAGTATGTAATATCTTTTTCGTAATAAGATATTCAATTATTTTCCGCGGGAATTGTTTTTTTATGTATGTTCATAGGATTAATAAGTCCAAACTGTTTCACTGAGTTTAGACATTTACTGTATTTTCTAGCGACCATTACTTGCTTGGCATGTGTTCGTTTTAATAATATAAGTTAATTGGTATGTATTTAGAAGGTTTAGATTTATATTTATTAGACTTGAGATATTTGCATTTCACCAAGGTCGTGTGTTATGTAAGAATCTTCGCACAACTTATTTTTTGTTATTAAATTTATGGAATCCTCTAGATACTCAATTAAAGGATATGCTGTCAACGTTGATATATAAAAAGCCAAGGCACACAGTCTTAAATAAAAGTAGCGCTCAAAACGGCCACAAATCGTCCCAATACTTATGATACTTATGATTTTGCAAATTCAACCTTACCTGAATTAATTAAGTTGTTTTTGCAAGGACGCAAGAGTCGCGAGACTATTTTTGTGTGCCAGCTGTGAGACGTTAAGTGTGCATCTTGGGTTTTTGTATATCAATGGCAGTTAAAAACAATTTTCATCGAAATAAAATTTTCAACGTAACTAAAATATTTAATTTTTTTTCTCTTTATATTTTTAAGGGACTTTATCATGTTTTGACATGTCAGTCCCATCGTAACTTATATCTATATACAACTAAAACTCTTAAATCTAAAAACACAAATAGCCTAACTACTAAACCTAAATATACTACACAGCTTTTTGCAACAGTCCGATATCGGTTCTGCCAGGATACTGTAATACACACCTACCTCCCAGATATTAATATTGTACTGTTTAATAAAACGCATCCTCTCAATTTGATATTTATTGCACTCTTTCAAAAAATTATGAATGTCGTCAACCTTTTGTATAGGTATTAATACTATCATGTAATAAAATAGCATAGAAAATAACATTTTTTACAGTATATAATTCTAAATTGTATAAATACAATACATATAAACCTTCCGAAAGACATCCTCTAAATGTTAATGAAAACTGTATCAAAGTTTGTTGATTAGTTTAAATGGACTACGGGGACACAGATATAGACACGAAAAACCATTTATTTCATAAATATAGAAGACTAGCAATCGCGCAAGACTTCGTTCGTTTTAAATTACAATATAACTTAGCGCCAACTAGTAGCCAGCTTTATTAATAAAACGAATACTTAGGCTTGTCAGTTTTCATGTCGATCCGTAAGAGTACTGAAGTTGCTCATTGTCATATATTTGTCTTTTACCTATGAAATTGCCGTTTTGTATGAAAAAATTTAAACGAATTTTTTTCATGTATTTTTTATTTGTATTAATTGAAGTAATCACCCATGCAATCAATGCATCTTTGCCAACGCACTGGCAGTTTATTGATGCCCTTCTTAAAGAAATCAGCTGGACGGGAGGCAATAAATTCTTCAAAGGCATTTTGTACTGCCTCTCGGGTATTGAATTTTTTTCCCGCCAAGGAGTTATCCAAATTCTGGAAAAAGTAGTAGTCTGTAGGCGCAAGATCTGGTGAGTAGGGCGGATGACGGAGAACTTCCAACCCCAGTTCTTGCAACTTGGAGACCGTCTGCTGTGCAGTATGAGGTCGCGCGTTGTCGTGCAAAAGCAGCGGAGACCAGCGATTGACCAATGCTGGTTGGAGATGTGCCAGCTTCTCCATCATTGTGTTCAGTTCTTCACAGTACACATCTGCAGTAATGCTCACCCCGTTTGGTAAGAAGTTGTGATGAATCACACCGGCACTAGATCACAAAACAGTGACCATCACTTTTCTAGGGGTAAGTTTTCGTTTAGGGCATTGTTTAGGTGCTGAACCAGGATCCAACCAACTTGCTGAGCGCTTGCGGTTATCAAACTGAATCCATTTTTCATCGCAGGTAACAATGCGGTTAAAAATTCCTTCATTTGTGTGTCTCTTGAGCAGTGCCAGGCACGTCTTGACGCGTACTTCGCGCTGGCGATCATTGAGTTCGTGAGGCACCCGTTTGTCAAGCTTTTTTACCTTGCCAATTTGACGCAAATGGACCAATATTGTTTTGACGCTAACGTCGAAAGCTGCTGCTAATTCAGCCGTAGATTGTGTATCATCAGCTTCCACAATCGCCTTTAATTCATCATTGTCGACCAAAGTCTTCGGACGACCGCGAGGTTCATTTTTCAGGTCGAAATTCCCAGAACGGAAGCGAGCAAACCAATAACAGGTGGTGCGTTGGTTTGTAGTGTTAGCTCCGTAAACGTCGTTGATGTTGCGTGCCGCTTGTGCCGCGTTGCTGCCACGACGGTACTCATATTCCATAATTACTCGAATTTTTAACGTATCCATGATGACAAAAAAGATTGAAATGCGATGAAAATGTAACACTAATCAATAAACAAATGACTACTTTTGGAAAAAAAATTCCATGTTTTCAAAATAAAATTAATTTGAAATTTGAATTCTTAGCCAAACAAAAAATATTTTGATTTGAAATGGCCAGTACTGCAGAACGGCAATTTCATAGGTAAAAGACCTATTATAATACCACACCGATAATGAAAAAATACCTATTATTCCAATGGAACGCAGGAAAAAATCATCAAAATTTGTCCAACCGTCTAGGAGGAGTTCAGTCAGATATAAACGCACAGAAGAATTATCTATATAAAGATGAATGTACACGTAACTAATGTATTTAAGTTGATAATTATTAATACTGTATCCATCTAATATGTTTTCGAATTGTACGTCTCCTTATTTTTAAAACATATGAGGAGTATAGTGGGCCATCCTTAAAATATAGATATACTAGCGGGTCCGGCAGACGTTGTCCCGCCCTGATTATAAAAAAATCCATGGCAAATTATACACCAAAACGTTTCTCATGAATCACTTTATCCACTGGTGAATACCGCTTGAAAATCCGTTCAGTAGTTTTTGAGTTTATCGCGAACAGACAGACAGACAGACGGGGTAGGGGACTTTGTTTTATACTATAATGATGATATCACAGACTTCTTTATATATCTATAAAAGGGGAATATCTTAACATACATTGTTTTGCTATATCTCAAAAGGATTAGGCAGCATTTTCGATGAAAACCCCCAGGCAGCTTGACTTTTTCCGACATTTCCAATAATTATCATTGTATTTCAATCTATCTACACAAACCTTGACAAATTATACACCAAAACCTTTCTCATGAATCACTTTATGGACTGGTGAAAACAGCATGAAAATCCGTTAAGTAGTTTTTGAGTTTATATCGAACAGACAGCCAGAGAGACGTGGCAGAGGACTTTGTTTTATACTATGTAATGTAATTATGATTATCTATTTACTATTTCATGACAAGTTTACTAAGCTTATGAGAAGACCATAAGACATTTTTTTATGATATTTTTATTTACGAGTCTAGCGTAGCAAGTAGTTAAAGGAATACTTTCAGATGACAAAAATATAATGTATTAGAAAAAAATTAGACCTCGACAACAACGTCACCTACCTGGTCCAAATACAGCTAAGGATCATCCAAATGACAAAAAGGTAGTGTAAAAAATAGTAAGAAGTCCAAAAAAAATCAGCTCCCGCACGTCGACCTCCACCGACCCTCTGTGCTGTGTGTTGTTCCGCGGCACGGGTCATATGGTGAATTATCGCAGTTGTCCCCACGCCCCGCGCACAAAACGCCCCTGTTATTCCAGGCAGGTTTCCCCGTCTAGGGCGCCTGCCGTATCCGCTCACCTTCGACGTCCGCCTCTCACGGCTGCAGAGGCTTTCCCGAGGCTTCCGAGCACCTCTCGTGCACCGGCAGCAATCGCACCCGCGCCGAGCGCACCCCTGGCCCTCACGGGACCCCAGGCTTCGTGGGCTCCTAAATCTACATCCCAACCTGCACCTGTATAGGCTAAACCCACCCGCCCTTAAATAAATCCACGTATTCTTTCTCTAAAACAACCGAACAGTAGGAGTAGTAACCTTGCTATCTCTAATTAGATCCCGGCACCGGTGCCGTTTAATTATCATTTCGATCTGATCTCTTTTAACATACGTGCTTGCGCCCACGATCACGAGGCTTTCCGTCACGCCGCCGTGACGGGGAGGGGGGCTTATTCAATCCCGCACATACGTCGCGTCTCTTCCGGATAACATCTCGAGCCTAGTCGTCCCTTGGAGTGGAGTCCTCTAGCTGTTACTAGCGCGGTACAGTGTCTCACCCACATCACTTGTACACACATCAGATCACCTCACATACGTGCACGCATTACACACATGGTGGAAGGGTTTCATTTTTTTCCCTTAATCGAACTGAATCGATTAGTTTAGTTCGATTTCACATTCGATATACATTTAAAAGTTTTATAATATCAGTTGTATGATTTACAAACGAATATATGTATGAATAGCTTAGAATAGTTTAGCTAGGTTAGATCTGCGGTATTGACAACAGCCCAAACCGAGATGTGCCGTACACCCTTGAGCAGGTTGTCCAAATAAAATCGGCTGAGCGCCTTAAGCGCTCGCCTTAGTAGTCCAGTGAAGCTGTAAAGACCTTGCCAGGATAACAGAGTAGTCAGTACGAAAAAAAAAGAATCGGTTTATATGGACTCTTCGCCACTGCTAGGTACAATTATAGCACGTACATAATACTAAAATTTCATACTATGTCGATTACTATAGATATATAAAATGTATATTAATAACATTTCCAAAACGGATCTCTAAATATTATTTACGTCATCGTCCTTCAATATATTATTATTTCGAGTGTTTAACAAACAACAATATCGTATACACTATGAAGTGATTGACTTTTGGTCTCTCGTCACAAGGTAAATCAACACTGCTTTGGCCTTCTTCGTTAAATATATTTTAATACTAGTCGCCCGCCCTGGTTTCGCACAGCCGTACTAACGTAGAAAATGATACTAAATCGCCTCTTTTTTTTTTCGAACTGACTACGCTATTGACCTAGCAAGGTCTTAACAGCTTTAGGGACTACTAAATCGCCTCTTAATAGTACGATAATGCAATAAAACAAACTGGCAAATAAACAAATGATCGTCATCAATATCTTTTAAGATCTCCCCATTGTCTTCTATCTCAGTCACTCACTTTTATATGGATATCTTTTAACCCTTTGTCGCTATCATAAGATTTTTCCAAGCTTTTGTATAATATAAACCTTGTCTTGGAGTTTTTAGCCGGATCTTGGAATGTCATGTAGTGGATTTTATATTTTTTTATTCAAAAATTTGTGTTATTTCGCTCTATATTTTGTAATATTGGTGATGTTTTACGTTTTATAATTTGATTAATATGTATTGATTTAATGAATAGTCATTAATATGTCGGTATTAAAATTTAAAGGTAAAAGGTATGCGTCAAGATTAATAAATAGTTTATTGTATTATAGTAGTTGTGTTGGTGAGGGGGAAAGGGTCGTGGAGGGGTAGGGGGAAGGGAGGTGGATCTACTACGCTCTCACTGACCGAACGAAATGCAACAATGCAAGCATATACTTCACGTCGATTTTCTGTGGGTCGGGTGGTACTACCCCGGGCCAGTCGACCCATTCATTCTGAAACCGATAATAGCTTCAGCGTGGCTCTACCACCTACCAGATTATCATCACCTAAATTGTCATGTCACCACAGTTAATTATTTTAATAATAGTGGTCTCGTATTGTTTTTTTTACAATTAATCCTGAATTACAAAACATAAATCTAATTGAAGATTGTATGTATGTATTAGTTAATATTAATAAACGTTATATTACAAAGGATTAGCGAGACATCATTTTGAAAGTATTTATACATTCAATAAATAATATATAATTAAAAAAAAAAGTTTACAACACTATAACCAGACTATGGAAAAACCACTATAAGGTTGGAAACAAGTTAGGTGGTGTTTGATATCATGGTCTTATTGAGTAAAACAAGTCATTTGATGTGTTGGATAGTCCTATTTATTTAGTTCTATTGCAATCCTCTGTCACTTCCACATTAACAACATTATAATTGAATTCAAATGCCGTAGTCGTGCGTTGTAAAAAAAGCTAACATTTTAATTTAATACACAAGCAAGTATTTTGGCTTAATGGTAAGGTAAATAAAATTATAATGTTTATTATATCAAACTAATAGAAGATTTTAATTACAAAAGATTGATTTTACTTAATAAGGCTATAATAGTAATCAACACCTGTCTTATACCTTTTGGTGTTCTTGCTTTAGTCGGGTTACAGTTTTTTTTAACTCTAGTTGACAACGCACAGCTACGGTATTTGAATTGAATTATAATGGTATTTATGTGTAAGGGTCAAAGGATTTCAATAGAATTTGAAAAAATAGGAATATTCAACAAATCAAATGACTTGTTTTACCCAATAAGATGATAGAACCTAGATTCTAGAAGAATATGTTAGGCCGAGAGCACACTAGTTGCGGTGCGAAATAAAAACCGCACCGGAAAAAAATCCGGAACGTATGGTCCGCGTACTGCGGTAGAATTTCCGGATAGTCTAAGAGCCAGTGAATGCCAGACCTTTGTTATTTTATATTGATATTTATTATTTATATTATTTTTTATTGTCTCTTGAGAATAATATTATAGTGCTATTTTTATTTAGTAAATAACACAAATGAATATGTCTCCCATGATGATGCTGTATCAAAAATGAATTACATTTATTTTATAAACTGTACAAGCAATAATAGTAAAACGTGTACTTGTGGTATAATATATTTACTGAGTTACCGAAATATAAGCAATAAAAGGCTGCAAAAGACCTACCTCAGTATATATCTCACTTCCATCTACCTGAATAGTATACTTGACACAGTTTCTTCTAATACCTCATTCGCATTCTGCCCAGTTATAGAAAGGGACATTTTAAAAATTATCATGTCTATTTCAAGCAGTGCTACTGGTTACGATGGTGTTGGACGGAATCTTATAATTCCAATATTAGATACTATTTTACCTATTATAACACATATTATCAACTTTTCTCTTTATTCTGGCATATTTCCCTCATTATGGAAAAACGCACACATAATCCCTCTACAAAAACAAAGCCAACCTACCGAGATTAAACATTTTCGCCCCATCTCTATCTTACCATTTTTATCTAAGGTTCTCGAAAGAGTAGTACATCGGCAATTTGTCGCCTTTTTAAACATTAACCGGATTCTTAATCCGTTTCAATCTGGTTTTCGCCCGGCTTATAGTACTTGCTCCACATTAATTAAAACAACTGATGACATACGCCGTGCTATGGATAATAGTAAGCTTACTCTTCTTACTTTAATCGATTTTAGCAATGCTTTTAACTGCGTAGATCATGATATTTTATTATCTCTTCTTTCATCTCTCAATATGTCACAATCAGCTATTGAGTGGTTCTCTGAAAGGGCGTCGACAACGTGTCAAGGTTAATGAAATATTTTCTGATTGGTGCGATGTGGTTGTTGGCGTACCACAAGGCGGTGTATTGTCACCTTTGCTTTTTTCTATTTTTATTAATACATTGGTTACAAAAATACACCACAGTAGTTACCATCTATATGCAGATGATGTTCAGCTCTACCAAAATTTCGAACTCGATGCCGTTTCAGAGTGCATACAAAGGATGAACGATGACCTGCACCGCGTTCACTCTTGGACCGAGGAATACGGTCTCCTTATTAATCCAATAAAAACACAAGTCATAATTATCGGTCGTCGAGCTTGCCCTAAACCGGTTAAATATTGAAACTTTGCCCAAAGTTACGTACACGTTAGATTAGAATATTTTTTTTTTTTTTATCGTAACTCGGCAAAATGACTGTACTGTGCCTGATGGTAAGCACAGTACAATCCAAAAACAATGGCGACTACCGAGAGACATACTATCCATCGCCGGTCGCCGCTGTCATGCCGGCCTACGTAAGTATCTCTTCACGTTGCGCTTGAAGGACCCCATGTCATAGGAAGGAGGAAACACACTGGCCGGGAGATTGTTCCATAGCTTCACGGCACGGCAAAGATAAGATGTTGCGAACTTTTTAGTTCGTGCCCAGATAGGATTTACCGTAAAACTGTGGCTCCGAAGACCAGCGCGCGTGGTGCGGTTATGAAAAGGAGAGGAAGGGATCAAGTTGAATAACTCTTCAGAACATTCGCCATGATACAGACGGTAGAACACGCTCAGTGAGGCAATGTCTCTGCGCAACTGAAGCGGCTCTATGAACTCTGTCATGTCTGCATCATTAACCATGCGAACAGCCCGTCTTTGCAACCTGTCCAGGGTATCCAAGAGGTACTTTGCCGAACCGTCCCAGAGGTGCGAGCAGTATTCCACGCAGGGCCGAACTTGTGCCTTATAAAGGAGATATAGCTGTTCAGGCGTGAAAAACCGTCGCACCCTGTTCAGGATTCCGAGTCTCCGAGATGCTGTGGAGATCACGCTCTGTATATAATCCCTGGGATTGAGGTCGCTGCGAATATCTATATATCTATGCCTAAGATATTAAGACTGTCTCGCATTGCGAGCGAGACATTCTGAAGAGCTGGAAGGGGGGTAAATGGAGATCTCTTGCAGGTAAACGCGCATACCTGTGTTTTGTTGGCATTAAACTCAACCAAATTACTTGCTCCCCATGTTGATATGCGAAGCAAAGATTGGTCGAGCTTAATGACTAGTTCCTGCCGTCTCTTTTCTGTGTCTCCCTGACCGCAAGAAGGCTTGCTGTAATAGGACTCATGGATGGTGCTATCGTCTGCATAGCAATGAATATGGCCTAAAGGCAACATATCATTGATATGCAGAAGAAACAGAGTTGGCGAAAGTACAGAGCCTTGAGGAACTCCAGCATTTACTGACATGAGCTGCGAATCACATCCTTCGACAAGGACACGAATTCTGCGCTCATGTAGAAAGCCAGAAATCCATTTGCATAGATTGTCAGGGAGTCCGTACGCCGGAAGCTTCGAAAGAAGACCACGGTGCCAGACCCTATCAAAGGCCTTGGCAATGTCAAGACTGATCGCCAAGGCTTCGCCGTGCTTGTTAATTGCTTTCCCCCAGCGATGCAGTACGTAAGCTAGAAGATCACCCATTCACTATAACTGCCATACGATTATGGAATACATTACCGCGTCGACTTCAAGATGTCGAAACTATCAATAAGTTTAAAACTCATTTACACCACTATTTATTCGAAAAAAAGGAGGCAGAGGGTTCCTGATTTTACAGTATGTAGTTATAATTAACTGTGGCTGCGTGTATACATTTTTATTACTATCTTTGTCATTGTTCTATATTTGTACGTATGTATGTAAGTAATTATGTATGTATATTTATGTTATATATGTATTTGTTTTATGTTATATATACATACTAGCGGACCGGGCGGACGTTGTCCTGCCTTGAAAACAAAAAAAATCCTAAAAGTCGATCGCAGCGCCACCTGCCGGGTCCAATTGTGAATCTAAACCATTCTCGAATCTCCACGAACACACACAAAAAATTTCATCAAAATCGGTCCAGTCGTTTAGGAGGAGTTCAGTCACATACACACGCACACAAGAAATATATATATTAAGATATATATATATATATATATATTTATTTTATTATAGTATTGTATACATGTATATATTTATTTACCCATTTTCTTCTGTTTTATTTATATAGGCACTACCTACAAAAGTTTTTGCTTAACATCAATACCGCTGGTTAGCTGGAAGAAAATGCCTCATGGCATTAAGCTCGCCAGTGTACGAATCAAAAGTGCAATAAAGAATTCATTCATTCATTCATTCAATATATATTGCCTCACGCTTGCAGCTATAGCTACGCTATATGTTTGTCTGGCGAGGGGTTAAAATTGTCGAAACTGTCTGGCTACTGAGGAAATATTTAAGAGTTACCTAAGTAACATGTTAAAATTCAGGTTTGACACTGTAACGTAAGTTCAATTACAACTTATTAAAGTTTACAGATTTTTGGCAGGGATTGGCCACGATATCAAATATTTGTCAAGAAATGTCATGATTTCTGATATTATGTCAACAATATATATGTATACAAAACCTACACTATATAATTTGATAAATTTTAGTTCATATTTTATAGACCTTTGTTACCTGCCAAAGCCACGATGACTCAAATTTAATATTAGCTCATGGTTCCTACTTGTATCAGAAGCATGCGCCGAAAAACTCTCAGCTGTTCTAAAATAAGGAAAGCCTGGCCGTATTCACGGGCTCTTGGTCTACAAGTTTTACCCCTCGTATTTACTTTTTGAACTAGTAACATGCCTTGGCTTCGCCAATGTAAAAAATAATAATTACTGAATGGTTTTTAGTAGAGACATTAAATACTTTTTGTACGTTATTCTTAAGATCAACTCCGTAGTACCTATATTATTTTTTTTAATGTGCCAACCAAACTTTTAGTAAACTATTACTGCCATTGTGGAGTAACTCACAATTACAAATTTCTTGCGATCATTTCAATGAACTGACAGGCTGATGGCTGTCTTGTTAGAACTTTCCTGGAAGTTTTTATGTCAACTCAGAACCCGTACTCCGTGGTATAATTTTCCATCCAGTTCACTTGTGAACAATAACCAAACTATATTACGTAATACACCACCAATATTACAAAATATAGAGCCAAATAACATACATTATGAATAAAATCTAAAATCTACTACATGACATCCCTAGACCCAGGTAAAAACTCAAACCTACATTATTTATATGTATATTATAAGGTATAGCCCCCAATATCAATAAGGACGCTCCAAAACTCCTTATGATATCATTAGAATATGGCGATCATTCTCTACTTCAAATAAATATTTTATACATAAAATCCTTCCGAACAAAATTGTCTAAATGATTGTGAAACCTGTCAAAATCTGTTATGTAGTTTACAAAAACTAAAGAAACACAAAAACAGACAAGACATCATCTCCTTGTTATTTAAAACACGTTGCGACGACATTCCTTCACCGTAGCTCGAGCGCTACTGCGATGATTTGCGGTTTCTTTCCCGTACCTCTGGAATTAATTCCGGTGCGGAATTCTACCCGCAGTGCGAGCGCTTCCCTACAATTCCATATGTTACAAAATTTGCGGAAAAAAATTATTCGGTGAAAAACCGTAGTGCGCGCAGGCCCTTATTATTATCTCTGACATATTTGAATGAATAAAGTGCGATTAAAGCCGTGTAAAAGCATATAGCTCAGTTGAAATTATTATTACTTGCTAAAGGTGGAATGTTTGTTATTTTGTTAGTTGTTATAGATTCTTAGTAATTAGTACTCATAATTAGATTTATTTCTATAGTTTCTCAAATCACTCAAAAACAAAGAAAATTAAAATTGGATACAATTTATATTATATATCTAATATATAAAAATCTCGTGTCACGGTGTTTGTGGTTAAACTCCACCGAAACGGCTGGATCGATTTTTATGATATTTTAAATGTATATTTGGTAGGTATGAGAATAGGTCGCAAAATATATTCTATACCTCTAGGAGATTAGAGTGTCCCTATCCAGATTTTTTTAAATATCTTTTGACATTTTTTTTATGTTTTTTTTTATTTACCATATAAAAACTTATATCCTCAAATTTTCACTCTCCCAACCCTATCCTCCCATTTCTTATTTGCGATTTTTGTATGAACAATGGCTAAATGATTCAACGGTCGTTCATATTTCAAACAAAACGAAATTACTGATGTTGCTGAATGACAGATGGCGCTACGTCCGCCTCATCGAATTTTCTTCCACACATGCGTAAGTAATTTACTAAATCAACTAAGTATGGTTTGAGAAACTCCCTGAATTGTTTGGTTGATAATTGGAAACGGTTATTCGAATTTGGAAATACAATTGGAACCGGTAGGTAACCGATTTCGTGCAGACGAAGTTGCGCGGGTTAGCTAGTATCGTAATATAATTTCAATTATTTATTATTATTTATCATAGTTATTACCTTCATTCGAGATCAAAAAAAAGGTCAGTATAAACCTTAAAGATTGTTTGTTTTTTGTTTGTTTGTCCGAACACATTTACCCATGGATGTACCAGTCACACGTGACAATTATTTATTACAATTTATGGCCGTTTTATTGAGGAACTTTGTATGCTAAGAACAAGCTTAATTGACTACTGTAGACTGCATGGTGACTAATTTTTAACTTGATTTTAACCAAAAGCTACGTCTCATTGTCAAGTCTAATTGATCCATCATCACTTTATTAGCCTTTCGTGTGAAATAAATGTTACAAATGAAAAAAAACCACCAATAATTTAGTTTATAGTTCCTTCTTTCCTAAATATTCTTTATTTTTATCTCTCGATTATGAATTATTAATTTGCCTGGTCTGTTTTATACAGAGTAAATTGGACTTCTGCATTTCAGACAGGAATATTCAAGCTCACATTATCCAACGACACCTCCGGCAGGTTTTTTATCGTACTTAGCATAAGAGAAAAACATAGGACATCAAAGTAAAATGCAAAAATATTCTTTGAGGACATATTGGTAATTATGTATTATTTGTAAAAAACTGAAAGTTGACTTTGTCTTATTTAATTTAAACCGGCTTAAGAAGGTCACGATCGATTGGCTATAAAATCAAGTATATGTTAATAAAAAATAAAAGGCACTAAAAAATAATTCCTACGCTTTAGGCTTCCGGTTTTCTTGGTTTGCACGGATTGGTTGTCATGCATTATCGAAGAAAGACTGGAGTTGAAACGAAAACTTATTCACACTGACGGTACAAGGCATGACAGGTCCCACCTCGCTCAAGTCAATTATTCTTTTCGAACAACCGGTACCGGCGCGATATCGAATCGGAACTAGAGCTTTACGATAGTGGGAATATTCGGATTCTTTCTTGTTTTAGAATTTTTTTACCGGACCGAGATCGTACCGTGAACAGTATCTCATTGTGTATCGAGCCTAAGATTTAAAAACTTCCATTTATTCTGAATGTAAAACATGCCGAGACTACTTTCTCAACATTTCAAATAAATCAGAATAAAACTAATGAAGATACAGTGTTTTGAGTGATTGCTCCTAATGCTAGATTTTTTACCTGCCTGGTAGTCGCAAGGCGCCTTTACTTGGAATTTACTTCGAGTTCCTTTTTAATTTTTTTTATGCTTTTATGGGTCTCTGTAGATAAGTAAACTAATCCTGTATATCTTTATATATAAATTTATTCTGTTCGTGTGTATGTCACTGAACTCCTCCTAAACGGCTGGACCGATTTTAATCAATTTTTTGTGTGTGTGTTCCCATGGATCTGAGAATGGTTTAGATTCACAATTGGACCCGGTAGGTGGCGCTGTAATTTAATTTTATTATTTCTGATTATCAAAGCAGTACGACGTCCGCCGGGCCCGCTAGTATTGTATATATACGGTACATCATATACAAATCAGTTGACAGGCACATTGTCTGCCGAGCGGTTGTGGAGATGCTAAAATTTCATAGTAGTTTTCAGTTATTTTTTTAATAAAGTCTCATGTTAAGCGTAAGTAAGAAGCAAATTAATGTACATAAAATTAAATATATATATTATTAAACATGGGTGTTTTACCATTACAATTGTAACAGATAAGTTGAGAATGTGCTTTTTAATTATTGTAATTACTTTTTAAACATTTTAATTACTTTGTTTACATAAGTGGTTAGTAATCAACTTTTTTTAAGCACTCGGATATTCGTTCAACATCGATATTCGTCTTTTATCGATTAAAATCGACCGTGATAGTTTATAAAACTTAGTAACCGGTTTGTATGCAACCCACGTTATTGTTGTACGAGCATGTTACATTGTTTCCTATACAGACTGAATGTTTAGATAGTAGCAATATTTATGGAGGATATTCTGCACTCGATTCTCGTTCTAAATCAATTAAAAAAATAGGTGCTCAATATTTGACCTAATTATTTAGAAAAATACAAAAAATATACACAATCCTCTACGCATCTATGTTAAAAGACAGTATCAATGACCGTCAGGCGATTTTACTTTCACTTGAAAAGGAACGTCAGTAATAAAAGAAAAGGGTTTATTGTTCGTTTTATTATCGAAAGTTATTAACTCCGGGTCACCCATTGTAGTTTTCGACACCGATCATTGCACCTAGGTTTATTATGATTATGTTTATACTTTTGAAAGTCTTAGAACAAACTTCAACTTAAGTTTTCTTGGTTGTTTATTAGTATTTGTTTTGATATTATTATTTTATATGTTAAATGTGATCATGAAGTGTCATATCCGAGAATACTGCGAGTGTTTAACCTTTCACCTGGTATATATAATAATGGAGTATTATGGGATATTGACAATTTACCTTTAAGAAGCGTGTGAAAAATGATATGTGTATAAAATGTGTGAGTACTGTGATGACATCTGATAAATGAGAGTGGATAAGGAAAATATGT
The DNA here is from genome assembly GCA_036509395.1 of Antheraea yamamai. Taxonomy (NCBI): domain Eukaryota; kingdom Metazoa; phylum Arthropoda; class Insecta; order Lepidoptera; family Saturniidae; genus Antheraea; species Antheraea yamamai. The sequence goes on along the minus strand of AP028439.1, from coordinate 8,378,944 downwards.
GGTGCCGACAGTATTTAGGTGGGATAAGGGTAAGAAGAAGTGCAAACTCGCGATAGCTGCGAATCTCGAAGAACTTTGTCATGAGGTATTTTAGAGTACACAACTTGTCCTACTGAAATTTGGCTCGTTCCATCGATGCTTTCTATTATATTATTGTTTCCTCCAAATATTCCTCACCTGAAATATTAGAACAAAAAGCAATAAAAATTATATTAAACTATTTAATTGCTAGCTGTTAACCGTGATCTCATCTGTGTGGAATTTAGCAAACAAAAAATTGTTCAATGTAAACACGCGCGTGAGATGCGATTTATTATATTTATCTAGAACTCTATTTTTTTCTATATGATAATTGACTCCTTATAACATTACCTATCTGTCAGTGAAAGTTTCGCCGACATCATTTCCGAGATTAGCCGAAACACACGGTCAGAAAATAATTAAAAAACTAGGTTTTGGCTATCCTTGTCATATATACTTTTACATTTAATTTGTAAAAAGTTGTTATTCTAAAATTACAAGCATACTCCTCAGGTGGTAAAGCCATACCGAAGCTATTGCTGGCTTCAGTATGAATGGGTTAGCTCGTCCGGGGTAGTCCCACCTTCTCACAAAGAACCGGCGTGAAGTAACAGTGCTTGCATTGTTACATTTCTTTCGGTTAGTGAGAGCGCCGGGGCCCTCACCCTCCCCTCTCTACCTTTCCCTCCTCCCTCTTCCTTCCCCTTCCCCCTCCCCCATACATCAGGTGATCCGCCTGTTCGTTTGCCTCCTATGATATAAAAAAAACTCTTTAATTTTATTTATTCGTATAGATAAATATTAAAATGTTGTCAGATATGAAAATTTGGAGTTACAAAAGTGTACATACCTGTATAATAATAGTATTATTATTCTTATCATTCTGGTAACATTGTTGGTACAAAAAATTAATAAAACAAAGTGAATTCTTGAAGTAAAGTTCTTTTATGCGGCTTATGGTAGAAGTTGACTGGTAGAAATTGTCACATAAGGAAAATGCGTTATACACCTCTGATTCTCTACCTGCATGCGACTTAGTCTCTCTATCTCAGTCTCTTTCTATTATATACGAGTCTGTGTGTGTGAGTATCAAAATTTGAACAGATGAGCATCGAACGCTACGTATACTATAACCTCAATGTTGAACGCATGGAAATTTCATTAAAACTTTTTTTTTATACAGTATTTTTGTTCTTATTTTTATAACTCACTACTTTATATCTAATTTTTATTAAATTACTATTTTCCCTGAAATATTCAATAACTTTTTAAAATTTAACTGTGCAGATAAATTTACTAATTAGAAAAAAAGAAAAGATTTGTATTACTAAAATATTTGGCCTCTTATAATTTGGATTCTTTTTTTCTTATTCCTTATTAAATGATTTTAAGCCCCTGAGTATAGTTTTGTTCTGTTACTATTATAATGTTTTCTTTGCCTTCTATTTCGATATCATATTTTTTACAATTGCACCAACTGTGGGCTTGTCAAAATCATTATTAATTTAACTAATTTAAATGTTATTCCTGTGAACAAACTCATGTATATCATATACTAGAAGTCGACCCAGCTGTACTAATTAAAAAAATGAGATAATATCTTTCATGTATATTAAGGCCATTTTATGAAAAAAAAATGGAAACTGAAAACTGAACGACAATCTGTTATTTCAGTCAATATTTTTCAAACTTTCTCTTTACTGTGTTCCGTCTCACTTTTTATATAGAGATCATTAAATCAAATGTTCATTTGCCGTATGATTTTTCAAAAGGCCTCGTTTATACAAACTTTTTCCTGACAATTACAAGCACAACAAAAAGAATTAGCTAAATAGATGCCGCCAATCTGAAACAATGCACTTATATACATTGGGCAATTGATTTTTATTTATTTAGATTAGTATCTACCATGTAGTAATTTCAATTATTACTACGTAGGTGGCGATGGTAGAGCCACGCTGAAGGTATTACTGGTTTCAGCATGAATGGCTCGCCCGGGGTACTACCACCATCTTATAGAAAACTGACGTGAAGTAACAGTGCTTGCATTGTTGCGTTTCGATCGGTCAGAGACAGCGCCGGAGGACCACTACCCTCCTTCCCCCCACTCCTCCTTCCCCACTCCCCCAAACACAGGCTGGCAACGCAGTAGCGACTCCCCTGTTATTACTAGTGTCTATGGACGGTGGTGATCACTTAACATCAGGTGAAACACCTGTTTGTTTGCCTCTTATGATAAAAAAAAAAACGAGGCCGTCATAAGGACTGCCGACAGAAGTGAAAACTTAATACAATAGAATAATTGTATTCTGTTTTGAATTTTTAAATTAATAACAGTGTGAATTATTTAAATTACATAATTTATAAATTAAAATTATTAACAATATATAGTCTACTTTTCAAATCTGTTGGCACTCCGAACAACTTGGTCTATAATTATTAATATCACAAGTTTCACCTGTATTATATTTAATGATAGGGACTACTATAATTTTCATTAGAATCGGCGGCAGATAAGAATGCGTTATTCATAGATTATAAAACATACAGAATACTGGCGGCAAATGGAACCCTGCGCAGTACACGTGCTCAATACTAAGCCAATCATGACAGGGTGACTTTTTACGAGCCATGTTTCTTATGACATTTTTTCGACGAAAGCTCCCAGAGGGCTTGATTTTTTTCGACACTTCCAACAATTATCGTTATATTTCAACAAATTTAAACAAAAATATTGACAAATTATATACCTAAACCACCGTAAATCACTCTATCTATTAATGAAAACCGTATAAAAATCCGTTCAGTAGTTTTTGAGTTTATCGCGAACTGACAGAAGCGACAGAGGACTTTATTTTATAATATGTATTCTATAAATATAAATGAAATTAAAGTGTCGGTTTGTTCGGGCTACTCTTTAAAACGGCTGAACCGGTTTGGACGAGGCTTTTGGTAGCAGATAGAATACTTTCCAGAATATTACCTATGTTATAATATGATAACACGCCATTCCACAAATGATAAATACTAATGTTAAATAAAATTTAAGAGAGGTAATTAAATATAGGCAAAATGGTTACAATAAAATAGAATAAAAAAAAAACAAAATGAAGACTACAGTTAATCCAGAAAAAAAAACAAATTGTTATAAAAATAATAGACAAGGTCTTCGTTTTAAATTACGTAAAAATGTTTATCGTAACAAGTCGATCAAGAATCAACAATAATGCATACTAACTTTTGTCCACGGCTTCACTGGCATATATGTAGATTTCAACTATTTTTTTTATATATAAAAAGTTCCCTATTCTTTTTTTACACCAGACAACGTGTATGCAAAATTTCATAATCATCGATTGAGCAGTTAAGACGTTAAAGTATAACAAGTAAATAAACAAATCCACATTCCCATTCATAATAATAGGTCTTTACCTATGAAATTGCCGTTCTGCAGTACTGGCCATTTCAAATCAAAATAATTTTTGTTTGGCTAAGAATTCTAATTTCAAATTAATTTTATTTTAAAAACATGGAATTCTTTTTCCAAAAGTTAGTTTAGTCATTTGTTTATTGATTAGTGTTACATTTTCATCGCATTTCAATTTTTTTTGTCATCATGGATACGTCGAAAACTACTTATGAAAAGAGTCATATTCGCGATTTGATTATAGACGTTAATAGTCTCTTCAACAGAAACTTCGTTCTGTAGTTTTATCATTAGTGTATGTTGTATTTTAATCAATAAATATTCCATAAAAGTATTTGCTATACAGTCAAAGTTAGTTACATCACCAACACTCATAGTCAGACCAGCCCTAGTATTGAGTTTTTGAGTATTTCTCCAAAACTGACAATTTTTTTTATTCCTATAACGAGTCGCAATGATATTCATATTTGTCTTTTCTTGATTCTTTATACACTATTTTAGACCATTTAGATAGCTTTCCATATAAAGGCTAAAGCTTAAAACGATGTCTGGCATCCCTTTCTACCTGCTTAAGATATTGATTCCATTCTACAATACATGGTTTTCTAGTAGCAGTCTTTCTGTATTATATTTCTATATAAATTATCTAAAATTTTATGGATTTTAATACTATTATAAAAAATTATAAGAACATTCATAAAAATTCGCTAGGAAAATCTATATCTCTTAATCTAGTATTACACAATTCATTATACATTTTAATTTGTTGTTTATCTATTATACCCCAAGTTACTTTATTACATACAAAAACTTCATGGTATATTTTAGGCGTAATTTTGTTTAAATTACATCCAATAACAAGTGGACAATGGTCGGAAGAATATACAATTACATCATATACTACTTTGATGTTTCTTACAGTATTACTTGCTGATTTAGTTACTCAGCAGTGATCTAACCATCTTTTACAATTAAAAACATCATTTATGTATGTAAAAATATTACTATCCACATCTAAAATTTAGATATCAGCACAAAACCACTCTTATTCGTTACAAAATACCATTAATTCTTTGCCAAATAATTCTACAGACTGTGGTAAATACAGGTTCTAAATTACAACTATCAATAATAGAACTTAAAGTAAAGGAACACTTTCCAAAAAGTGGCAAATTTTCTTGACAATCAGTGAACACATAAACAAAGCAAGCGAGGAAAGATCCGCTGTCATTTATTACTTTAACAGCAGCGATCCAATTATTATTGGTATATACTATTAATATTCCACGTATTGGAATAAAGACTTGCACCATAAAATAGAATCACCACCCATTTAATCTCCCACGAAGGATACCGGATTCTATATCAACTGCTGATACGCCTGTATATGCAAAATCGTCATGTATTTCTCCTAATATAGGAATTTCATGTGGTAACAGCCAAATCTCTTTTAATACTAAGATGTCTGCCATCACACAATGACTTAATTTGCTAGAATGACGTTTACACGTTACGAAAACTGAAATATACTAAATTATTACAATAAACATTCATTATAATTTAATTTATTGATATAGATAGATTCAAATTTCAAATTATTAAAACCTCTGGATTGATTTTCGAAATGTGTATCGTCTTAACGATATACCACAAGGTCATTTAGCCTGTCATCCAAGAATATGTCTAGTATGCATTTAGCAACAAATCTTTATATATAAAAATCAATGTTTGTATGTTTGTCCTCTATGTATGCCGAAACTACTAATCAGATTTTGATAATAATTTGTTGCGTGTTCTGGGGACGCCCGAGAAGGTTCCTGTATCAAAAAATCTATATATATAAATGTTTTTTAAAATATATTTATGAAATTGTTTGCCTTCAAGAAAGAAAGGGCATTTGCTTCTTATTGAAGCTTTTTGATATTTTTTGACATGTTTGACATATTTCAATAAAACAACAGTTATCACAATTAATCAATTCCTTTTGTATCAATGTAATTGCTTAGGAATTTATGTAGTTCTGGCATGGATACGGGGAGATATTTTAATCCAGGGTAACGAAGCTCTTGACTTTATCGCTAAAGAAGCTATCCAGACTGGATATTTTGATCATTATAAAACCTATGTTCAGGATTTATTCTCTCCAAACAAGACTGCCAACCCAATTACAGGCAAATCATATGCTTCCATTCAGAACAACATTTCTGGTAAGCCATGGCCATATAAGTTTCGTGATTGTTGCATCTACTATCTGTGGACGAGTGCTTTTCAATCCATCTTGCAAAGCTCAGAATCAGGTACAACTCAATATGTGAATGTGGGTTGGATGAAGACACTTTAGAACACATTTTTTTCGATTGCTTCGATTCAGTATTGCATTATATGATATTTTACCTAACAATATACTACGTCAGTCTGATTTTAACAAACGCACAAGGGTGTGTATTTTCTCTTTTCGTCAATACTCTGGCTAATTTTATATATTTTAACAAAATTAAACTTTAACATAACATAATAACTAACAGTAATTATTATGTAAATATATAATTATTTAAGGCATGACGTTTGTAAGTTTTGTTTGTTTTTGTGTATTTCGTTGCCATAATCTGGAAAATCTAAAAAAATCAAATGTAATACCACCTAAATAAAGTGACTCTCTCATGACTAACTTGACACTGGTAGAATTCGTATGTATGAAACTCCAATATTAAAAAGTTGAAGTTAGTGAGTTGGGATGTTCGGGGGAATCTCTGATTCTACTGATCCGTTTTTCAAAATTCTTTCACTGTTAGTGAGTGTTTAACAAAGTGAGTGGTTAACCTTAGGTGAGTTCTGCATCCCGTTAGCCCTGAAATGGCGCACCCTACTTTATGATTGGTCTCCTGCCCTATTAAAATTTTATCTTAATGCCTTCCAAATGACCCTCCCAGATCAAAGTAACCTAGTAAGATGGGGGAAAGCCTCTGAAAAATCTTGCATTACTTGTGGTGAGGCAGTAGGTACTGCTAGGCACTTATTGGTAGGTTGCAAGGTGCTGCTTGATAGGGGTTATTACTCACGCCGACATGATAGATTACTTGAAATCATACGTGAAGCAGTAAGTCTTTCAGTAGCTAGAGCCCAAAAAGGATTGACCACAAATGAACGACAAATTAACTTTGTAAAGGATGGCTCAACTGTAAACTCTAAAAGCAAGCCTTTCTCAATCCTAGGTACTGCACCTGACTGGACTATTTTAATGGATACGTATGACAAGCACTATAAAATCCCAGAGGATGTTGGTGTTTCGTCATCCAGACCGGACATATTCCTCTTCTCTAGACGCATAAAACATATAACACTAGTAGAGCTTACTGTACCGTGGGAAACCAACATTCCTAAAGACCACACAATCAAATTAAATAAATATTACGAACTAACAAATGAACTAAGTAAAAATGGCTATGTGGTTAAGTTATATGCGGTAGAAGTAGGAGCGAGACGTATACCAGCAAAATCTCTCTACAACCTTCTGAAGGACCTTGGCCTGTCGAGAACTGCAGTAAGTTCTATTTTAGAACGAGTATCAAAGGCTGCACTAACAGGTTCCTATCAAATTTGGCTAGACAGGGCGGGAAACTCGAGCAGTGAAGGTGAGCGTTGATGCGCATCTCAAAGGGGGCCTCCTTAAACCTACACCTGGGTCGCAAGTCCTGGGAACTGCTCTGAGTTTCTCCCTCTGCCACACGATGGACCCGGCACCCGCACGGTGAATCCATGGAAGGCTAAGAAGTTCGTCTCCCTCTCTCTCTATATTAGACAACTTTTTATTTAAGGCAAATATATATTTTCAATACTTGAGCACAATAAATGTAATTCAAATTAGCAAAATTCTATAACATAGCGTGCGTTGCTGGAATTATTTGAAACTAGCTGTAGACGCAACTCCGCACGCGTTTTTTTAAATTGTATTAAAGAATTATAAAATTGTGAGACCGTGTACAATTATAAAAATGCTCTTTAAAACAATTGTAAGTACGATACGCATATACGCATACCACGTACAGTAACACGTAACGTATACATTAGATATATAAATACTAACAGTGTATTAAATAAGATTCATCATCAGCAACATATTTGGAACCTTAACCCACCATATAATTACCTCAGTGCTCACTTACACTGTATAATTAACTAATGACAAAATTACTTAAAGATAGATAATGGTATAATATGCCCATATTGTCAATAAGTAATACGTTTATGACCTAATGTCTTATTAGAAAGACTTCTTCTAACTTCAAAATTACTACTAATAATTATAATGTTGAATTGTAAATAATGAATGAGCTGATGTCTTGAAATCTTGCATAAATATAATACATATTGAACTCGAATTTGAATTTGAACATTCGAACACTGAATTAAATATTCTCATATAATGGTAAATATATTTATGGTTACTAAGTTATGTAGACGAAAGCGCGGTAAATAAAACCAAATGATCAAAAAGACAATATAGTTCAAAGTACATACATAAATACAGATATATGAATTTCAATTATATTTATTATTGGAGTCCAGTACAACGCACGTCTGACCCACTTGTTTACAATGAACAACACATTTTTGCTAAATTTCACGCGGACGAAGTCTAAAATAGAATAACCTAAATTACTTCCTATAAGGTTAGCTATCTATCAGTGAAAGTCCCGTGAAAATCGGTCCAACCGTTTTGGAGATAGGATTGCGGACGAAGCCACGGTTAACAGTTAGTCTAAATTAAAATAGAATAAATTATTTGCTTTAATGTCCGCTCTCTGCCGGTGAAAGTCCCATAAAATTCGGTCGAACTGTTTCGAAGATAGAATTGCGGGTGAAGCCACGGTTAACAGCTAGTCTAATTTAAAAAACACATTTAATTTTAATTTTCCTATGACATGGGGTCCTTCAAGCGCAACGTGAAGAGATACTTACGCAGGCCGGCATGACAGCGGCGACCGGCGATGGATAGTATGTCTCTCGGTAGTCGCCATTGTTTTTGGATTGTACTGTGCTTACCATCAGGTACAGTACAGTTGTTTTGCCGAGCTACGATAAAAAAAAAAAAACTAAATTACTTGTTATAATGTCCACTACCTGCCGGTGAAAGTCCCGTCTAAATCGGTCTAGCCGTTTCGAAGATTACCCGGAACAAATAGACAGACAGACAGACTGACAAAAATTTTAAACATTGCTTTATTGCTATCATTAGGGTGTATACCGAATCATTATTTTTATTTTATTTTGATATTACATACAGACACGTCATTTTTATTACATGGATAGATTAGATATAGAGTATAGCATACATAACTTCGAAATTAAAAGAATTTAACTTCTTCAAAATGAATTTTAAATATGTATTCACTACATATCCCGATTGGTCTTCTCATTATTGAGCAGTATAAAGAGTATCCTGGTCATCCCTTGGTCTATATCTATACATCCTCTGCATGTGTGATTTATGTAATGTAAAGAGCTAATACATAAATCGAGAAAATATATATAGTATTAAGAAATGTTTATGTATTTAACATTGAGACATATTTTATAATCCATGTTATCTGAGTACACCAGAAATATAATAGACCTTAAGAATAGAGTGGCTAACAAAATATACGGGTACTTATCATGAATATAATTAAATAATTGCTTCGAGTCGGGGATTACTTTAGCCCGTTGATTGTATATTTGCAAAGGTTTGAAGGGAAGTCAAAAAATATATGAAAAAATTAATATTGTAAACATATGGAGATTATTGTAATGTTGTGTAGGTGCGTAGAATACCCACTAGGAAATTTAAAAGACCCAGTTTTGGCTGCAGAAAATTGAACAAGCGATCATATTTTTCCAAATTCCCTGTTTTATTTAAATATTTCTATTTATTTCTGATTCTAAGTTTATTTAGATACTATTTTAAACTAACACAGATGCTTAATCTACGGATATATTTCTGAAGGTTCCAGCAATTTCTTCGTTATTCTTAGTATCAACTGGTCTGAGCGATTCATCGGTACGAGCTTCATTAATTTCTTTAAGATGTTTTACGTATTCTTCTGAGCTTAAGATGTTAATCCAGTCATCTGTAATATTTAAGGGATTATTTTTAATGAACATTATTTTATATACTTGGTTTTTTTTTCGCTAAAACCCGAAATAATCTTGATAAGACTAAGGCCTTTGAGTTTTGTGAAGTTTTCTTCCGTTGATGTAAAGGTCTTGTAAAATTTAATTAATAAATAAAATAAATTTCTTCGTTCACTTTCTTTACCACACAACGTACAAATACTCTGCTACTACTGTATTTAGCAAATGTGACAACCAAACAAAAAATCCTAGCTTAGCTCCCAATTATATGAAGAACCAGCTGTACACGCAGCTTCGCACGCGTTTTTTTAAATTGTATTAAAGAAATATACAATTGTGAAACCGTCTACAATTATAGAAATGCTCTTTAAAACAATTGTAAGTACGACACGCACGCCACCTACAGTGACATGTAACGTATACATCATCATCATCATCATCATTACATATATAAAACAAAGTCCTCTACCGCGTCTGTCTGTCTGTCTGTTCGCGATAAACTCAAAAACCACTGAACGGATCTTAATGCGGTTTTCTCAAATGAATAAAGTGATTCATGAAGAATGTTTTGGTATATAATATGTCAAGGATTTCTTTTATAATCAGGGCTGGACAACGTGTGCTGGGCCCGCTAGTTAGATATATAAATACTAACAGTGAGTGTCAAATGAGGTTTATCATCAGCAACATATTTGGAACCTTTTTTTTTTTTTTTTTTAACGTGGGGAATCCCTTATGGATACCCACCCTCCCGGGGGAGAGAGTGGGTTATGTCCGACTCGCACGGACTAAAACCCCACGGTGTACCGACAGACCGTTGTGTGGGGGCGGCAAGGGATCGTTCCAGCTAATCAACCTTGTAGAGCCGCCCCCACGGTCCGCCCGGCGGAAGGTGACCGCCGGGCTCCTACCTATAGAGGGACAGACCGGGTACACACCGGCTGTCCCCCCTCGTCCGCCGGACCTGTGCAATGAGGAGATGGGCCCCCCGGCCCACCCCCTCAGGTCCGGCTACGGACATATTTGGAACCTTATACCATCATGTAACTACCAGTGCTCACTTACACTGTATAAGGAACTAATGAAACAATGACTTAAAGATGTTATTATGATGATATAATATCCCCATATTGTCAATAAGTAATATGTTTATGGTTTTTTATCTTATCTTTTTAGAAAGACCCCTTCTATCTTCAAATTTCTTATTAGCAATCATAATGTTGAATTGTATACAATGAATGAGCTGACGTCTTGAAATCTTACATAAATATTAGGTCTTTACCTATGAAATTGCCGTTTTGTATGAAAAAATTTAAACGATTTTTTTTCATGTATTTTTTATTTGTATTAATCGAAGTAATCACCCATGCAATCAATGCATCGTTGCCAACGCAGTGGCAGTTTATTGATGCCCTTCTTAAAGAAATCAGCTGGACGGGAGGCAACAGATTCTTCAAAGGCATTTTGTACTGCCTCTCGGGTATTGAATTAAATTCTGGAAAAAGTAGTAGTCTGTAGGCGCAAGGTCTGGTGAGTAGGGCGGATGACGGAGAACTTCCAACCCCAGTTCTTACAACTTGGAGACCGTCTGCTGTGCAGTATGAGTTCGCGCGTTGTCGTTCAGGAGCAACGGAGACGAGCGATTGACCAATGCTGGTGGGAGATGTGCCAGCTTCTCCATCATTATGTTCAGTTCTTCACAGTACACATCTGCAGTAATGCTCACCCCGTTTGGTAAGAAGCTGTGATGAATCACACCGGCGCTAGACCACCAAACAGTGATCATCACTTTTCTAGGGGTAAGTTTTCGTTTAGGGCATTGTTAGGTGCTGAACCAGGATCCAACCAACTTGATGAGCGCTTGCGGTTATCAAACAGAATCCATTTTTCATCGCAGGTAACAATGCGGTTCAAAAGTCCTTCATTTGTGTGTCTGTTGAGCAGTGCAAGGCACGTCTCGACGCGTACTTCGCGCTGGCGATCATTGAGTTCGTGGGGCACCCATTTGTCAAGCTTTTTTACCTTGCCAATTTTATGCAAATGGACCAATATTGTTTTGACGCTAACGTCGAAAGCTGCTGCTAATTCAGCCGTAGATTGTGTGTCATCAGCTTCCACAATCGCCTTTAATTCGTCATTGTCGACCAAAGTCTTCGGACGACCGCGAGGTTCATTTTTGAGGTGGAAATTCCCAGAACGGAAGCGAGCAAACCAATAACAGGTGGTGCGTTGGTTTGTAGTGTTAGCTCCGTAAACGTCGTTGATGTTGCGTGCCGCTTGTGCCGCGTTGCTGCCACGACGATACTCATATTCCATAATTACTCGAATTTTTAACGTATCCATGATGACAAAAAAGATTGACATGCGATGAAAATGTAACACTAACCAATAAACAAATGACTACTTTTGGAAAAGAATTCCATGTTTTTAAAATAAAATTAATTTGAAATTAGAATTCTTAGCCAAACCAAATATTATTTTGATTTGAAATGGTCAGTACTGCAGAACGGCAATTTCATAGGTAAAGACCTATTATAAATCAAGATATAAAACTTTATATCTGTCTAAGCAGTTTATAATATTCGATAATTTAAATAGTGTTCATTGACTTGGGTACAATATTCTTATATGTTACTATGGTTGCTGAATTATGTAGACGAAAGCGCGGTAAATAAAGCAAAATGACCGAAAAGACAATAAAATTACATACATAGATAAGATATATGAATTTCAATTATACTTATCCTTGGAGTCCAGTACAACGCACATCTTATGCACATGTTTACAGTGAATAACATATTTTTGCTAAATTTCATGCGGGCGAAGTCGCAGGTAATAGCTAGTCTAAAATAGAATAACTTAAATTACTTCCTATAAGGTCAGCTATCTGCCAGTGAAAGTCCCGTAAAAATTGGTCAAACCGGTTTGGACATAGCACTTCGGGAGAAGCCACGGTTAACAGCTAGTTTAAATTAAAATAGTCTAAATGACTTTTTATAATGTCCGCTATCTGCCAGTGAAAGACCCTTAAAAACGGTCGAACCGTTTTGGAGATAGTACTGCGGACGAAGCCACAGGTAACAGCTAGTATAAATTAAAATTACCTAAATTACTTTTTATAAAATTCGCTATCTGTCATTAAAACTTTTGTGAAGATTAGTTGAACTGTTTTGGATATAACGTTGCGGGCGAAGCCACGGTTAACAGCTAGTGTAAATTAAAATTACTTAAATTACTTTTTATAAGATCAGCTAGATGTCAGCTGAAGATAGCATTGCAGACGAAGCCGCAGTTACCAGCTAGTCTAATTTAAAGTAGCCTAAGTAACCCGCTGTAATTTTTTCTATCTGCCAGTGAAATTCCCATATAAATCGGTCCAGCCGTTTCGGAGATTACCCGGAACAAATAGACAGACAGACCGACAAAAATTTTAAAAATCGCATTTTTGTTATCAGTTGCGTGTATACTTTCACACCCAATCAGTAAAAAAGTGTTATTTTGATATTACATACGGACACTTCATTTTGACTGATGTTTTATTGTGAACCCAGTGCTTTAGCAGTGATGCATTTTCATACGAACAGACAGACAGACAGACATTTCTAAAAATTATCGAAATGTACTCTATTACTTATTCTAGACACCTGCAACAATTGTTTTCAAAAAAAAACAAAAAATATAGACATGTTAGATTTACATTCTTATTATATGTATAGATTAGAAGAAGATGTATAGATATCCTCATTCTTACTAATATTAAAAATACGTTTGTAGGTTTGTTTGTAACGCTTTCACACCCTAATTATTGAACAAATCATCATGACATTTTGTGTACATGTTATCAGTGGCACAGTAAAGGAAATGACGTAACTATCATACAGAGAAATAAATTGTGCCCAAAGAATAGAATGCTGAGGGTAAATCCACATGAAACTGAGCAAAGTCGTAATTCGACTTGTCAAATTCTATTTCATTAAAAATCTTCAAGTAACATTATCTCTCATCATACTCGAGATTTTTGGTGCATAAATAATATGTAGGTATATGAGGATACCAGCTGATGCTCGCTCTCTTCATTAAGCATTTAAAAATGGCAAAGGTCAATAAAAAAAAATCATTTTGCATCGAATTGATCTGTGACGATGCGTTCAATAGTTTTGACGTAGCTGAACCTCGAAGGAATTGTATTATATACCTGGTCGGGTAGTAAGTTCTATGATTACATTAGATAAACACTTAAATTTCGTGTCACACATAGATAGAGTGCGAAACAAAGCCGCTATGGTCTTGGGTCGCCTCCACCCGTTGCTCTGTCATAAGAGTAAGATGTCCCTCAGACACAAGCTCACCCTGTATAAAACATGTATCAGACCGGTCATGACATATAGTTGTCCCGTTTTTGCACATGCACCGAAACCTACTCTATATAAATTACAAATTCTACAAAACCGCGTTTTACGTAAAGTGACCGGTGCCCCATGGTACGTCCGGAGAGTCGATCTCCATAGGGACCTAGAGATACCTTCTATCTGGGCGTACATAAAATCACTCACTAGTAGTTATTTCGAAAAAGCCGTGAATCATCCCAGTCCGTTAGTGGTATCCGCCGCGACATACGAAACCGTACCCAACGCCGCGCGTTATAAAAGACGTCCGCGACATATTTTTACCGATCCTCCCGATGAAATAACGGCAGCGAACGATCAGTACCAGCCTGTCTCTCCAAATAGAGCGTGTTCACGCCCACGCCCGCGTAACCTCAGATCACGCCGCCGTGGTCTGAGTGTAAACTTCGCTCCCGCACACCAGACTAGGCCCCCCTCGGCAGCGGCTCAAGCCTAGGTCCGTTCCCTCGGCGTGGAGCCCTTGAGTGCGCTGCTCGCGCGATACAGTGACACAAATTTACATCACTGCAACAACACTACACATATCACCTCCACACACGTGCACGCATACACGCTTACACAAAAAAGTGGAAGGGTTTACTTTTTTTTTTTCCCTTTTCGAACTGAAATAGTTCAGAAATTTTCCGATACAAAATACACATAAGAGTTGTTGAGATATGTATGCTTGGTACACATATATGTTTCAACAACTCATATATGTATGAATAGTGTAGCTTAACTTAGGTTAGCTCAGTTAGGTCGCGTATTGCATCGAACAGGCAACAGCCAAGCCGAGGTGTGCCGTGCACCCTTGAGCTGGTTGCCCAAACAAAAATCGGCTGAGTGCCTTAAGCGCTCGCCTTAGTAGTCCGGTGAAGCTGTTAAGACCTTGCTAGGTCAATAGCGTAGTCAGTTCGAAAAAAAAAAAAAAAAAAAAAGTTCTATGACAACCTTATTTTTCATTTTCGAATACTGGTCAAATATACTTCATCTAATTTTGAAAAGAGAACGTTCGCGCTTTCCAAGTATAGAAAATAAATTCATCTTTATCCATTTTCAAAAATGGAATTGTCGCAAAAAGTAAACAGTCGCGGTTATCGCGTTACACCGCTGCGGTTACGCGCCAACAGATATTTACAACATTCAGCAAAAAATAGTAACAGTACGATTTGTTTATCGCACTATCAAACGGTACACTAAAGATTCAAGCTTCAAACATAGTAAAAGAAGCGGTTAATCTCACACAGCTAGGACACCAGTGGTTATCAAAGCAGTGAAGGCACTAATTCCACGAAATCCCGTAAACAAAAAATCTTGCAGAACCAGGAGTGTAAAAAAATGCCGCAAAAATTTGTTTTCGGAGCAAAACATATTTACATCGAAGAAAATTGTAACAAACAAAATGGTAAGCACACAGCAGTGAAAAGCGAGCGCGCATATTCCAAGGGTTCAGCGAGGGCTTTATCTTCGGTTATTCATGGTTAGGCTTCGAGCTTTGGATTTGAATTACAAGATATGGTAACATTTGGAGAAAAAAGTTTTCGCTAATTGTCATCAGAATTTAGAGTCCCTGCAAGCATATCTAGTTAAAGCAGCGGCCGAAATATATATGAATGTGGTGCATGCTGCGATAGATGACTGGCCACGGCGATTACGTGAATTTATTCAAAATAGGAGATGGCATTTTGGAAGCAAAATTATATTGTACATTTAATTAACATTCATTTCATATATAATGCTTAAACAATTATCATAAAAGTGTGTAATATACATTAAAAGTTTTTGACACAATTTATGACCCGACTATAATAGATTATAATTAACATTGTTCTTATAATTTACAAAATTAAAAAAACAGCTTCTTACCATATAAGGTATTTAAAGACCTTTCTGTTCCACCATATTCAATTGGCAAAATATCTTTATCGATTATATTGTGTAGGTCTTTTATATCTTTTTGTGACGTGAAACGACTACCAATCTTTGCGCTGAACATTGGACTAATTAATTTAATTAAATTGTCAATAGCTGATGAGGATGTGATTAAATGTATCCCGTTTGCTCTGAATCCATAACCTTCCTGGAATTAAAATGTTTCTCAAATGAATAATTAAGTAGTTGTATCGTTTGTTAGGATTATTATTTTCTGAAGGAAAGGTGTCCTTCTCTGTACCCTTGACGACGGGTGTACAAAGTTGTATGATAATCCAGTGAGCAGTGAAGGCGTTAAATCGAAACAGACAAACAAATAAACTCGCATTCCAATTTGTAAAGTCAGTTAGGAGAAATCCGTACTAATATTAGGATTTGTTTGTTTGGTTGAATGCGCTAATCTCAGGAACTACTGGTCAGATTTGAAATTCTTTCGGTGTTAGATAGCTCATTTATTGAGGAAGGCTATATATATGACGCTAAGACCAATAGGAGCAGAGCACCAATGAAGAATGTTTCAAAATCGGTGTTTTTTCCTTTTGAGAGCGTCCGCTGCGTGTTAGCGTTGGAATAAAGTAACTATTCCACGGGGACGAAGTCGCGGACAAAAGCTAGTATATTATACATAGATTTTGTTTCATTTTTACACCTTAAATACTCAGTCAATCATCATGAAATTTTATTTTTTGATATCATAAGAGGCAAACGAACAGGTTGTTAACACCTTATGTTAATTGATCATCGCCGTCCATAGACACTACTAACATCAGGGGAGTCGCAAGTGCATTGCCAGCCGGTGTTTTGGGAGAGGGGCAGGAGGGAGGGGAGATGGGCCTCCAGCGCTCTCACTGACCGAACGAAACGCAACAATGCAAGCACTGTTACTTCACGTCAATTTTTCTGTAAGAGGGTGGTACTACCCCAGACGAGCCGACCCGTTCATGCTGAAACTAGTAATGGCTTCAGCGTGGCTCTACTACCTACCAAAATATTATTAACTACTCGACAATAGCAGTAATAATCTAGAAGATTGGTTGCCAAAAATAGAATGAAGAAGAAGAAGTGTCTAAGAAGTAAAACAATAGAAACTGATCGATGTCTATTCAGTAGTTTTAAGTAATGCGCGTACAAACTTATACCACTATCATTTTATTTATATTTACTTATGGCCTTATAAATAATTATGTACATAAACTAACATATCACTTTAATTTCATATATTAGTTTAAATATTTTAAACTATTTAATGTTATATAATTAATCAATTCGTATGTAGTACTTGATTCTCATAGATCGTACTGATAACCGGTTAATGAGTACAATATTTGCTTTGTTTTAAAATACTCACAGGAAGCGATAAAGTTTCTTCCTGAGATAATAATACTCAGTCATAACTATAAGATATAATTATAATTATCATTTAAAAACACTTTAAATACCTAAGTAATATTTATGCGTCATTGTTGTACAAAATAATATTTATTTTAAGTGGAAAGGCACCTAAGAATAAGAATATCATTTATTTGATTCATTCTTTACTCGAATTAAATTTACGTTATTAATACTGACGAATGATATATAGTATGATATCTCTGCCTTACAATTTAAAATCGTATCTGTGACAGAGTTTATGATCCAGTTTCGAGTCCAATGAAGTTGTTCGGATTGTTTTTGTCACAGATTAATATCCTGCAGGATCTTACTGTAGCGCTTAACAGCTGAATTAAGTACCGCATTTGTACTACAAAACCGGTCAGGTCGAGCAGTCGTCATTACAAAACGCGATTTTTTAAAATTTAAGGGATTTAGTATCTCAATATTACTCATAATAAATCTTGCAAGATTTAATGTATAGTCGGAAAAATATAGATAAGTTTGATGATAAATGATAAATAAATGACCGGTACAATTTCAGTACCAGAAATAATATAAAATTAACTTTTGCTCGCTTTTTTATATACCTTTTAGCGTCTGATCATAAACTCATGTGAATTAAATATCAATGTAGTCTACAATGGGAAACACGCAAAACGTAAAAATGTTAATGAAGAATTATAAAAAATGTCACTTACAGTTGTTATTTTGATAATTTGATGGATCTCTGTTAAGTTCAGTTCCTTTATTAAGTCCATTACATTGACGTCTCTCATATCAACGACTACAATCAAACCTCTGCAATAGTCATGCAATCGCAAATATTCAAAGTACTAAAATAAATAAACACTTTTAGTATTCGATTGTTTAAGAATATTAATGTTCTGGTGATTAAAAGGTTTATTAGTAATTAATATTAAATGAGAATCTGGTCTTAGCTGTGTTTTCGTCGATACATTAATTAAGAACGGAAAGAGAGTTTAGATATAAGAGAGACGGCCTCATTTAGAGGACACAAACAGATGTATATCAGGCGTGTCTGAATTTTGAACACCAGTAGAATATTAATCCAACCTCCATATGTATAAATCTTATTATGTATTGGTACAATTATTAATTTTAATACAAACATTGACCGGCTGACGGGGAAGGAAGCCATCTTGAGAAAGCTTAAAGACTTCGAATTTTTGCATTTATAAAGTATACATTTCGTAGTGTATGAAATCACCAATATCTAATAGGTTAGTGTTCTCTAGTCCAATCTCCAATCTTTTTACGAGGCTCCAGTATTTTAAGAGATCAATACCTAATAGAAATTCTTCACAATCTGGTTGTAATGTTAGAAAATTTGAAATTGACAGTATGTACCTATATGCTCTCCTAAACGTCTTGGGAAATCATGTTTATCTGAACAGGAGTTAACGTCCTAAAATATATCGCTTACCATAATTACTAATACGAATGCACTGAAAAATATCTTGGAGTTCAGTTTATTCGGTGACATTCTGTAGAAAAAAACCCTGTAGTTGTTCTCTGTGGGCTTTGGTAGTATTACTGGTACACTGGAAAAATATTTAAAAACGATGAAATTATATCAAAATTTTGTTGATTTTTTATATGCTTCACTAAATTTTGTTTTTCAGTGCACATAGCATAACACTTTTCGAGTTATAAAAACGTTTAGAAACAGTCGCATCCGAATATGTAAAATATATATTAAATTAAACATCACACATAAACATATAGAACTTCTAATTCATCCAGATCCAATTATTTCATTGCTTTTGGTATGAAAACGAAACTTAAGTGTGTAGAAGGTTAAAAATTTTAATGGTGTAAAAATACAAATAGGCATACAGTCCAACTAATGTTTATTACATTAGTGTTAAGTCGCCTTCTGTTGAACAGATGGTGGTGTAAAATAATTTTGAACTGCTGCATCAGGATGTTAAGGAAAACGCCACATTAATGCTTTACCGGTCTTCTCTCTAAAACCCTACCGGTGCTTGCTTACAGATTCGGATCTACTAGGTGACTGGTTACACGTTAGCAATATTTATACAGGTTACTCAGTACTTGATACTCGTTCAAAATCAATTGAAAAACTAGGTGCTTAATATTTCACTTAATAATCAAAGCAAACCAAAGGGTTTTATTATCGAAGGTTATAAACTTCGGGACGCCCCTCGCAGGTTTTGTCACTGGTCATTCAACCTAGGTGTATTTAAATTTGGACCCATATTTCTGAGAGACTTAAAATAAAACTTTAACTTAAGTTCTCTTCGTTGTTTATTACTATTTTTTATTATTTTTATTTTAAATGTTAAATGTGACCATGAATTATCACACGATTGAAGGTTGCCACTCTTTAAACAGTCACGATGTATATCACCCAATAGATATCGTTAGATTGTCATAAGAATCGAGTCCTAAAAATATAGGCAAAATTCTATCGACGGTTCTATTACCCCAGCCAAGTCTCTAACAGTTAGTAAGGATATCGTTAAGAATAGCAGCCGTTTTACTTACAAGTCATAATTTAATATAGCAAAACAGTCGTTCCGAGCATCATATTTATTGAAAAAATTTGGATATAAAGTTCGATACATGCATAATTTGTCCGTGTGTGATTTCGCTCTTTCAACAGATCCTTTTAAAAATATTATTGATCTCTCCAGGTATTCTCTAGCTGTAATAACATTTATAATTATTACACAAATCATATAACAAGATGATTTTAAGAAATAATAAAACCAACTTCAAAAGAATCTCAAAAAATACACCAGACGGTCTATGGCCATAGTTAGGTAAATAGCCAACTCTTGGATTATCATAAATCTACTAAAATTTCAATAACTATACATTTCTAATTTGAGGAGTTCTCAAGAATATATTCGAAATTCAAAGTCTAATACTAATGACATTAAAACGGGACCCTCTTGAAAATATTCCGTTTCTAATAAAAAAGCACTTCCCAAATTGGTTAACATATGATGAAAGAAATTATAAGCGGCAGCAGACACAAGAAACTACAGCCAAAATGAGAACCTGCTCCTTTTTGTATTTCTTTAGAGAACAATTTAAAATTGGTTAAAATTGATAATACGAACTGCAAAGAATAAAAATAAAATCATGTTATATGTACGAGATAATTAAGAGAAAATAAATATATACAACTATAAATACGACTAACTCATTTTAAATTAAACAAAGTAAGGTTAAATTTTATGTAGAAGATCAATCTCTTACACGTTATTTGATAGCACAACTACAGCCGCGCCAAACTTTTTGACCGCTCTGAAATCGTTGCGTGGAACACAAATATAAGTATATGTCATAGTGAGAGCTTTCAGCAGCCTGAGCATCCAGCAATCGAAATTAACACATAAATAGTAAAATATTTTGTAGGTGGTAGAGCCACGCTGAAGCTATTACTGGTTTCAGCATGAATGGATCGGCCCGTCCGGGGTAATACCACCATCTCATAGAAAACCGACTTGAAGATACAGTGCTTGCATTGTTGCGTTTCGTTAGGTCAGTGAGAGCGCCGGAGGCCCACCTCCCATCCCCACCTCTCTCCTCTCCCCACTCCCTCCCTTTCCCCCAAACACAAGCTGGTAACGTACTTTCGACTCCCCTGGTGTTGATAGTGTCTATGGACGGCGGTGAACACTTAACATCAGGTGACCCACTTGTTCGTTTGCCTGCTATGACAAAAAAAAAAAAACAGTTTCATTACTTAAATTCGAAAAATGTCGTCCTTTTTATGACAGGTGCTTGCTAACAGCGCCATCTATTATTTTGTATGCTAATCAATACTGGCGATGTATTTTTAATTCACCTCTATTTGATTATTACCAATGTGGTTTATTATTAATTATTGAGTAATTGAAATTCGATTAAACTGTTCATAACTTCTAAGATTTCCACCTGTTTTCCATATAAGCAATGATAAAAGTGATTAAATAAACGGATTTCACGCTACACGCGATATCTTAACAAAATCTGGCGTCGCGCGTCTGTTCAGATGTTTTTCGATGAAATTTGTTTCGTTCTTAAAGCAGACCTAAATTAGTGACACAATAATTAGAATCGATTTTATGAAATTGTAATCGAATCATCTAGATTTAAGTAATACGTGGAGACCTTTTCTGTTATTTATTTAACGTCTTTAAAACCGGAATTAAATCCGACGTGCAGCCGAGATAGAATAATAAAGTTGCTATTTAAAATGAATAACAACGTAATTAAAACAAATTAGCATTGTATAATCTTATTAGTATTACTTTGTTATTATTCGAATAATTAGTCGATTTAAAACTCGTTGGACTGTGACTTCCATCACTTGGGTTGTCGGCAGGCAAAGGAAAGCGATACCTTTATAAGTACGTGTACGAGGTTGTGAAAAGATCATTTTTGTTTCTGAAATCATTATAATTGTCTCTAAGAGCATTACTGTCAGAGTGATCATTATTCTCACAGAGAGACAGAGAGAGAAAGAGGGAGAGAGAGAAAATTTCCTTGCGTTTAATTTATCGCAAACTAATTCTAAATGTACAACGTTTTAACAAAAAAACGCAAGGCGTTTAGTCATTTTGCGTATTTATATCTAACGCATTAGCATCCGCTGAACGTATTGCAACACGTAGTTGCACAGTTTAGTGCACGTTCCCACTGATATGACCCTGACAGCATATTTGTTCCAATTCTCTATATTTTAATTAATTGCAATTTTATTGAAATCATTCATAACAGATAATCTGAAAACCAACATTAATTATAACCAAAAGCAGTTTGATAATTAAATTTAATAATATAACCATGAGTTCAATCTGTTTTGCCATATTTTGTGTTGTAATTTTGTTCTGTGTAAGGTCTTACACGCTGAAGCTATTACTGGATTCAGCATGAATGGGTTGGCTCGCCCGGGGTAGTACCACCCTCTCACAGAAAACCGACGTGAAGTAACAGTGCTTGCATTGTTGCGTTTCGTTCGGTCAGTGAGAATGCCGGATACCCATCTTCCTTCCCCTCCTCTCTTCCCCACTCCCCCTTCTCCCAAACACAGGCTGGCAACGCACTTGCGACTCCTCTGGTGTTGCAAGTGTCTATGGACGGTGGTGATCACTTAACATCAGGTGCCCCACCTGTTCGTTTGCCTCCTATGATATAAAAAAAAAAATATATATATATATTCTTGAAATAAACTCGTCATTATTGCTAATTAGGTAAGTCACGTTAAAGGTATTAAAAGTTTTATCGCTATATTTTTATGGTCAGGCAAACCAACAATTATGACTTGAAGCTGTAAATGTGTCGTAAAAAGAATAAAATATTGACATACATGATTCGATGAACAAGTGTTGTTAATTGGTAAAAAAGATCAATAAAATGTTAATTCAATGTCTGCATAATGAATTTTAATTTAATTAAAAACACTATCGACAGGCAGCGAAGGAAGTCATCGCGTGGAAGGATAACTAAGTA
Source organism: Antheraea yamamai (assembly GCA_036509395.1). Taxonomy (NCBI): domain Eukaryota; kingdom Metazoa; phylum Arthropoda; class Insecta; order Lepidoptera; family Saturniidae; genus Antheraea; species Antheraea yamamai. Next base: position 8,356,207 of record AP028439.1, on the reverse strand, counting down.
ATGAAAAAGCTTAGAGTTCATTTGAAACACAAATATAATGGTCACGGATGGTATCATGTTTAACCAACGCATTATATAGGAAAGAATCCAGTAGCACAATATTTGTAGACTCATTTATCAACCTGAAGTGATATTTTCAGCTGAAGTGCATCCAGAACGTAGTCCGGTGAAGCTGTTAAGACCTTGTTAGGTTAATAGCGTAGTCAGTTCGAAAAAAAAAAAGCATTCAGAACTGAACATTACTTCGTCATAATGACTGTCTCAGTCGCATCCAGCAGGTTCTTACAACCTATACGATAGTTGTAGGTTTGGGGATACTCTGCTTTTAAATACACAATAGCTATACCAGAACTTATCTACAAGAGATTTTTTTTATATCATAGGAGGCAAACGAACAGTTGGGTCATCTGATGTTAAGCGATCATCACCGTCCACAGACGCTTGCAACACCAGGGGAGTTGCAAGTGCGTTGCCAGCCTGTGTTTGGGGGGAGGAGTAAAGGGGAAGGGGAGGGAGAGGTGGGGTTAGGAAGTGGGCCTCTGGCGCTCTCACTGACCGCACGAAACGCAACAATGCAAGCACTGTTACTTCACGTCGGTTTTCTATGGACGGCGACGGTCACTTAACATCAGACCCGCCTATCCGTTTGCCACCTATGATATAAAAAAATTTTAAATGCAACAATGTCTTTAAGTTCGTCAACTTATTTTGAACATGATTGAAACAACACCATAGAAGGATATTAAGCATTTGATATTTTAAAATTTATTATAACAACACGATTTGAAATTTAGATAAGAAAGAAAATAGATCTCATAAATCGATCATCTTATGATCAAAACTGAGATCTTTCTTCTACTTCGAAGTATATAAATAACTTCGAATGCTCGCTATGATATCATAGTAAAAGGCAAACAATTGAAGAAGAGCTGTATCAAGGGTCGCTTTTGACAACTAATTGCCCCTATACTATCAGAAAGGGTATAAATAAGTGCTAGACAATGATTATACATGTTTTAAACTTCTGTGTATATATAGTACTGAGATATACGGTATTTAAAACCGAGAGACTCCTACATAACAGCGTACTTGTTAATATCTCTAGTTGAACCATTTATTTTCCATAATATCTGACACAATCCATTCAATTGTTCTAAGTAGGAGACTGCACGGAGGCATTTCTATTTATATTTCTATCTGTTCATATATCTTTTAAGTTTCTATAGGGTTTTTATTAAAATCGATCCACTCTATCAAAAGTTATTGTAATTTGAATGACGGCTCGAGGTAAGTACGAGAAAAGAGTAGTAATCTATACTAATATTATAAAGCTTATTTGTTTGGTTGAACGCGTTAATCTCAGGAATTACTGGTCCGATTTGAAAAATTCTGTCAGTGTTAGATAAATCATTTATCGAGAAAGGTTGTAGACTACATAACATCACGCTAAGACCCATAGGAGCGGAGCACCAATGAAGAATGATTCAAAATCGAGTTTTTCTTCGTTTTAAGAGCTTCCGCTGCGTGTTACTTAGCCCGAAGTAGCTATTCCACGCGGACGAAGTCGCGGGCAGAAGCTAGTACATTATAATAACTCTTATCTTCGTCGCCGGTTTGTTAGAAAAATAATGAATTAAAACTGAGATAAACTAAACTGAACATGTTTATTTAATTAAATTGGATCATTGTTCAAGAGTTTTGGAATACACGCATATAATGTATATAGTATTGTTAATTTATTTAACCTTCTTTTGTGCACCGTTATACATATATACTAATAAACATTTCAAATTATGTGGTTGGTAGATAACTAATAGCAATCACTTCCAGCCCACCTTTGGGGGAAACATTCCGGAAAGAAGAATCGTTGGTATTAATGTATGCTTATTAGTGTTTTTTTTTTTAATTAGAAATAAAGTTACTACAATAAACATCTAATCTATTTATAGTAAATCTAAGTTGTGATAAAATATTTTTACAGTACTTACGAAAGATTTTTTTCAAAAAATGGTTTTGTTTTTTTATCCAATCTCCAAGTAAATTGACAGCTGTATTTACATCTTCTTCTTTTTCTAAATGTGTTTCTGCTCTGATAGACGTCAATGTATCTGGATTAAACTGTAATATTGGATCTTTAGGCATGGCCTCCATTTTAACACGTTACCGCATATGTTCACCTTACAGACGTTATTTATTGTATGTTTTAGAAGGACAAGTTGTGAACTAAAATATAACATATTTCTCAAGGTCTTACAGTAGTTGTAAACCTGTTTTTTTATATTTAATTTATGATAAGGAGTTAATGACAACTACATCTTGTAATAAAAATCTTTAAATAAAGTAATAAAGAATCTAAGATAATAACTTATAGTGTTTCAAGTAACGAATAATTTGCTGATTAACTTTTATAATATTACTAGTTAATTCAAGCAACTTCGTCTGCGTTCCAATTGTATTTTCAAACTCGAAAAATCTTAAAATACCTACGACCCGGTTACAGCCCCACCGTTTCCAATTGTCGACCAAACAATTCAAGGAGTTACTCAAACACGCACCTAGTTGGTTTAATAAATTACTTACGTATGTGTGGAAGAAATTTAGATGAGGCGGGCGTAGCGTTCTGCGTAGTAGTTCTGTCTAAAATACGAACGACCGTTAAATTATTTGGATATAGTTCTTGTAAAGATATTAAAAGGGCAGGAGGGCAAAAATTTGGGGTTATATGTATTTTTAGATAACGATTTAAAATGTTTCTCAAATAAATAGAAACAAATATTCTGAACAGCTACACCTTAATCACCTAGCGGTATGAAATATACTTTACAACCTATTCTCATACCTATCAAATATACATAAGAAATTTCATAAAAATCGGTTCAACCGTTTCGGAGGAGTTCGAACACTAACACCGTGACACGAGATTTTTATATATTAGATAATGCCACATTATTATATTATATCTATTTAGGACTAGCGGGCCCGCCGGACGTTGCCCCGCCCTTATAATAAAAAAAGCTTGACAAATTACATACCTAAACCTTCCTCATGAATCACTTTATCTACTGGTGAAAGCCGCATGAAAATCCGTTCAGTAGTTTTTGACTTTATCGCGATCAGACAGACAGACAGACGTGGCAGAGGACTTTGTTTTATAATATGTAGTAATGGATACTGTAATCGTCAGTATAGTTCTAGGTAATTTTTCGAGCTGATATCGAATTTGTTTTTAATTAACATTGCGAAGGTTTTGCATCTCTGATACAAGAATAACATCTATTTTATGTTTCACGACGCTGTGTGTTAAATATAAGGTTAATAATGTTTTAGCCGTTTTTAAAATTGTTATTTTATGTGTTGTGGCTTGGACAGTAAGTTGTCACATATCTACATCAAAGTTTTGGGAAATTAGCTCTATCTATGACCCAATTTTGTCATCTACTATAATAAATTTATCGGAATTTGATGGCATGACGTTTTAATATTGTACTCACTTTCGTCAAGGTACTCTAGTTGAGTATTTACTTTTGTTACTTTGTTATTTAAGCTACGTTACTTCGATTTTCCTCAAGTTACATTTGTAGAGAACAATTTTCAAATATATAATTTAACTATATTTTTAAACATATGTCTAATTTATACCGAGCTGTAATTAACTATCTTTAGTTATATTATTATATATGTATAAAAAACTTTATAAAATAAATATATTATGTGTGTGGAAGATTTGGGAATGATCATTTTTCCTTCTGTTACTGCGATTCTTTGAATTTCATACCTATATATGTCATATGATATCGGAAATTTCCTAAACTGAATCTAGGAATATAAAGTACTTTATTGCAAGTATAATTAAATTAAGATTGTATTTTTTATACAAATAAACAAAGTTCATAATCTTCTAAACATATAATGAGAGTGTAAATCTAATGTGTCTGTACTTTCTCGATTTTAGTGAATAAAATTATTGCAGGTGTCTAAGAATAAATAATTAAATACATTTCAATCATTTTTAGAAATGTTTGTATGAACACGCATCACTGCTAAAGTACTGAGTTCGCAATAAAACCACACCAAGAAAATCATAAAGCATAGACTCATTTAGTCATGGTTTCATTAAAATCGGTGTACTCTATCATAAGTTATTGTAATTTTAATAACGGCTTTAGTGAAGTACGAGAGTGTAATCTTTACCTAATTTGGTTGAACGCGCTAATCTCAAGAACTACTGGTTCGATTTGAAAAATTATTTCAGTGTTATATAGTTAATTTATCGAGGAAGGCTATAGGCTATATCATAACGGTATTACCAGTAGAAGTGGAGCACCAATGAAGAATGTTTCAAAATCGGTTTCTTGTTTCTTTTAAGAGTTTCCACTGCGTGTTAGCGTTAGCCCAAAGTAACTATTCGACGCGGACGAAGTCACGGTCAGAAGCTAGTCTATACTAATATTATAAAGCAGGAGGGTTTGTTAGGTTGGTCGCGCTAATCACAGGAACTACTTCTCCAATTTGCTACATTATTTCAGTGTTAGATAGTTCATTAATCGAGGAAGGTTATAGGTCATATATCATCACGCTTAGACCAATAGGAGCGGAGCACCAATGAGGAATGTATCAAAATAGTTTTCTTTTTCCTTTTGAGAGCTTCCGCTGCGTGTTAGTCAGCGCAAAGTAACTACTCCAGACGAAGTCGCGGACAGAAGCTAGTTTATATTATACTTAAAAGGTTAAATAATTTAAAATTGATCTGACATCCAATCAATGTCAGGTTATAAATTATTGTCATTTACATTTATAATTTTCGTGTAATATAAAAGGTAAACAAAAATGATTAGAGTCAATTAGTGTACAACAAATTTTTCAAAATAACTCTCTGCATTACGGCTGTGGAAGTATTTGAATAAAGATACCGTCTTATGATATGATTATTGTGTAGGCCTATAACTATTATATAGAAGTAATTGTTAAGTTAATCACGTAATAATTAAACTACATTATAGTAGCATCAATATATATTGAATATAGTATTATTTTACAATAATTCTTAATTCAATCTAGATTTAAATTTCTGAATGTTCCGCTAATTCCCGCACTGATTTCGTTGAATGTGGCGGTATTCTTGCACGACTCGTTTATGAGAGGCTTTGTCATTATATCCCTTGAATATTCCACGTTTTCTTTTGTACTCAGATGGTCAAACCAGTCATCTATAAAATAATAAAAGTATATGCCAATTTTGAAGGGAATTACTTAAATACAATATTGGATACTATTAATCAGGCCTTTGCTTGTCACTTCTTTTATGAGGCACGCTAATTTTAGAAAATTACAAGTCCATATTTTTTTTACAACCTCTTCTAATACAGAGAAAATCCACTGTCAGACGCGGTAACTGCTTCATTTTTTTCAGTTTTTAGGGCAATTTTTCTATATTTTTAAAATTCCCTTTCCCTACTGTCAATCGCCCGCTACTTCATCCCCCCTAAATTACAATATAAATGTTTATAATCGTAAAATATGACCTAATGCCATCTAATCGCGAGTTACAGTACAATTAAGAAATCTGCACTATGAAAAAATACTTAGATGTGTCAATATTCAAAATGATCAACCAAATCACATAATATATCACATATTAGGTTTTGTACGTCGCTTCACTCGCATTAACATAGATTTTAAAAATAAAATTCATCCCATGTCACTAGTTTGTAATGTAGCTTTATACCAGGTGACTGTTTAGTCAGTAGCAATATTTGCACTCGATATTTGCACTCTGCACTCGATTCTCGTTCTAAATCAATTAAAAAAATAGGTGCTTAATATTTGACCTAATTATCTAAAAAAATACAAAAATTACAAATACACAATACTGTAAGCGTCTCTATTAAAGCACAGTGTCAATGACCGTCGGGAGATTTCACTTTCATTTAAAATGGAACATGGGAACGTCAAGAACAAAACAAAAGGGTTTATCGCCCATTGTAACTGTTGGCACAAGGCATTGCACTTAGGTTTATTATTTTATTTACACGTTTGTAGCTATACTTTTGGAAGTCTTAGAACAAACTTTAACTTAGGTCGTCTTGGTTGTTTATTAGTATTTGTTTTAATATAATTATTTTATATGTTATATGTGACCATGAAGCTGTCATATCTTAGAATACTGCGAGTGTAGGTGAAAGAATTTTTAAAATGGGTTTAGCATTTTTTTTCGTTTATACATAATTGAATATTAAGATAATAAACAAATATTACCAAATAAGTTCTCTAGAGATTCTTCACCACCTCCATATTCGGCTGGTAAAAGGTCTTTCGGCACGTGTTCGTACAACGATTCTAAGTTATTGTGAATCATGATTTTACTAAACATTTTCGCTCCTATGATTTTCTTTACAATTAATAATAGATTCTCAATAGTATTCGATGATGTTATTACGTGAAATCCTTTTATTCTAAATCCATAACCGGTCTGAAAATTAAATAATAAACTTTTATTGTATTTCCGTCACTTGTATTTCCAAATATTCGTTTCGATTAATTCGATCATAATTCATTAATTATTAAGAACAACAATATTATTATTTTTTTTTATGTCAAAAGGAGGCAAACGAACAGGTAGGTCACCTGATGTTAAGTGATCACCACCGTCCATAGACACTAGCGATACCAAGAGAGTCGCATCGTATGGGGGAGGGGTAGGGAAAGGGGAAAGGAGGCGGGCCTTCGGCGCTCTCACTGACCGAAGGAAACGCAACAATGCAAGCACTGTTACTTCACGTCGGTGTTCTGTGAGAGGGTGGTACTACCCCGGGCAAGCCGACCCATTCGTGCTGAGACTAGTAATAGCTACAGCGTGGCTCTACCACCTTCAAAAACTTAACAAAGAAACGAACTCTTACTTCTTTCTTCTTCTTTCCAATTTTTTTATTAACACTATAGGGACGAGGTGCAAGTCCTTGCGTTACATATATTCTTGGGATGACCGTTAGAGGAAGTAGAGTTGTTTGTCAGGTTACTATTATTTTATTTGATGTGTTACAGTAGTGTTGTTACGCAACCTGAGTATCTTTTTTACATTTATTCACATCAACCTTACACAGCTTCTTTCCTGTCTCTATCTGCACAACACTAGTTAAATGAAGCTCTGACATTGTACTCTTTAACCTCTTTCAAAAATAATCTCGAAAATATTAAACTATTTTATTAATTTCACAATACTAGCTCTAAATAAAAAAAATTAAAGATAGAACAGTTCAATAACTTTTTCTTTTCTACATTTAAACCGATTTTTTTTTTTTTGATTGACGCGTTTTACCGTCACGAGTAAAAAAATTGGAAAGACTTTTTTTCCCTTCTAATATTTTTTTATTCATCTCTATTTCTCATACTTCATTATCTTTACGTCCACTAATCTATAATATTTGTACACTTTTGGGCAGAAAACCTTAATTTTCATTGAAACTAAGAAAAAAAAACTATGTAATAAAATATAAGAGTGCTCGTCCAGTGGTCGAACTTCGAAAACAGAGAAAAAGCAGCTGTTTGCATTTTTTTTTATGATAACACTAAAGCCTCTCAATAGCTACAAAAAAAAAATGAGCCGTCACCGGACCCCTGGCAGATGTGAAACATCAAAATTGTTCGAATCGAACGTATCTCAAATTACACTATAGGTATGCGGTTTCGAGTCGCCACGTCTCACACACACACCACGGCCTGTATCGCCACGGTAACGCCACGCCAACAATTAGTTTTACCCTCGCCTATAGATGTTTCACATCAGAAAGGAAAGTCGGCTGAGAAACAGAGGAGGGAGATGCTCTTAACCGTTTCCCCACTGCCTATTTATATAAAGATTAACCTTGAGCACTGAATGATAATTAGTAGAATAAATTTAATAACCTTTATAAATTATAGCAATAGTGTTACATCACATTTGAATTGGAAATGTCAAGATATTAAGCATCCATTATTCCAATCATTTACATCTAAATATATACCCACCAATACCCGTAACGTGTAATGGATAAAATGGACTCAAAACATATCAAGTCTATAAAAAAATACCATCCTCATATATGTCCAAATAAGGAGATTTCCATTAACGTACCATAAGAATTGAATTAGTTGTATTTATATCAATCAAAAGCATAGCAGTTACAAATTCTGTCATATGAATTCCTCTTAAGTCGATAACAGAAATGTAACTACGGCAATAATCATGGGCCTTGGCATATTCGGCGAACTGGAAATGAAAAAAAAAAAAACATAAATTAATACCCGGAATTTGATTTGACAGGTCGTGGAGAACAGTGAGAAGTCCGGCTAAGATTGTATTGTTTCGATTATGTATAGGGTTTTCACTCTATCGCGCGACGCAATGACTGCAACAGACATGCATAATGCTGTATGAAACCGAATTTAGCCGATTACCTCAGTTTTATTAAATGACAATTTAAAAGTCGGGTACTGTAACTATTATAATTTACTAGCTGACCCGCGTAACTTCTTACGCGTGACATTGGTAACGTACCGGTTCCAATTATATTTCCAAACCCGACAAATCTTTAATAAACCTAGAACCTGATTACAACGACTCTCACCGTTCTCAATTGTGAAACCAAACAACACAGGTACTCATTCAAACACATACGTAGTTGGTTTAATGAAGTGATTTAGACATATGTGGAAGAAATTTTGATGATGCGGACATAGCGCCAGCTATCATTCAGTAACATCCGACCGTTGAATAATTTGGATATTGTTCATACAAAAATATTAAAATCGCGAATAAAAAATGGGAGGATGGGGTTAGAAAGGTGAAAATTTGGGGTTGCAGGTATTTTTTGATGACATATAAATAAAAATAGTCAAAAAAATCTGGTTACGGATAAGAGTATCCGCTATAGTATCTGTTAGAGAACCAGCTAGAGGTATAAAATATACTTTACGATTTATTCCCATACCTATCAAATATATATTTAAAATTTCATAAAAATCGGTCGAGCCGTTTTGGAGGTGTTCAAACACTAGCACCGTGACACGAGATTTTTATATATTAGATGATATCTATACATATAATAAGAATGTAAATCTAACGTATGTACTTTTACTTCTTAGATTTTTGTAAAAAAAATGTTGCTGGTGTTTAGGAATACGTAATAAAATACGTTTCAATTGATTATAGAAATGTCTATCTGTCGGTTTGCTTAAACACGCATCACTACTAAAATACTGCGTTCATAATAAAACCTCTTCTAAGATAGTGAAAACAGAGATGAGAGTTTCTATAAAAATCCATCATTTTTTCGTCAGTCAATTGTTCTTTTATATATATGGATATAGAATAAAGAGTCAAAAACAATTATTTCGTAGAAAATGTATACAAAACTGCGGGTAATTCCTAGTCTTAACATATAATAATTGCCTTACCCATTATAAGACCCGTTATAAGACAAGTCTAGTATACTTCGTAATTATTTTTTAATAAGAATGTTTTTATCAATTTAATAACTAATATAAGTATACTTAGATAGGTTACCTACCTTATTACATTATATAAGTATACCTTACCTTACCTACCTTATTACATTATATAAGTATACCTTACCTTACCTACCTTATTACATTATATAAGTATACCTACCTTACCTACCTTATTACATTATAAATGTATATAACTTGCATATAATCTCTCACTTGCATCAAAATCATGACACGACTAACCGTTGTAACCTTATAACAACTTGCTCATGTAAGGCGGTACGGGGAAGGGAAATAACTCGTGGCTACCTCTTTCTCCCAATATGATGTTAATTCTGAGTATGTTTGTGCGAAAAAAAGCAAATTGAAAAAAGAGGATGCTACGGCTTAAATCGATTAAGCTGCAAATAGAGAAGAGTATTAGAAAAACTATCATGAAGGTATGATTTCGTCACAATTTTTGCTTTCATAGATAACTCCGGTTTATTGCAGGATTCGAATATACGTCCATTGATGCGTTGTCCGATCTTGCTACCATCAAGCCATGACAGCTTCATAGATCATTCTACCTACTGAATTCTTATATATTTCTAACTGAGTTTTATAACTCAACTAGCGGGCTCGGCGGACGTTGTCCCGCTATGATAACAAACAAAACCCTAGAATCGGACCGCAGCGCCATGTATAGCGTCATATAATGAGTATAATGGGCTATAAAAGATAGATACATGCCGTCACAGATTTCTTTGTAGATCTATAAAAGAGGAATATCCCACCGTGCATTTTTTATTATATTTCAAAGGAATTAGGCAGCGTATTCGATAAAATCTTCCAGGCGGCTTGAATTTTTCCGACATTCCCAACAACTATAGTTATATTTCAACCAATTTACACAAAGCCTTGACAAATTATACACCTACACCTTCCTTATGAATCACTTTATCTACTGGTGAGAACCGAATGAAAATTCGTTCTCTAGTTTTTGAGTTTATCCTTCATTCGTATACACCTTTTCACGAAATTACAAAGTATAGCCGACACAACAATATCTACTTTGAAATTATATTATCTGTATAAAATGACCAATAGTGATATTGGTCATCTCTCTCAGGGTTATTACGGTTTTGCGGATTATATATTGTCGGTTTTCAAAGATAACATTCAAATCCGTTAATAAGAATCAGGTAAGTTAAACTTTGCTTTAATTTAGATTACAAGTCATTGAACCGAAATAAAACGATCCAAATTTCTTATACAAATGAGATTATGTATTTGTCAATGAATGTTTGAAGATGTGTATCAATTTTTCTCTCAAAATTAGAAATCCTTATAAATGTGCACAAAAACCAACGATGCAGTACGACGGCAATAAAAAAAATACTTTAGTTTGCGGTTTATTGTTCTACCTCAAAGTATGACTATGACCTTGTTGCTTTGTTAGTACAATAAGTATATATATATGTAAATAAGCTATAATTATTTATTTAATTTGTAAACCTCGTTTCTGGTAGTTAAAACAGTGACCATGAACTCGTGTACTTGATAGATGGCGCTATAACGTAATAACACTAACTCCGTTGAAAAAGTAGTTTAGCCCTTCGGGCGTTGAAAGTAAAAAGATTAATTCTAGCTTGAGTGTGGATCCTGTCATAAGACTTTCAACACATAGGGGTTTGAGCCCAAATTTTTGATACTTCGGTTTAGATCTAATTGGAATTTTGTATTTTTCCAATGAGTTTTATCAATAAAGTAAATTTCTTTATGTATTTTTTTTATCCTCGAACTGACTACGCTATTGACCTGGCAAGGTCTTAACAGCTTCACCGGACTACATTTCTTTATGTAATTTCTTACGCTACACTTGATTTTGAATTTCATTACAGCTGTTCTACGAGGAATAATATGGGTTACCTAAAACTTAACTCTTATTTACAATTAATAAAAAATGAAACGCTTGCTGAACACAATATTATATTTTTTATATAATGAATTAAAAACCAAATGACATATGTTCCGATACATTTTTTTATGCTGCACTTGTTTATAAACTTTGGACAAAAAAACCCCTCTTTAAATATTAACAAATCTTAACTTTTTTGTACCACAGACATGCAAAACTATCTGTGAGAGGGTGGACCCTTTCGTTACTATACTATTTTTAAATGAGTGCCAAAAAATCAAATCTGTATTACTCGTTAAAATATGCCTGTAAATAAACATCAGTCGCGCACGCGCGGCGCGTCCTTGTACAGGACAGGAATTAAGGACATTTTTACCGAGTCCCATATTGGGACCCTCAACACCTGAGTGAGTATATTGGAATTCGACAACCAACGGTGATCGAGGAGAATAATATAAAATTTGGATATGTAGTAAAAAGGAATTGACAGTTTAATAATAAACTTTAAATCTCATTTCCTTGTTTTCAGGCAGAATATCCATAGTGTAATTAGTATTGTGTGTAAGTACCTAAGTACTAAAATACAAACTTTGTTTCCAAAGCAAGACATTAGTTTGATTCTAATTTCTAAGTCATTTCGAAACATTATCTTATATGTATTACGTATAATATTAGTCTAGAGAAAGTCTAGCCTAGCTTCTAGAGAAACTATATTCCCGATGGAAATCTCAAGCTTTATTACTCTAGTACTTGAGCGATCGAGCTTCGTTCGGTTGGCTAATACAATGATTGCTGCATTGTTGCTATTGGATATAAATTACGTAATCCTATTCGGATATTAGCATACAATGTCATCTAACAAAAAATTTGAGGTACAAGTAGGTTCATCGAACAATGCAAGTATCACAAATATTTCCGAGATGGCTCTCGTTATAAATATATTTAGATACACATACACAATAGGTCTATAGATTTTGTAAAGGAGTTCATCTATTTTTAGCTAGTTATAATTCACTGAAATTGTCAGACCTTAAACGCATGTACACATGTATATTGTATATAGTATGTACGTATATACATACACGTATCTTGCATAAATATATGATAAGATAGCACGTAAGCCATCAGCTTGAAACGATATTTGGCCACTTTGGCTCCCTTACACTATCAGTTGTTAGGCTGTCTTCCGTACTCGACACTAACTCGAAGAACCCGTTTAGGCCTTTCGAAACAATGATATAGACAATTCGAATAATAGGTAATGGATATTCTCGCGTCCCTCAGAGGAATGTATTCATTTTTTAATTTTTTTGCTCTTATTATTAATATTAAACTAATTATAATAATAAAACGACGTCTAATTTCAATAATAGTTTGTCGTTGTCCAGAATGTTAGAACCAGTCCCTTCTAGACTTAGCATGTCTACCATCTTGACTACATCGTTATTTAATATCAGCTGAGATTGTGGTTAAAGAGTAAAATCTATAAAGTATTAAAAAAACACTCATCAAGGTGGGCAACACAACAGCGATGCCCTTGATGTTCAGTTATCCATAAACGACGGTAAAATCGTACCATCTGGTGAGTCGTCTTGGTTTTCGACTGGCCTTTGTCATGAAAAATAGCTCTGTAATTTTATTTACATCGATATAGGTACTCACCAGTAAACCAAACTTAAAACAGTCAAGGTAAAGCTTTGGAGAGTACTTGTTAGGATAAAACCTAGTGATAAATATCCTGGAATTATCTTCAGTCAGTTTCGGAAGAATCGCGTAGGAGCTGAAAAGAATTACAGAGTGAGTAATAAAAAGCAATTTCGAGAAATAAAAAATTCTCAACTTCAATTACAGTGACACTAAGCTAAGCTAAACTAAGCTTCTAAAAGTAATGGTGGTATAGTCAGTCTAGTGGTTTGATTCGTACCCCGGCATGTACCAATGAATTTTTCGGAATTCAGGTACATATTATCTCATTGAAATTGGTAACACTAACACTAGCGGTGAAGCCGAACATCATAAGGAAACCTTAACCTGATAAATTCTTCTAAAAAAATCTTGTAGTACTACTGTATGTGGGAAAAAATTGAACTATGGATTTCTCAGAGCTTGGAATCGCGCCGTTGGCTGGCGTGATGATTACGCCCATACCTTCGTTCAAGAAGAGGCCTATGACCCTGTAGTGGATCTCTCGCAGATTGATAATGCTAATGATTTGAAGAGCAGGCGGCAATCTATGGGATATATATCCTAATCTAGTATTTAGCGATGACTGAATGAGTGCTGATATTTATTTATTTAGAAACATCAACAAGATTTACACTAGAATAGTACATAACATGCATTTTTAAAGACTCTATATAAGTGCAACCTTAATTATAGGTATTTACGACGTATTTATTATATTCTACAGCGAATAACTTAAGTAAATGAAAAAGCTAAAACAAATACAACAAAAAGAAGAGAAAACACTAACCATACATTCTAATTTTCAGTTTATTTTAAGTTACTTACTTATATATGTTTATAACACGCTTGAAAGATTACACTATGCTTGCCATTAAATCTTATTTGTCATACTACAAAAAAAACACACACGCACATAAATTAGAGTTACTAAGAGTCAATTTTATAACAATACGATATCTGTCTATATATATATATATATATGTATGCGTTTTGATTGTTGCCACTTTACATATTATAAGGTTACCATAGGAACTCCTTTGTTCATTTGCAGCATTTTAATTATAAAACTTCGTGGTGGTCTTGTGGTTTGGCCGACGGAATATCAGCTCGATGTCCCCACGTGCGAATCCCGGCATACACCAACAATTTTTTCGAATTTCGTGTATATTTTTGAAATTGGTTATACTATCGCCCGACGGTAAAGGAAAACATCGCGAGAAAATCTTAACCTGAGAAATGTTCTTCTAGTACCGCCGTATGTGAGAGAGAGAGACGAACTTCTTAGCATTCCATGGATTCACCGTGCGGGTCCATCGTGTGGCCGAGGAAGAAACTCATTGCAGTTCCCAGGACTTGCGACCCAGGTGTAGGTTTAAGGAGGCCCCCTTTGAGATGCGCATCAACGCTCACCTTCACTGCTCGAGTTTCCCGCCCTGCCTAGCCAAATTTGGTAGGAACCTGTTAGTGCAGCCTTTGATACTCGTTCTAAAATAGAACTTACTGCAGTTCTCGACAGGTCAAGGTCCTTCAGAAGGTTATAGAGAGATTTTGCGGGTATACCTCTCGCTCCTACTTCTACCGCGTATAAATTAACCACATAGCCATTTCCATATAGAACTATGGATTTCTCGTAATTTGCAATCGCCAATACGCCGTAGTCTGGCGTAGTGATTATGACTATACCTTCCTTCGGGAAGAGGCCTACGACCCTGCAGTGAGTTTTTTATAAGCCGATAATGATGATCTAAGCTTCTTAAAATGGAGTGGATGTGAATTTGTATATGAGTATTATAACTAGCTTCTCTCAACATCTTTTTGATTAGTAGAATACTTATTTTGTTTATTAAGTGATAATTAAATCTATATTGGGAAAACGAAACAATTAGCTATATTAATAAATCTAAAATAAGATATAGTAATACAATGTACCTAATTAAATACGTATGTTTTTTTGAGGATTATTTAACCTAAAGCGGAACTTATTCATGTTCATTAATTTTGTCTTAAATATTACTATCGCCAATCAATCAAGTCCTAACTGTGTTAGAGTCAACGATAAAAGAGTCCTTATTCCTACATCTAACATCTTACTAATAGCCTTCTTACTAATAAATCTTACTAATAAACTATAAAGTGCTCAATTTTCGGCTTATGTTAAAGAAAAAACATTATCATATTTATAAAAGTGGAAAACGAATTGTATGCACAGTTGGACAATCTTTGTATAACGGAGGTTCGAATAAGTCAATTAATTCTATAAAATTGTAGCTACCGAGTATGTCATCCTCTTTGGCAGACTTGCTTAAACTTTTGTATATATTGTAAATAGAACGTCGTTCAAACAAATGAACGATCGCGTCTCTATAAATACCTTATATGGTCATATAAATAAACAGTCTATTTTACGCACTCCGAGTATTATTATTACGCTGTCCGTGTCAGTCTAGAATCTTATAGTAGTGAGCCTAAAGCTCCTACATTTGGTGACCCCGACGGAAAATGTTCAGAAGTTAGTTCAGACTCCTACATTTGGTGATCCCGCGTTTCGCGCGCTTCAGAGATGATCCCGAGGTTCCTACTACAGTAACGCCATCGCCGCGACGCATTTCCGCGCACCAGAGCCTCATCATTCGACATGATGCCTAGTTCTACTATTACGCACGCTCACGTGATAATGCTGCCGTACCTACAGTGATGTAACGCGGAAAAAACACAGGAAGGAAGATGCTATGTCATGAAACGGTTATTCCTAACCTATAAAAAAGCTGGTTACAATTTTCACTCGCGAGATTCCTGCAAGATTATGTGACCGTCACAATGATGCTACTCTCATCGGCGGTTTGGAAAGAATGCTAAACGATGCATTTTATCCTACCAGAAAGCCAGGAATCCACCAGCAAGAAACGTAACTACCGCATCTAACACATCACTATGAAGTCGAACAAGTGCATACAACGCCGTACCACCCACAAAGCAATGATGTAATCGAACACTGGTACCCTATAAACTACTCTTACAGCTAGACTGACTACAAATATTCGGAGCCGATTTCTTCAATATCATCAGTTGGTCGTCGATCTCGAAAGCCGACAGCTTACTGATAACACGACAAAACTCTCTCCAAGTTCCTTCACGCATCTTGGTTTACGAAACCACACGCAGTATCAACCCTGGATTGTCAGAACGCAACATTTTGAATTCCCAGGTACGCCAAAATTTACTTCGATGAATTACGTTCGAATCAAAACGTCGAACACTTTATCGAAACGACTGGTCAAACGATACACTGCCGTGCACGACAATTCCACCACATCGGTATGAAATTGTCAAAACGGAACACATGATGAGTCAAGGCTTGTACAGATCCAGGAACAGTCCCTGGTCAAGCCCACGTCATGTCGTCAAGAAGAAAAATGGAGACATTTCGCGTCTGCGGAGACTACAGACTCATTTAGACTACGCACCATTAGCAAAATCGACACTTTTTCGTTCATTCCGATCTTCAATCATCAAAATATGTTTTCCTACGTGTCGACGCTCTCAAAAAACCTTTGCAAGCACCTTACGAAGGACCCTACAAAGTACTGCACAGAACCGACAAAGTTTTCACTCTACAATTGCCTATAAGGGAAGCAACTGTATCCATCGATCGTTTAAAACCTGCCTACGGTTTCAACGAAGTGGATCAACCAAGCACTACTCTAGGCAACGCTACTTCCGAGCCAATCACCCTGCAGAAGACACGTTCCGGTCGAAGCATCAAGATGCTGGTACGCTTCGCTTGAGGGGGAATCATGTAGCTACCGAGTATGTTATCCTCTTTGGCAGACTGGCTTAAACTTTTGTATATATTGAAAATAGAACGTCATTCAAACAAATTAACTATCGCGTCTCTATAAATACCTTATATGGTCATATTAATAAACAGTCTATTTTACGCACTCCGAGTATTATTATTACGCTGTCCGTGTCAGTTTAGTCTCGTGAGTCCGAAACTCCTACAAAATTATTATATAATAAAGTTTATAGTTTAGATACTTACTGAGAACCTTTTAGATCCTTAAAATCTTCGCATGGGTTGTGTTTATCGAAGTACTGTTTCAACAATGTTTTCATAGTACATAATTTATCCATTTGATCTTTTACCCTCTCTACAGATCCTTTCGCTAATACGATTAATCTTTCCAAATATTCTCTTGCTGTTAAAAGTAAAAGTAAATATATAAAAAATAAAGCTACTAATCACGAACATGGTATTTTTTTTGTCTGTCTGTATGTATGCCCAAATTTAATTTAAAAATGGTTTCAATAACATTTACGTAATTTTGCACACGGGAACACGGGAAGCTAATAAATAGCATGCTTCAAATGACAAACGAGTTTTAAGTTTTAGGAATTGTAAAAAAATATCAAAAGGATATATACTTTTTAAATTTAACACTGATTTTAATAAAATTTTGTATACTGGAAGTATTTGCCATTAAGAAATCAATAGGCTATAAAAATTATTCAAAAGGAAATATATTACAATAAATAATACTAATATTAACTGCTTTTTTTCAACTAATTTAATAAATTGTATACTCAGGAAATACTAAAAAATAATTAGGTATAAGAATTAGCGGCATCTAGGTAGGTGGTAGAGCCACGGTGAAGCTATTATGGTAGGTGGTAGAGCCACGGTGAAGCTATTATTGATTTCAGCATGAATGGGTCGGCTCGCCCGGGGTAGTACCACCCTCTCACAGAAAACCGACGTGAAGTAACAGTGCTTGCATTGTTGCGTTTCGTTCGGTCAGTGAGAGCGCCGGAGGCCCACCTTCCTCCCTTCCCCTCTCCTCTCCCCCTCCGTCCCTTACCCCCAAACACAGGCTGGCATCGCACTTTCGACTCCCCGGGTGTTGTTAGTGTCTATGGACGGTGGAGATCACTTAACATCAGGTGACCCAACTGTTCGTTTGCCTGCTATGACATAAAAAAAAATACTTTTAGGAATAGCAAAGAAAGAGAAACTCAAAAAATATTTTTTATTCAAGCTTTGATTAAATTTTGCACACACGGTTAAACATTGTCTTTACCGATCTTGAATAAATTTAATACGTGGCAAGTGTACATCATTCTGAGATAAACAGACTATAAAAACTGTTAACACTTTTATTAATTGATAAAAAAAATTTGAAATAAATGATATTCTAATAAAAATCATTATTCGAAAATAATTACCCCTTACAATGGGAGTACGTAAAATTTAAAATTTTGTGCACGGAGAATATACGTCACAAAAATTGTTAAGGTATAAGAATTGTCAATAATTATAACAGAAGTTGTAGAAAACCCAATCATTTTTATTCAGTTACAACTGGTATGAGTTACATTATGTAAACGGGGTGTAAATATCGTTCTAAAATTTATAGCATATTAAAATTATCAGTAATGCTTTTAAAAATTATACAATAAAATAACTATATAATTTAATAGTATAATAACGAATGCGTGGGTTGAAAAACGAATTGCTAGCTTAATAAACGTAGAATATTCACCATGACCATAACAAAAACGACCTGCAACTAATCAAATATAATAAAGTAATATTCCATTGAAATTAGCATTACTCTACCTTTAAATACAAAGTATTACATATATTTGAATCTCATTACAACATACAGAAATTTGAAAGAGTGCTATAAAAATTATGTCAATTCGTTTTTTTAATCCATTTGAAACATGTTTAAATTTTAATAAGGCTTTCTCTGCTCTACTAGCGGTAATACTTTTTTTTTCCTCGAACTGACTACGCTATTGGCCTAGCTAAGCCTTAACATCTTCACCGGACTACTAAGGTGAGCGCATAAGGCACTCAGCCGATTTTATTTTGACAACTAGCTCAAGGGTGCACGGCACACCTCGGGCTGTTGCCTAGCTAAGGCAATTCGGGACCTAACTGAGCTAACCTAGGCTAGCGGTAATACGAATTTACACGTCACATATCTAATATACAAGCCATAACTACTGATCGTATCATACTGATCGATAAGATTACGACGTTTCGATGCGGAATTTTTTGTAGGTAATTATGTTTTACATTTGATTGACTATTTTCCATTTTTTGAATGCCCGACGAAGCGTCTGAGAATTAGTTGGTACATACAACTATATATAAATAAGTAAAAACCAAACGGTTCAGTATAATTTTTTCCTGTGTTTATCAATAGATTTTTTTATGTCATTTTGCTTAGTAACTATTGACGTATTTTAATGTTATCAGAAAAGAAAACTAGTATAGATAATTTTACATAAAAAAAATAACTTTCGCCTAATGGTAATGTATTTTTAAATTAACGAATGCTTACTTATACTTATTTCCACTTTAGATTTTTTTTTTTCGAACTAACTATGCTATTAACCTGGTAAGGTCTTTACAGCTTCACCGGACTACTCTCTTTAGAATTAGTTTGTGTGGTTGATTTAGTTTGGTTATATTTTATAAAATTTATTTACATCAATATAACAAAAAATAAGGTATTAACACCGTTCATCTTATGAATTTGAATTCGAAGTAATTAAATATTAAGTGCCAGGGAAAATTGCAACAACAAGAGATTAGTTCTAACTATATTAATGTTGAAAATGCTAGAGTGATATAGACACTGCAAATAATTATCTGAAAATCTACAATAAAATAACTCACAGTAATCTTTCTTGATAAGATAATTTTGCTTCTTCAACCAATCGTCTAGTAGATTAACTGCTTCATCCATTTGCCCTGGTTTGTTCAAATTATATAACTCGCGTACTGATGTTAGTGTATTTGGGTTGAATTGTAATAGTTTATCTTCACGTAAAGAGTTCATTGTATTGTTAATAAATACACTACTGTCTTCTTACAGTCGTAAAATGATACAGAAGTTTTCGTTTTCAGTTTAAGGTTATTATTCATTTTAAATTTATCATCATAAAATGAAACCTTTTAATCCACTTGTACAAATATTAATGATGAATATTAACAAACAGAATATAAACCACGAGTAGGTTGTGATTTACTTAAAAATTCGAGAAACATATTGTGTGACATGGTATTTTATAATTGTTTCTATATATAATTTGTAAATCTACAGAAATGTAGGCTTTACGATTATGTAAGACATATTATATGCAAGATAGCATATCTGTATCCGTTTCGATTGCTTGCATCTTACATATTATTAAAAACTCTTCACAGTAATTCTCTTTGAATCTGTCG
Source organism: Antheraea yamamai (assembly GCA_036509395.1). NCBI lineage: Eukaryota > Metazoa > Arthropoda > Insecta > Lepidoptera > Saturniidae > Antheraea > Antheraea yamamai. The sequence goes on along the minus strand of AP028439.1, from coordinate 8,335,898 downwards.
CATTACAGAAACAGGCAGTGTATAGACTTGTGTCTGAAATAGAGACCTCACTTGAGCGTGTGTCAGATTGAGGAAGATAAAATCTGATCCAGTTTAAACACACTAAAACATAAGTCTGTACGTTCACTGCAAAAAGACCCTCTATGACACAGTTCCCATCTTTCAGAGAATTGCCTTAGTCGCCAAGCCTAATATCAGTATCCTGGTTGTCGATATATCAAGCTACGTTCAGTTTGCTGGTCATTTGGAAGGTAGAAACAAACTGGCCTCAAAAAAATTTGGTGTTCTTACACACCGGGTCACCGCCTTCAACTTTATAAGGCGCAAGTCCGTCCACACGTGGAATATTGTTCTCAGCTCTAGGCCGGAGCACCTCAATGTCGCCTACTTACTTTGGACCTAATCCAACATCGAGCGGGTCGAATCATCGGCAACCAAGTGCTTTTCTTAGGGCTCGACACTTTGGAGTTTCGTAGGGACGTTGCGTCACTTTGCGTCCTCTAAAGCATCTACCACGGAGAGTGCCCAGAAGAGCTGTTCCGACTGATACGTGCTGCTGAGTTCTGTTAGATAATGACTCGTCACTACCTAAATCCCATCATCAAGGGTCGGCAACGCATCTATGATTCTCCTTGTGTAGCAGGTGTCCATGGGCGATGGTGATCACTTACCATCAGGTGACCCGCATGTTCGTTTATCACCAATGGTATAAAAATATATATATGGAATTAATATCATAGTCTGGCATTTAGCGACGGCTGGATAGAATGCTATCCTCTTGCTGGTCACCATATAAACTTGATTAGACTATGCTAGCCGTTAATCTCCGTTCCTTTTAAAAAACTACACACATTACAATACGGTTATAAATTAAAACAAAAGTGGTGCATTATCAAATAGTATTTGAATAAAATTGAAACTGCAGAATTATATTGTATGCTAAACATTTATTTTAAGTTGACCTAATGATAATTTCTTTAATTACGATTGTAGCTCATTCACATTCAACATCAAATAATCTGACTATATAATATTACCGAACTGCAATAGTTACAATGTCAAAACTTTAACGTTTCTGTATTCACATCCCATTTATCGAAAAGAGTGTGGAAGACTTTCCACGCTAATACTTTTTAAGCAAGTAAAGCGTATTGGTGGTCAAATATAGGAATACATGTACGTACATTGTGATTGTATTGTATTCTAGCTGTTTATTATTTTAACAACATATTTTATATACAGAGGAAAGAACAAAAATATATTCAAAGCAAAAAAAAAACTTTGCCAAATTTCTTTAGTTTTCTGTAAGGCATATAAAATCATTGTTTCATAAAATTTGATATTATATTTATTGAGATAAGGCCACAAAGTAGTAAAGTATCTAAGAGGTAAAACTGGAAAGGTTTGATTCATATCTATCTAGCAGTTTTTGCGTAATGCAAACCTTATAAATTTCAATCAATTTTTTTTTGATCTAGTAATGACTTACGACACATAAACTCATTGACACACGGACTCGAAACACGCTGCGGGTCTACATTCTGGGCCTAGCTGTGCATTATTCCCGATAAGTTTCACCAAGCGCGTAATCTGCGCTGAGCATCACAGGTTTTGGCAGGCTAGGTATGAAAACTCTGCTCAGGGTAGATACACTTGTAGAAACTCCATTCTCACGTTCTCAAAGTATTTGTATTCAAAGATTTAAAAACATGCGTTTTTATCCGGGATGATACAGTACGTGGCTCCCTTCAACCAGCTTACACAGGCCCTTACAGGGTGCTAGAGATAGGACCGAAGGTATATAAAATAAATATCAAAAATAAAATTGTATCGGTATCTATTGACAGATTGAAGCCAGCCTACATACTGACACAAGAAACAGAATTAGATAACTATACACCATCATTAACTAAAACATCATCAGTGCAGGGTGACAAAATTCAAACTCAATGTCGGACACGCTGTAATAGACGTATTCGCTTCGCAGATTCACATCATCCTTGTCCTGCACTTGGGGGGAGTGATGTAGGAACTCCATTCTCACGTTTACGTGCTAGTAACGTTTTTACTGCAGCTCTCACTGCGCGTTAAAAAATATATTAGAAGATGTCAGATGGAACGATTTCAGTTTTTGCATTGTCATAAGCTACGAAATCTGTCATTGGTAATTTATATCGTGAGTGTATAATTATTAAATGTTTTCCTAAACACTATTACACGTCTAACCAAATTGGAGGATATTACAAAATTACGTACATGTATTGGAGTTTCATTCCATATGACGCAAATATTAACTGGACATGGGTATTGTACGCAATACCTTAATCGCTTTAAGATTATTGGCGATAACACCTGTTCCTGGGATAGCACATCTGTGCAGATCTTTAAACATTTGCTTCAAGGACGCCGCAAGCTTACCACAAAGAGACTAGGGCACATAATGCATTATGATAATCTTCATACATATCCATTCGATCTTTTGGACTTGATGGTGAAGAACTCTGCTATTAAATCGTTCGATAATTTTGTCAAGCATGTGATTGCTAATCTTATTACATTTAACGGACTTTGAAATTACCACGATTCTCTTATTGTAACTAAAATTGTATTTAAATCATGACTGACATATCTTGATGAATTTTATGTTACGCTCATGCAACACGTCAAGGGAGTGAGTAGTAAATTGTATCAAATTGCGATCACCCCTCTCTCCCTTTATATTGCCAATTCCAAATGACCTCTGTGCGAAACCAATAAATTAAAGAAAAAAGAAGTAATGATTTACGAAAGATGTATCCTAGGAATCCTAGCTATTTGAAACAATATTGTTATTTTTACGTATTCGTACAAAATATTCTTACATGTTATAACTCGCGAACCAGATTATTGATTTATGTTATTAAATAATAAGTACATTTGATAACCGGTACAATCAACGTAATCCTTATGAATGAACCGGTGCTTTCGATGAAAGAGAAGGGTTGTCTTTTAAGTTTGCCTGGCTAGCATTCTCAATTTGAAAAATCTGTCGCCAAAATAACATATGTGTGTGTTTCGGCAGCTGCACTTAACCCTCTAGGCTTAGCATGCGTAGCATATTGGACCACATCTTCCTTTAACATTGAGATACTGATTAAACGCTATAACCTATAATGTATAAAAATACTCTAACCGGATTTCAATGCAGAATTTGCTACATTAAATAATACATGGAACAATTGTGTAGGTGGTTGAGCCACGCTGAAGCTATTACTGGTTACGTGAAGTAATAGTGCTTGCGTTGTTGCGTTTCGTTCGGTCAGTGAGAGCGCCGGAGGCCCACTTACTCTCTCCCCCTCCCTCCCTACTCTACACAACACAGGCTAGCAACGCATTTGCAACTTCCCTGGTGTTGCTAGTGTCTATGAACGGTGGTGATCACGGAACATCAGGTGACCCACAAGTTCGTTTGCCTCCTATGATATAAAAAAAAGTTATAGGTTGAAACCAAATGAGTAAAACACAAACTGGACAATAGTACTAAAAATCATGATACAATATACAACATCATGTATTAGATGATCTCATAAAAATAAATAATAATCTCATAAAAAGAAATATCATGAATCTATTTTTTATATTTCAACTACATTTACTACTTTACATGAGAAATCAAACTATAAACATTAAATACGACATGGGTATATTAACTTTAATCGAATGAAGTAATTCGTTCTTGCATTTCATAATATAGATAAACAATTTTTAGTACTCCATTGCTTAAAAAGGGTGACCTTTTATTCACAGGAAAATGAAGAAGAATGTTATGTAAAATTCTGCGCCTTCAAAACCTAATAGCAAACAACGTATCCGATTAAAACAGCTTTTTGAAATATTCCCAAAAGGCACGGTTAAGTTACAAGTGGAATTCGAATACACTCATATATTAGCATCAGTATAATATTTTCTATATATTACGATTAGAAACCTTAAACGATGTTGCTAATTTTTTGTTAGTACTTAACCAAGTACTATTTTTTAAATAAATCCATTTTAATTTTATTTGAAGCACCAACAAGTATTACACAATGGTAGTCCATAACATACATTTTTAATTAATAAACTCTATATAAGTGCAATCTTAATTATAGGTGTTTACGGCGTATTATATGCTACAGCATATAACTTAATTAAATGAAAAAGCTAAAACAAAAAACTACTGAGAGAGAGAGATCGCCAATCCATTCCACGTCGTCGCCGTCACTCTGGTTTGATATCGGTTTTTGGTTTTGGCTTATCCAAAAACATGACAAACTAAATAAATAATAGTTTAAAAAAACACGCTTTCATAAAAAATCCAACTAAAAAACAGAAAATAAAATTTAATAAATTTGGATTAAGAATAGTGTAAATTAGAAATAAATGTATGTGACGCATCGCATGTTAATATCAGCACCTCCAGATATCAGTATTTTTATAATTTTGTTGTCACTTTTTACAAAAATATATATTTATGTCTAATTTACACTATTCTTAATCCAAATTTATAAAATTTTATTTTCTGTTTTTTAGTTGGATTTTTTATGAAAGCGTGTTTTTTTTAGTTTTTTTAAACTATTATTTATTTGTCATTTTTTAGTTAAATTTTTTTAACTTTTTTTTTCGGATTATTGCATTGTCATCGACCTTTGACAGGTGTGCAAAGTTTAAATTAAATCTGATCGTTCAAAGTAGGACAAAATCGAGCTCAAAGGGGTCGGTTACATACATACATACAGGTGAAGCTAATAAAAGCGTGATAAAAATAGTCACTGTGCTTGGTTTATCAACTTATTCATGATGGTTGCAATCCAGCCCGGTATACATCGATACTACCCGGTTTCGTTACTGAAACGCAATACCTCTTAGCCTATCAGTACGGCGTTTATATATTAATCACGATCCAATCAGACACAAAATGTCCTACCAGCCAAGTTGATTTCCAGGTGGTAATCTACGCGAGGTGACGCAAGGTTCTTATAATTGGAACCTGGTTAGCTGTAAATACTACACAATGCATTCTAGAAAAGAGAAATATGTCTGTACCAGTTACCGGTTATCCAGCCGCAAAAAATAAAAAACGCAAAATTATTCAAAATTCAAATTTGAAAGATCCGTAAAAATTTAAATATTAAAGATAGATATTTGACTCAATGAATTTTTTGTTGACAATTTATCGCTTAATGAGTCCTATCCATTCATTTTTACAAAATAAAATTTCTTCACAGTTTGCAAGTGACGAAAATGTTCAAAATTTTTTTCCATATATTATTTGTATGGGACAATTTAAAGTTGGTTAGAGGACCTCTTAAAATTGAAATTAAGAGCTGTCCTTTGGGCATAATTTTTATTTGGATATATCCTATGACATTTTGGGGTGAGAGCAAGAAAAAAAAAATCGACTTTTTTTGGCACACCCAAAACCTCCAGGTTGGCAACTCCTTTTGGTATTTTTACTTCTTTTACCAATATCAAAAACTTATGACATTCTAGTAATATTTGCTAAATTTCATAACTGCTACCTATGTTTTTAGCTGTTATAATGAAAAACAATTAGCTTATTTTGTCAGATAAAGTAATCATGACCACATTTATTTGCAATTCTGAATGAGTATGCTAGCCGATTATATATCGGACACTTAAAAGCCGACTAACAGATTAGCCGGTTAGCGGGTACATCACTATTCTCTTAAATATCTGTGCATATCGTGTCTGATTACTATAAATTATATGTAAAAAAAATATTGTGTGTGAACACTCATTTTATCGTATTAAAATTAATTAAAAAACTAAATCTAATTGTAACCTACTAAAATAAATTAAAACTAATTAAGACTACCGTGGCGTCAAAGCATTTATTTATAGGTTTTTGTTTGTCATACCTCGTGCTCCTTCGGCTTACATACATTTGTACAATACGAATAAAATAATATGTACATATAAACACATCTACATTTTTGAACATCTACGTTAACATCCAATGACATTGTAACTGACTTTAGTTATAATATTATTGTTTACAGCACATTATTTTACTATTAATCGTCAACAGATGAGACGAAACTGATTAATTTCTATACTGTTCAATAAATTACCATGGTATGTGTGATATTTGCATACGATGCCTATTTTACAATTCACAATATTAATTTTTATTTATTTAAAAAACTCATCTCACTGACCGAACGAAACGCAACATTGCAAACACTGTTACTTCACGTCGGTGTTATGTGGGTCGGGTTATAGTACCCCGGGCGAGCCGATCCATTCATGCTGAAACCAATAATAGATTCAGCGTGGCTCTACCACCTACAGAAAATACGAAGTATGTAGGTATTAGAGATTCATATGAGTGCGGGACAATAACTTTCTAAACTACCTTTACCTATGAAATTGCCTTTCTGCAGTAAATCAAAATAAAATTCAAATTTAAAGTTCAAATCAAAATAATTTTTGTTTGGCTAAGAATTCTAATTTCAAATTAATTTTATTTTAAAAACATGGAATTCTTTTTCCAAAAGTAGTCATTTGTTTATTGATTAGTGTTACATTTTCATCGCATTTCAATCTTTTTTGTCATCATGGATACGTTAAAAATTCGAGTAATTATGGAATATGAGTACCGTCGTGGCAGCAACGCGGCACAAGCGGCACGCAACATCAACGACGTTTACGGAGCTAACACTACAAACCAACGCACCACCTGTTATTAATTTGCTCGCTTCCGTTCTAGGAATTTCGACCCGAAAAATGAACCTCGCGGTCGTCCGAAGACTTTGGTCGACAATGACGAATTAAAGGCGATTGTGGAAGCTGATGATACACAATCTACGGCTGAATTAGCAGCAGCTTTCGACGTTAGCGTCAAAACAATATTGGACCATTTGCGTCAAATTGGCAAGGTAAAAAAGCTTGACAAATGGGTGCCCCACGAACTCAATGACCGTCTGCGTGAAGTACGCGTCGAGACGTGCCTTGCACTGCTCAACAGACACACAAATGAAGGAATTTTGAACCGCATTGTTACCTGCGATGAAAAATGGATTCTGTTTGATAACCGCAAGCGCTCAGCAAGTTGGTTGGATCCTGGTTCAGCACTTAAACAATGCCCTAAACGAAAACTTACCCCTAGAAAAGTGATGGTCACTGTTTGGTGGTCTAGCGCCGGTGTGATTCATCACAGCTTCTTACCAAATGGGGTGAGCATTACTGCAGATGTGTACTGTGAAGAACTGAACACAATGATGGAGAAGCTGGCACATCTCCAACCAGCATTGGTCAATCGCTCGTCTCCGCTGCTCCTGCACGACAACGCGCGACCTCATACTGTACAGCAGACGGTCTCCAAGTTGCAAGATCTGGGGTTGGAAGTTCTCCGTCATCCGCCCTACTCACCAGATCTTGCGCCTACAGACTACTACTTTTTCCAGAATTTGGATAACTCCTTGGCGGGAAAAAAATTCAATACCCGAGAGGCAGTACAAAATGCCTTTAAAGAATTTGTTGCCTCCCGTCCAGCTGATTTCTTTAAGAAGGGCATCAATAAACTGCCACTGCGTTGGCAAAGATGCATTGATTGCATGGGTGATTACTTCGATTAATACAAATAAAAAATACATGAAAAAAATTCGTTTAAATTTTTCCATACAAAACGGCAATTTCATAGGTAAAGACCTTACAAGCGGAGTAACGACAAATTCCGAAATATGACGTCACGATTTGGCGAAGTTGGTTGAAGGTCTTATCATGTGATATGAATATGGCAATCATCATAAGTGTATAATTATACATATATGTTTTGTATACTTAACATAAAATACATACTGGTAGGTAATTATAGAATTAAGCCTTACGCTTTGGTTGGTTATTTTGTGAATAGTTAAAAAGTAACTTTCAGGAATTCATTCTTCAATTCTCAACTCTGCCCTCTCATTATATGTATACATTTGTGTAATGTATGTCAGAAAAATATTAGAAAAGCTAGATGTAGTAAAACGTGGGCATTGTTTTAGTACGAAATACAAGCATAAATTGGCCATCCTATGTTTCAGTGTTGATTAGATTAGTAATAGTTTTTTAGAAAATATTGTTTACGCTCTATAACCAAGTTCCGAAGGACCATTTGCCGAATAATAACTTCAAGCACCATGTCTAGCGTAATTTGAATGTAAATGATTATGGTGTCAGAAAATAATAATCCCCTTTATATATTCACTAATAACGATTGATAATACAATACCCTATTATAAAATAAATATATAATAAAAAAATTGTCGGCTCTTCTTAATAATTGGTTTGTTTTCCATTCAGGTGTTAACGTTTTCACCTTCCTAATTGATTAAAGTATTTTTAATTCACATTACGGACGTAAATAATGTATTAGCTGTTAATAAATAAAGTCGTTTGTCACTCAGCCACACGTGTATTACGCCTAAGTGCTAGCTCTCAATTACATCTGCCGGAAGATACCAACGAGTGCTTGCTGACAGATTTTCAACGTAAGGTTTTCGGCTCGCTCGGGGTAGTACCACCCTCTCACAAAAAACCGACGTGAAGTGACAGTGCTTGTATTGTTGCGTTTTGTTCGGTCAGTGAGAGCGCCGGATACCCAACTCCCCTCCCATCTTCCCCACTTCCCCTTCTCCCAAATACAGGCTGGCAATGCACTTGCGACTCTGGTGTAACATCAGGTTGTAGTGGTAATGCTGACAACGATTTTTGTATTGAAAAGTACTACGTAGTTAGCCACACCCCCCACTCGAGTCAGTCGTTGTAGAGCCTCCGTCGCTAACCCATGTCTACTTTTCCAAAGTAATAAACCTTGATTATTAGTTTATATTTTGGAGTATTATTTTCTCCACCCTACACTCACACATCAGGAACACGAGAAGACATAAAAACACACTAAACACTAAAAGGTGATCCACCTGTTCGTTTTCCTCCTATGATATAAAAAAAAGGTATTTTGGTGAAATAATCTTGGAAAACAGTTGCTACTGTACTGTACTTCGTACTGTTTGAAATATGTACTCGGTCAACCTTTTGATTAAGTTAATTATCATTTATTTTATTTTTTCCCAATTTTTTATTTATATTATGCCAGACAGTCTTGGTCTTATTACTCTAGTATACGTACTTTGTGACAGCTAGCATATCTATTTTGTGTATTATTACTTTTTTGTGTGTTATTGTGATAGTAATTACTTTAGAAATAAAAATAAACAAATGCACCCTATAACGATGCTTGATACTTTCATAGTTTTTTGTTCCTGTCAAAATTTGTACTGGAAACTTTTAATGCGAAAGGGAATAGAAAATTCCTGTCCTGTGTGCTGTAAAAGGCACGAATACATCTTGGTTTATAAACTATATAGTATTTATAGGAATTAAGACTTTTTTATTTATTACAAATAATCAACCAATTATATTAAATAACTACTAATCGAAGCTCAGAGATCTAAATGTTCCATCCAATCCAGTATATATTTCATTATATTCTGCCAATTGTTTGTATGATTTTTCGACAACGGGTTTAGTTAACATCTCTCTCATATACTCCACATTGTCATTCGTGCTGAGTTCATCAAGCCATTCGTCTGTAACAGAAATTTCAAGAATAAGTAAATTTAAAGCGACAGTATATTTTTTGAATTTGGTTAATTTAATAGTTTAGTTATTTTTCGCTTTTTCGCGCCTTATTTGTTTTTCACGGCGGTTTATTTTTTTTGTATTTTTTTATATTTTTCCATGTTTATTGCACATAAATATACTGGGTGAAAGTTTAAAGAGTAGCAATATTCAAGGAAATGATATTTCATGGTCACACTCGACATGTAAAATAATAATATCAAAACAAATACTAATAAACAACAAAGATAACCTTACTTAAAGTTTGTTATAAGACTTTTAAAAGTATGGAAACAAAAGTATAATGCTCAATGAACGAAAGTGAAGGTGAATCGTGAAAGCGCATCCGGTGTTAATAATCTTAACATTACGTAATGCGTAAACTATCTCTATCAACGGAGGGGCGTGTTAGTACGCACACTGAATGTGCACAGGCATGCGACCTCACCGCGTCGGTATTTATTACACCCGCTCGTCTCTACGTTAACTAAGCGTTTGGAGCGTATATCAGTTTTGTTTCTCTTGAGATAATTAGGTCAAATATTAAGCACCTTATTTTTTAATCGATTTAGAACCAGAAACGACTACTGCTTATCCTGTAAAAATATTGCGAGCAACTAACCAATCGCGCTGTATTTTTTTTATATCATAGGAGGCAAATGAACTGGTGGGTCATCTGATGGTAAGTGATCACCGCCGTCCATAGATACTAAGCAACACCAGGGGAGTCGCAAGTGCGTTGCCATCCTGTGTTGGGGGAGGGGGAGACAGGGGAAGGGGAGGGGCAAGGGAATGGGAGAGGTGCCTCCGGCACTCTCACAGACCGAACGAAACGCAAAAATGGAAGCACTCTTACTTCACGTCGGTTTTCTGTGAGAGGGTGGTACTATCTTGGGCGAGCCGACCCATTCATGCTGAAACCAGTAATAGCTTCGGCGTGGCTCTACAACCTACAAAATGCATATTCGTATGCACGCTACAACCATAGACAATCGGCAACTGTTTTTATCGCGATCTCTTAAAAATCCGTCGCCCTCGAGGTAATTTTCTAGAGAAATAGGCTCGTTCTTTAGAGGTTAACTACATACAGTGTAAACTCTTTATAACGAATTTCAGGGAGCTTTTGCTTTTCGTTATACGGAGGGAAGAGAGAAATAAATGGTTTTGTGGTAAATCAGTCAAATTGAAGTAATTTCTACGTTATAGAAACGATATCGTTATAAAAAAGGAGGTTATAAAGAGTTTACACAGTATATAATATTTTATGCAAACTTTTGAAAAAATATTTAACCAAAATAAAGTATCTTACCGAACAGCATAGCTATAGACCGTTCATTTCCATTGAATTCCAATGGTAAAATTTCCTTTGGCACATATTCGTACAATGAGTCTAATTCAGTATGCACGCATATGCGACTTGAAAGTTTTGATGTTAGAATTTTCTTTAACGTTTTCACAAATACGTATATTGTTTTCGATGATGTTAAAAAATGGAGTCCTTTTATTCTATACATGTATCCTTTCTGTGAACAATTATTATTATATCTTTCTAATATCATATTTATTAAACGAAAAACCACAAGCTTATACTGTGACCGTCATACGGTGTAGGACATGAGTTCCTAGTCGACTACTCTTTCTATACATATATAAGATATACTAGGTGCCTGTTTAGACACTCGCAGTATTCCAGGATGTGATACTTTATGGTCACATTTAACATATAAAATAATTATATTAAAACAAATACTAATATACAACCAAAAAACCTAAGTTAAAGTTTGTTCTAAGACTTTCAAAAGTATAACTACTAATGTGTAAAGAAAATAATAAACCTAAGTGCAATTACCTGTGCCAAAAGCTACAATGGGCGACCCGGAGTTAATAACTTTTGATAGTAAAACGGGCAATAAGCCCTTTTGTTTTGTTCCTGACGTTCCCACGTTCCATTTCAAATGAAAGTGTAATCACTCGACGGTCATTGACACTGTGCTTTAACATAGACGCCTAGAGGATTGTGTATAATTTTTGTATTTTTCTAGATAATTAGGTCAAATATTAAGCAACTATTTTTTAAAATTGATTTAGAACGAGAATCGTGTGCAGTGTGTCCTCCAAAAATATTGCTACTGTCTTAGCAGTACCTGATATAAGCATGCAACAAAATTTCGTTGGATACTCGTCTTGTTAATGTATACAGTTTTAATTACAATAATTACCCGATTTTTTTTTTCGAACTGACTACGCTATTGACCAATCAAGGTCTTAACAGCTTCACCGGACTACAAATAAACTGTCTACAAGATTTATCAGTATTAAATCAAGTTCAAAATTTGCAAATACAATTACTATTAAAGATTTGATTTAAAATGAATTAATTCATTGGTAATAATTCTTATTATTTTTATACTTTATGTACTTATAAATAACTAGCAGGTCGCCTCGGTTTACTACGGGCTTAGTAACGAAGAAGATGAGAGTACGATCATTCAATGAAATATAATGACAAGTGAACATCGGTCTGCCAATTCTAACAATATTTGTGAATATCTCATTCGCTAATTTTTAAAATGGAGATTTCCAATCACAATTATTGACTTTTCCGTGCGGTTTTTCATACAAACCTTGACTAGACAGTTATAGAACAATAAAAAGAATAATTAGAACAAATAGGTGCTGCCGTACTGAAGTGATTCGCTTGGTAAATCTAATGAGTGCGGTCTCATTGTTGAAAACAAAATCTTTTACCTTTTTATGAATCGCGTGGATAATCTTACCACACGTAATAATTTCTGGATACGCGAAACGTATGGCTTATGATAAATAAATAAAAGAAAACCTACGCAAAACCATCTTTTTATGAAAGCATCATCAGAGCAGATTGATTAACATAGTTTGGATTTTATGATATTTTCTTCTTCATATTTATTTTCTTTCTGTGGAAAGAAGCAACATTTACATCTCTAGTTACAAAACACTCCTCTACTTACCATCATTATTGTAAGAACTTGATTCAAAGGGACAATATCAATATTAGCTAAAAAATTCGATATTTTAATGTCTCTGTAATCCAAGATAGCTATAACTCCAAAGCAGTAGTCATTGGCTGATAAATATTCACAAATCTGGAAAAAAAAGTGTGTGTGTGTACTTATGTACACGCGTTAGAAGTTATACTTCATTGGTGTAACAATATTAAAATCTTTTTAAAAATTTTATCTTTCGCCTTATTCTACGTTTGTAGAAAAAACGACACTAACAATAGAAAAAAGGTATTTAATACATTGAAAGTTTTAATACAAAGAAATACAAACAACAGATACAAAGAAGCAAAATGTTGATTATAGCTAACTTCAGGGTGTTGGTTTTTCGTGACGGTGTGCGCGCGCATCGTAAAAATTTACTCTCATAATTTTTCCCTAACGCGCCAAAAGAAGTATAACTTCAAAAACTGCAGTAATTTTTTATTTGCATTATATTGTATGAAAGTATAGTATTATATGAAAGCCAGTTGTCGAGTCGGTTTTTAAAACCATGGCTGTGAAAACTAGCAGATACTATGTCGTCAGGCAATCGGTTCCAGTTCAGAACCACTCTGTTACTGAAGAAATTGTGTGCAAATGTTGTGTGTGAAAGTAATTGACTTATTTTAGTTTGACTTCCTCTTGTAGATTTGTCATCTCTCTTAAAATATACATTTCACGAAAGTATGGCAGGTTTTATTTATGAGTAACTATTTTGTATGTTTCTATGAGGTCACCACGAAGGCGCCTTTCTTCGAGAGTAGGCAGGTGCAGTGCAAGCAGTCTATCTGGGTATGATTTTTTCCTTAAGGGTTGCGGTATTTTTGTGGCTTTTCTTTGAACACTTTCTAGAAGGTTTTAACTATACAGCTATTTGAACTGATTTATGTTAATTATATATGGCAGAGATGCGTATGTCAAGATGGATGTGTAGTGTAGCTAGAATGGATAAGGTTAAGAATGTGTTTGTAAGAATAAGTTTGAAAATAGCACCTGTAACAGAGAAGTCGAGAATTAATAAGTTAGCTTGGTAAGGGCATATCATGACAAGAGATGAAAGTTATGTATTCTTATTGTATTCTGCTGTGAGAGACGGCTGCTGAGGTAGACACCATACTTTTATTACAATGAAAGGCAGTTCGAGCAATATATAATATGGGACCTCACGAATCGTTCAAAACGAAGTTCTAGGAATTCTGTATCTTAAATCTAACCTCCCTATACATTCTTGATAATTTAATGTATGTTTCTAAAAACTTTGAAAAACTACATTAAATAAAAGATCGGCATAATCTAAATACTAGAAACTGTAACAAACTAGTCGTTCCATGTTTCAGACTTAGCAAAACCAGTAATAGTTTTTTAGATAATACTGTTAGGTTTTACAATAAGGTTCCAAAGCATGTTACCAATTTGCCGGACTGTAAGTTTAAGCGCCACGTCAAGCAGGTTTTGGTATCAAAAGGCTATTATAGACTGGATCAATATATGAACAATGGTGTCTGGAATTGACTCCTGTCTATGCATCCACTAAAAACAATTGTATGATGTATTCAAAATATTTATCTTAAAAAGATGTACCCGATCGTGTTTCTGGTCGGTACTTCTCGATGACTGGGTTGTTTTCCGTACCGATGGTAGTTTTGACGTTCATAAGTGTCTTATTATGGCCTAAACTGTATAAAGTATTTTTGATTTGATTTGATTCGATTTGATGTAACCAGCAAGTTTTGAGTATGAAGATTGACGAATATAGGAGTAAAGGAAGATCGAAAAAGATATGGATGGATTGTTAAAAATTTGTATATTTATAAAAGGGGTGAATACTGAAATGCCATCTCACAGGTGAGTGTAGAAAGGGAAAACATGGTGTGCCGACCCTACTTAGGTGGGATAAGTGTAAGAAGATGAAGAGTTCACAACGTCGTAAGGTTGCAAGTAAAAAACGGTCAAAACGAATCGACTATATCCTTACTAATATTATAATTGCAAAAATGGGTTTGTTCTTATAGTTTTTTAAGCGTTCACGCCGTACTTAGTCAACCGATCATTATGAAATTTTCCTTACACGTTGTCACGGATACTGAGGAGTTCATAGTGTACAACATCGACAAAAAATGTACTTCTTTCGAGGGATAGATCCATAAAATTTACCAAAATATATCGACCTAAGCACTGACATTTAGTAATTACTCTTTTGCCTCTTAGCCTTTATATTATTTTAATACTACATTGCTACATGCGATGCATGTTGCTACAATTTTGCATAAGTGTTCGCATTCAAAGACCATCGTATACAACAGAGAGAGATAGAGAGAGAAAGACAGTTACACGGAGTAAGAGACATTTGAGTATAACTTTTTGCTTCACGTGACGATTTCAACTATTCAACTCCTACCACGGTCTCTGTGATTCTAACCTAGTTTGATTTTTTCATTATTCTCTTCTTCATAATCACTCTAATTTTTAACGGTTTTAGATATAACTACTTTTCGAGTGCTTACATCTTTGAGTACCTAAGTAATTCCTGGTTTTAATATTTCTATGAAGTTTCTGTCCTTTATGTTTTGTTTTTGTTTTGGGGACTGAAACTGTAATAATCTCTTCCGAAGAAATAAACACAAAAAAGAACTAAGCATCGGATCGAGCATTGGATTGTACAACGTAATTGTCTATAATGAGAAGAGTTGGGTGTGAATTTGTATCTGATATATATTTAAAAATAAGCTTACCAGAGCGCCCAAATTATAACTATCACGAATCATATTTTTAGATAAATTATCGTTCCAAATTTTTACAGTAAACACTCTGTAATTATCTTCAGTTAGGTTAGGCAGTAAGGCGGTGCCACTAAAAATGAATTAATAAAATTTAATTAACCTGTTCACTTATCACATGTAATATAATATTCCTCTATACCTTAACTTAGGAAAAAAACATAAAAAACTGGAGAAAATATTTTAAAATCTCTATTCACTGTAACCCCACAATTCCAAGATACACCACTTACCATCGCAGAGGGCATTGGGATACTTTGTGTCAAAATTTCCAGGGACATTCAGTTTCATAGTCATTTGAAAGACAAGGTTAGGCTGGCATCTAAAAAGCTCGGTGTTCTGAATTATGCGAAACGGTACTTCACCTCTGGGCAAACACTGCTCTTGTACAAAATGCAAGTTTGACCTCATATGCAGTACTGTTGTCATCTTTGGGCGAGAGCACCTGGATACCAATTTGGGCCATTTGACTGGGCTCAGAGACTAGCTATGAGAATTGTTGGCAATCTCAAGCTTACAAACGGCATCGAGTCAGTAGGTTTAAGGAGAGACTTCACCTCTTTATGTGTGTTCTACCTTTTGTATAATGGGTTGTGTTCTGAAGAATTATTCAACCTTGTGCCTGCGGCTACTTTCCACCTTCGTACCGCCCGTTATCGAAGGATAGTTCACCTTTACGCCTTGGAACCGAAAGGGTCTCGTATGGTCCGGTTCCAGAGGAGCTTACTCTCACGAACGCTCCGATTATGGAATGAGCTTCCTGCTAAAGTTTTTCATGGGGACTACAGTATGGAGTTCTTCAAGGGGCAAGTAAATAAGGACATTAAAGGGTCGGCAGCGTGCATGTGGCACCTTCGGTGTTGCAAGCGTCATAGGCTACGGTGACTGCTTAACATCAGGCGGCACGCATGCTTGCTTGCTACCATTGTAGTATAAAATCAATTAACAAAAATCATCATCATGAGGAGTGAGAGTAAAAAGGTATTTGAAATCTTGGTCAATTCTAAGCTAGGTTTTGCCCACAACTTAGCTCGCGTTAATGTAGATTTGATATATCCCTAGAGAACTGTATTTTTTAGTTTAAAGACTATACCGTACGTCCTTTTCTGCAAACCATGACGACGTGTATGGAACATATGAAAAATAGTTATGGCATGAAAGCGTAACAAACCAACTCACTTTCGCATTTATAACACTAGAATAATGGGTACTTTTAGGATTATATATGTCGTCGCAAATACTCGTTCTATCGTCAAAAAGTATTTGTACTGATATAAGTATTACGAGTTATCCTTTAATACGAAGCAAACCTATAAAAACCATAATTAGAAAGGAGTGGGATTCAGTCTTGCTCACATGTTTGAGTCAGTTCACATCTCTGAGTGTAACACGTATCTATGTATATTTAATAGTCCAATACTCTATCTGCTGTTTACGGTAAACGCTTTTATAATTATTACGCGATTGAGTTACTGGTCGCTAAAATTACAAGGAGGATGTCGTCTATAATTAATGTCATACCTTTATAACTACCGCCCCCAAGGTCAGCAGTGACATCAGAAGTGGGATTCACCACGAAAATCCCGTTACTAGGATTAATCCCGACATAAAAAGAAGGACACACGTTTCATTACTAAGATTAGTCCCGCAATCTTGATCAAACCACCCCGTAACTAGGATGTCCCAGTTCTTCTTGATTCCAATCTTAAAATGCTTAAAACAATCGTTTCACGCGCCAGTACTGATTGCACATAATCTTTATGGTCAGATTACACCATTGAGATTCTCTGACAGATCTATAAGACTCTACGAAAGATCCATGGGACTCTATGACAGATCCATGAAACTCTACGACAGATCCGTGAGACTGTACGAGAGATCCATGAGACTGTAAGAGAGATCCATGAGACTGGACGGGAGATCCATGTGACTGTACGAGAGATTCATGTGGTTGTAGGAGAGACCCTTGTTAACTATACGAACTTTACGACTTTACTCGATATCTACTTTGACTACGAGAACCTCCTAAAAAACTAAATGACTGATCCATAAGACGATCTGCATAACTTATACTCTAATATACATTCGTTCGATTAGAATTTGAATTATGATTTTGTAAAGAAATTACTACATCATAAAAGGTCGAGCTGAATAAGCTTGGGCCGGTTTATTTACAAACGCAGCCGTATGTTATAACACTTACTAATACTTAATTTACTTTCACGCACACATCTATTATTGATAATCTAGAAGAAATAATCTACAAGCCTCTAGCTCCCAGAGATATAGAGGAAAGAAGGGGAAGTGTGAGGTAGGAGATGTTGGAGGGGTGGAGGCAGGATCTGGCGGACGCGCGTTACGGTCGATACACGATCGTCGCTGGCCGTCCGGTCCTGCCGGAATGGTATCAGAAGAAGTGGGGCGCCCTGACAATCCTTCTGGTGCAGGTGCGGACCGGGCACGGGTGCTTCGGTTGGTATCTGCATCGGATAACACGCAGGGAGCCGACTGCCGTATGCCATCAGTGCGACGTTGACCCGGACACCGCGCAGCACATTCTGTCTGAGTGTGCTGCGTGGGAGGAGCAACGTCGCACTCTGGTTGCGGTGGTAGGATAGGATCTCTCGCTGCCGTGTATGGTTGCGGCCATGCTCAGCGGCGAAGATATGTGGAATGCTATGGCACCCTTCTACGAGGAAGTCGTCTCGCAGAAGGAGGCGGCGGAGAGGGTCCGTGAGGAGGACCCTCAAAGTGACCGTCTCCACCAATACAGGAGAGGCAGGAGGAGGCGGTAGTTTGTCCGCCTCCTCTCACCGTAACCGGACTAGGGAAGGAGGAAGATCCCATTGCACAGGTCCGGCGGATAGAGGAGACGGCCGGTGTGTACACGGCTGTCTCCTAACAAGACGGGGCCCGGTGGCGGCGCTTTTGCTGTTTGGCCAATCGCTGGGGCGGCACGATGAAGACTATAGAGATCTAATGTCGCCCCAACTATAGCGGCAAACGTACACCGTGGGGGTTTTAGTCCGTGTGAGTTAGACATAACCCACTCTCTCTCCCGAGAGGGTCGTGTATCCATATGGGATTTCCCCGCGTAAAAAAAAGAAAAGAAAAAAAGAGAGGTCACGAATATTAAACATTAATAAAATAAGCGACAGCCCAAGCCAAAGTGTGCTGCCCTTTATCCCTTTAGCTAGTCGCCAAAATAAAATCGGCTGAGCTGAGCTTAAGCGCTCGCCTCAATAGTCCGGTAAAGCTATTATATATATATATATATATATATATATATATTATATTATAAGCTAAGATATGTCCAGGTCAACAGCGTAATCAGTTCGAAAAAAAAAAACAAGGATCGGTATTCAGTCTTGCTCGGATAGTCGGACTGTTCACATCCATGTATATTTAATCTAGTACTAAATCTGTTCTTTAAGGTAAACACTTTTATTATTAACTAGCTGACCCGTGCAACTTCGTCTGCACCAAATCAGTTATCACCAGTTTCAATTGTATTTTTAAACGATAAAAATTTTAATAAACCTAAAACCCGATTGCGGCCACACCTACCGTTTCCAAGTATGAATCCAAACTATCGAGGGACTCACTCAAACATATACCCAGATGGTATGTGAAAAATCTTTTAAAATAAGCCTACAACCTGTTCGTAGTAGCATCATCTACCGGGTTCAATTAAGATAAAAACTAACATACATATATTGGCGGTAATGGAAAAAAGCTTGAGGGGTCTACGGACCCCCGGTTAGAACGAAGTTTCTTTCCCTTTTTGTAGACGTTTACTATATTCAGTTAGTCAGTATAATTTACATTATAAAATATCAAGTTACCAGAGTTAAATAGTAAATTAAACGATAAAATATATTTATGAAATAAATAATGATAAATTAAACACTGAATGATCTGGGACAATCAAGTTAATAAAGGTTAATACATGAATAGGTAATCCTCGAGTTGGTTTGCTATTGAAATGAAAATTTTATGAATGTATATATTATATACACTCTCTCTTTTTCTATGTCACGACAACTAACCTACTGTACATAAACTCTGAACATGGACAATACGTAAAAATACAATTTAATAATCATCTCTACCACGTACTTTATCATAACAATCTTCAACTTGTATTAAAACTTTTTCACACTCCATCGTATTCAAGAAAAATATAAATATGAAAATGATATGAACATCGCGTCGACGAGTCACCTGTCACTTGCATATAACTATTCGTCTAAGAGATAGCAACGGTTTCGAGAGCGAATTTTAATAAGCCAATTTATTATGTCTTTATATCTTTATGTTCTTCCGAACAACAAGGGGCTACCTGGCTGCCGGTAAACATTGCGTTTATTAGTGCATATCGCACCTTTACAGACAAAAATATTGATGTTCAAATAATTTTTGAATGGTTTGTTTTTCACTAACTTTGAAACGCTACTAAAACATGAAATTATTATTGCCAGACGCATTTGTTATTAACAATAATGTGCCCGATGCTATTTTTTATAAATAAAAAAAGTATGTTCAAACCACGTCAAGATAGCTGTAATTTTAATAATATTTTATTTAGACATAAAAAAGGGTAAATTAAAATAATAAGTATAGAGTAACTTAGGTATAGCTATAGTTTAGCGCAACAGTGGCTGTATGACAAAAATAGCGATAATTGTGACAGCGCCTATTATAGACGCATGTATTCAGGATGGCGTCAGTCCCAAGTCATATATTTACGTTTATCGTTGTTTTTCATTGTTTACGGTGAAATCTTAGTATCATAATGATTAATAAAAAGAAATATGTCCTTTGCAATGGAAAAAATAAAATGGTTTGAAATTAATTAATTTTATTTATAAAGAATTTCATCGGGCACATTATAGTCAATAACAAAATTGTCTGGGTGTGATAAATTCATGTTTTTATAACGTTTAAAAATAAAGTTTTACTGAAAAAAAGTTTCCTAAAATTATTTAAAAATGAATATTTAATGTGTGATGCACATTAATAAACTCAACGTTTACGGGCAACCAGGTATCCTGAACCTTGTTCGGAAGAGCATAAAGAAAGATATATTAAAGAATCAGCGTTTCTAAATTTTTTTTATTTCAACGTTGCTGGCCTTGTACTAAGGTATCGCAAAAAAAGTCTTGTTACACTTTTTTCGGTCTAGCTCCCATCCGCTCAATGTGTGTAACGCGCAATGAGGAACTTCGTTTCAATATAACTTAAATGTATAGCTAATCTGTCTGCTATATATATATAGCATAAAGAAAATTTACCAAAATCCGACAAGAATTTCACTAACTACACATTTTTGATTTTCGTCCGTTATTCTGGAGAACCCCTATAGTTTTATGGGACAAAAAGTATCCCAAATATAACCTTGTAATATTAATTATCACTGTGTCAAGACTAGTCAAAATCGGTTCAGTACTTTCAGAGTGATGCGTGTTCACAAGAAGGGACAGACTGACAGACAGACAGACAAAAATTGTAAAAGGATTATTTTTGGCGTCTATATCGATAACAAAGTCTACTCCGATTATAATTTTCAAAAAATATTTAATGTACACATTTGAACTTGTTACAGTTTTATTATAGTAAATAGATATAGATACCTGATTAAGTGACTAATTGATAAAATGAAATAGGACGTCATCTACGATTGACGTCATACCTTTATAACTACCGCCCCCAACGTCAGCCGCGACATATATTATTCAAGACACTTACATTACTTGTTTGAAGTATTCAAAATCTTTTTTGGCATCATATTTATCGAAATATATTGGCATTAGTGTTTTAAATGTACACAAATTATCGATATGGGCTTTAGCTCTCTCCACTGACCCCTTGTGCAGTATAATTGCTCTCTCCAGGTATTCTCGTGCTGCCAATAATTAAATATGTTAACAGGAATGGCTGTGATTTTAGTAGCCTCTTATATTTACTTCTACGTTATAAATAGTACTTACTATAAGATTAAATTAAGCTCTTCGTCCGCATCCTCTAAGCATTTCCAAAATACATACATACATGCGCCTTTTCTATAACCTTATTAATTAAGTTATCGTGACTATAAATTTTAGTTTATTATCTTAAATATAATTTAAATTTTAGTAATTTTAAATTTTTGTACTACACCGCTTCCCTCGCTTCACACATCGGTGAACGTAAGCGTGCTCATAAAAACCGTGTTTTCTTAATAATTTCATATAAAATAAAGGCATCGTGATGATATTTTTTAGGTAAAGTAAGTCTAACAAGTAAAATTTAAAATAGAAATGAACGAAATATGTCTACTAAAGTAGTAGACATATTTTGTAATATACGCACCATATCAGACTTATTTTATTATATTTATATAAAGATAGATATATTCATCGATGACTGATCGTGAAGCCTAGTAACGATATTCTTATACCTTTTATTTATTGTTTGCATATTAATGTGTGACTAATAATAATATGTGAAATTATGTTTGAACGACACTTAACAATGATCAATTCTTTGTAAATCACATTTAATTCCCTTCATATGTTGTTGTTTAATTCGTGTTTTATAACTTGCGTCGTTTATATTTCAGAAGAATTTATTTTAGTCTTATAGATTTACTGTAAATCACTTGTAGGTGGCCACGCTGAATCTATTACTGGTTTCAGCATGAATAGGTCCGCTCGTGAAGTAACAGTACTTGATTTGTTGCGTTTCCTTCGGTCAGTCAGAGCGCTGGATACCCACCTCTCCTCTCCTGTTCCCATCCCTAACACAGGTTGGCAACGCACTTGCGACTCCCCTGGTGTTGCAAGTGTCTATGGACGGTGGTGATTACTTAACATCAGTTGACCCACCTCTTCGTCTGCCTCCTATGATATAAAAATAAAACTGTACAGGAGAAATAAAATCTGAAATGTTACGTATATAGTACTTACAGTAATCTTTCTTTAAAAAATGTCCCTGTTTCTTTACCCAGTCTTCAAGTAGGTCAATCGCTTCGTCTATTTGTTCTGCTTTGTCTAGACTGTATGTTTTTCTTATTGTTATAAGTGTGTCAGATTTGAATTTTAGTAATTTATTTTTTGGTAAAGCTTCCATTGTATTCAGTTCAGTCTTCGTTTCAAATAGTAGTGAAACTCTTTCGAACATTTATATACGCGTATATGTTACCGCTAAAGTTTCAAATACATTAATGTCTATACTACCTGGTTGATCTGCAAAAGTATTTACATTTAGCATTCGCTCAGTGCTCGCACTTATTTATATGCAAAAATCAAACCTAACTTACCATGTACCATTAGGGTGGGCCAAAAAAATCGACTATTTTTTTACTTTATACTCTGAAAAATACGTCGGTAGACATCTAAAATAATACTCTCTAAGTATGAGCTCTTAATTTTAATAGGAAAGTCAAACCTAACCTACCATGTACCATTAGGGTGGGCTAAAAAATCGACTATTTTTTTAGTTTTACTTTATACTCTGAAAAATACGTCGGTAGACACCTAAAAAAATATTCTCCAAGTATGAGCTCTTAATTTTAATAGGAAAGTCAAACCTAACCTACCATGTACCATTAGGGTGGGCCAAAAAAATCGACTATTTTTTTACTTTCACTTTATACTCTGAAAAATACGGGTGGACACCTAAAAAAATACTCTCCAAGTATGAGCTCTTAATTTTAATAAAGAAAGTTTTCCGCCTCTCAGTTTTTCATTTGTTCCTTATTATTATAAAGAAAAATTCATATCTCGGTATTCACTATTTGAAAAAAATATCTCGTCTCACATATTTGTAGGAAATTGAATTTTCTACAATTTAAAGAAATTTTTAATTTCAATTTTTTTTAATTTTAAATTTTCAAGGTGTCTTACATTTTTTTTTTGTAAACCTCACCGTTTAAAATTATTGAAATTTGATTATTGTCAGGCAGATTTCTTTTCTCTTATATCATCATCATAAATAATCAAACTTACATAACACTTTTACACCCTACCCTACATCCCATGGTACATTGTACCATGATAACACAGTAGCATGATAAAGCTAGAAATAAAGAAATTTAACAATCACAGGCGTGTGCCCACATGATTGAAATGATAAATGAAATCATTATTGCCATTTTACTCTGGCGCTTTGATTAAATATCTCATTACCTAGATAATCTGCAGATTATGATTTCTGTACTTTGGCGGTAACATGTACCAAAAAACATTAATTTAAATCCGAATATTAAAATTCCGACTTCGGTTAATTATTTCCTGTTATAACAAAAATAGTAGTATTGTATAAATTTTTGTGACTCAATATATTTTTAATGCTTTGTTTTAATATTCAACACGTCACCTTTTGTGGATTAATTTACTTTTAACTTTACTAAAAACTTTACAAATTACATAGTTACCTAAATCGCGCTAGACGGAAAATCAAACAGTTTTACTCACAAATGTACACTAGGAAATATTGTCAGATGTCAATAGTAGCAATTACACATCTAGAAAAACATACTTCTTAATTCATACTTACATTTTATGTTTATAAAGATAGCTACGTAAACAACTAACCCTTAAATAGGACTTAAAAAGTTATTCCAATGACGTATTCAAAAATAAAACGTTTTTTGTTCCTCTTACCAAATCTTTATTATAAATAATCAACACAAAGACAAATATTATAATAAATTAATCAACACTTAAATTCCTAAATGTACCATCTAATCCTGTATTTATTTCGCTAAATTCTATAACTTTTTTGTATGATTTGTCGACGACTGCTTCAGTATACATTTCTTTGAGGAGCTTTACGTTTTCATTTGTGCTCAGAAGATCAAGCCATTCGTCTAGAAAAAGAAAAATTATAGTAAGTCCATATTTTTCATAAATTTAGAAGCTGGTTGTATACTCGAAAAGTTTAAATGTTAGCATTTCATCTGACTGCAAGTTTCTCTAATCCGGCTATGTCACTACAGACAACTATAGTTGTAATTCGATTTCCAATTCAAATAGGTTAAATAGCTTCTTCTGATGAAGTTAAATTGTGAGATTAACCTCATTCAGTTATTCATTCGTTCGTTAATTTGATTATGAAAGGATGAAAAGATAATAAATGAGAAATGTACTGACAGTGCTAAAATGTAAAATGTAGAATCCGATTTTGTTTTTCAATATGCATGAAATAAATAAAAAATCCCAATATAAAAGAGTAACTAGCATTGGGAACTAGCGTGAATTTGTGTTGCGAAAATCTGTTATATAAAGAAGTGAAAGAGTTTTATAAAGTGGATCTTAAGTTCTTTTGCTCAGGCCAGTTAAGATATGTTGTGTCAATAAACGAAATAAATAATATTCAATTTAAGTAAATAAACAATAATCACAGACCACTCGAGTGATGACTTCGATCTGTAATAGTTTAACCAAATTCAAATAGGAACGCAATTGTAACTAAGGTTGGTTAGGTTAAGGATATGGGAGAAAAGCAAAAGACTTATATGCATGCCATTTAAATTTTAACATTCCTAGAAAAGAAGACTGACTGACTTGGTCCCAAGAAAGATGTAGGGAATTTAATTCCCTGCATAGCTAAGCCCAAATCTTTATTAGTCATATTTGTTTGGATTTAATATAATACATTCTTTAAATGGAATAATTTAAGCAAACTTTATCTAATACATGTGGAATCGAGTGTCTTTAAGCTACATACAATATATTCGTGTGAGATCGTAAAAAAATAGTGTAATTGAAGGACGCATTTGTAATGAAAATTTTGAAATAATAGGATTATCGTTACCAAACAAGAGGGCTATGGATTTTTCATCTCCATTTAATTCCTCTGGCAGTATATCTTTTGGCACGTGTTCATATAATGTATCCAGTTGTGTATGCACGAATATACGATTCGAAATCTTCGGTGTTAAGATTTTCTTCAATATTTTTATTAATACTTCTATCGTCTTCGCTGATGTTACAAAATGAATCGCTTTCAGTTTGTTCGCGTATCCTTTCTGTAAATAAAAAGTATTAGATAATAGCAATCAGTGTCTTCTATGATCGATATAATGATTAATTCAAATTCATCAATCGCTGATTTTGAGACTACTGTATACTTCATCAGCAATTTTAACAAATTTATTGTCCTATATCATAAAGTATTAGCTGTGTTTGCAGCTGCGTTCGCGTTTATTATAATTTATATTTCATTGTTTGTTGTAATAACCATTTGTTCTAAATGGTTCAGTTATAATAAAATAGATGGTGCGAAAAAATGTGTTTCATGATTGTTGTAATAAATACTTCAGTAATAAAAAAAATTACTTATTAAACTTAGTATAAAAAAATAATTTCATGACAATTGGATGAACCGATATTTATGTCATAAATGCTTATGTATATATAAAAAATAAGTATGCCAGTAAAAAATAAGTTTGGATACTTACGTATTAAATGCACCGCGCTTGCCGACGGATGCCGCGGCAAGATCGTGTTATCTTTTTAGAAGAGTAAGATTTCGAACGTTCGGCGAGCGCGGTGCATTTTTTTTTTATATCATAGGAGGCAAACGAACAGGTGGGTCACCTGATGTTAAGTGATCACCACCGTCCATAGGCACTTGCAACACCAGAGGAGTCGCAAGTGTGTTACCAGCTTGTGTTTGGGGGGAGGGGGGAGGGAGGAGGGGGAAAGGGGACGGGTAAGGGGGAAGGGAAGTGGGCCTCCGGCGCTCTCACTGACCAAA
The DNA here is from genome assembly GCA_036509395.1 of Antheraea yamamai. Classification (NCBI taxonomy): domain Eukaryota; kingdom Metazoa; phylum Arthropoda; class Insecta; order Lepidoptera; family Saturniidae; genus Antheraea; species Antheraea yamamai. The sequence goes on along the minus strand of AP028439.1, from coordinate 8,309,710 downwards.
CGAAACGCAACAATGCAAGCACTGTTACTTCACGTCGGTTTTCTGTAAGAGGGTGGTACTACCCCAAGTGAGCCGACCCATTCATACCGAAACCAGTAATAGCTTCAGCGCGGCTCTACCACCTACAGTTTAATACGTAGGTATCCAAACTTTTATAAAGCAAGTATTCAATACGTTTTTAACTTTTTTGTAATAACAACCCGAGTGTCTAAGAAATAAACTATAAAATATTGATTAAAATTTTTCCAGTACTTTTGTGCGTAATGTACGCACAACGGCAGACTTCTATGATTTAATGTATGTCGATTAAAAGTTAGATAAGCGCATAATAATAATGGCACTCTATAAGAATTTTACTGATAATCTTTTTAATATTTTTTAGGTATTAGCGTTTTACTATAATCTCATCTTATGTTAAATGACAGTCTGATCCAATATGATAAAAACGCTAAACCTAGAGAGGGTTGGCTTTCAAATACAGCTGCCGGAACACACCAACAGGTGCTTGTCGACAGATTTTCAACTGGAGGGTGCTAGCTAACCAGGCGGACTTAAAAAAAACACTACCACCAAGCTATAGTTTGGTCAGGATGGTTTTTTTCACCGAACTCTTTCTTCGACTCAGTTGTTAGGATTCGGACCTACGTCCATCGACGCGGTGTCCGAATACGCTGTCAATTAAGCCTCGCTTCAAAAGGGCACAACTATAATACTAAGCAGTTAGGTTACGGTATAATAACCACGACAGCCCGTGACGTATTGACAACCATTTATCAATATTAGCCCATTCGGCATTATAAATATTGCTCAGTATTAAAAAAAAAGACACTTAACTAATGAATTGTACCAAGGCGCAATGATTGATTTAACTCCGATGTCAGGGCTACTTTTATTATGTTTCTACGGTAAAAATCTGTAATGCTAACAGATATAACTAAAACCCTGATGACGTCATAGTCTTACTAAAATAACACATACCAAACTTACCATTAATATATTCATAGCCTGATTCAATTCGACAATATTAAGAGCAGATAAGAAGTTCGTCATGTTGAGGTCTCTGTAGTCAAGTATTGTTATACATCCAACGCAGTACTCATTGAACGATGAGTATTCACATATCTAAAAATAATCAAGTAATTTAATGAATAATCACCATATACACAATATACAAAAGTGGTAGAGCCACACTGAATCTATTACTGGTTTCAGCATGAATGGGTCGGCTCGCTCGTAGTTGTACCGCCCTCTCACAGAAAACCGACGTGAAGTAACAGTGCTTGTATTGTTGCATTTCGTTCGGTCAGTGAGAGCGCTGGAGGCCCACCTTCTCTCCCCTCCCATCTCCTCTCCTTGTTCCCTCCCTCGAACACAGGCTGGCAACACATTATCGACTCCCCTGGTGTTGTTAGTGTCTATGGACGGCGGTGATCACTTAACATCAGGCGACACACCTGTTCGTTTGTCTTTTATGATATAAAATATATATAAATGGGTATTATAATCTTTCAATCAATCCGTTTGTTGTAGTGTGAGAATATCGGACAAATTTAAGAAATTAGTGGTCCTCCATTTCCTCACTGTTACCTCACGTCGGTGTATCTGTGGGTCGGGTGGTACTACCCCGGGCGAGCCGACCCATTCACGCTAAACCAGTAATAGCTTCAGCGTGACTCTACCACCTAAAAATCATTAAAATCTCATCATTAAGATTATTTTTTACGCCACATCCGACACAAAACTTGTGAATCTCTAGAAGTTTTACGTTCATTTCCTGTATGATACAGTAACTCTGGAGATAGTAACCTTTTTTACTAACAAAAATTTTTACTAGCCCCAAACCGTGACTTAGGAATTGCATGCTTATTTCAAGTAAATGACCCAGTCTCCTCTATATTGTATATTTTCAGCATACAACGGCATAGGACAATTTGTTGATGTATTTAGTTATTCCTTACGATAATTTAAATAAAAACTAGAGTACTATTTTTAAGAATGGTTTATTGAAACTTGTGATGTATACTTTGACTTTTAAGCAAGCTGAGTTAATTTTTATTAAGACTCACACCGACATTTATATTTAATGCTTCGTTAATGTATGGGGAATTATTTTTTGTATGAAATGTGGTTTGGGAACCAAAATAAAAAGTAAATAGAGGATGATGTAGAAATAATCAAAAGACTTGACTTCAGAAATATTCTTACCAAAGCGCCGAATTTATAGAAATCATTAAACATATTTGGAGTGTAATCATTGTTCCAGAATTTCGCTACAATTACTCTGTAATTATCGGCAGTAAGGTTAGGTAGTACGACGCTAGACCTAAAATAAAAGACAACATTTAAATCATTTCTTGTTTATTAAAAATGAATAGCCAATTTACTAGGCAGAAGTGGTATTCGACATATACGATAGCAATGAAAATATATTAACATAAATTGTTAAATAAATCTATTTAATTCAATTTCCATTTGTCTGTTAAATCAAAAGATACGTCCTCTAAGAGCAATATCACCACGAAGATCAGCACCTCAACCTACATACAAATACTTCTAGAAGACAAACATACAAAATATATACATTATTCATACATTAGTTGCAACCAGACGATTTTGATAATAGTTTATAAAAAATATTATATTGTATTAAATGATAATAGGTCTTTACCTATGAAATTGCCGTTCTGCAGTATTGGCCATTTTAAATCAAAATAATTTTGTTTGGCTAAGAATTCTAATTTCAAATTAATTTTATTTTAAAAACATGGAATTATTTTTCCAAAAGTAGTCATTTGTTTATTAATTAGTGTTACATTTTCATCGCATTTCAATCTTTTTTGTCATCATGGATACGTTAAAAATTCGAGTAATCTATACTAATATATAAAGCTGATGAGTTTGTTTGTTTGTTTGGTTGAACGCTAGGATCTCAGGAACTACCAGTCCAATTTGAGAAAACCCTTCGGTTATAACTCATTTATCGAGGAAGGCTTTAGGCTATATATCATCACGCAAAGATCAATAGGAGCGGAGCACCAATGAAGAATGTTTCAAAATCGGTCACTTTTTTCCATTTGAGAGATATCGTTAGCGTTAATATTATATACGTTGCCATGGTGACGTGGTAAGTTTCTATCGCAAACGTTTTCAAAGTTTATTTTGTTTTCCTATTCAAAATTTTCTATCTATTACGTATTATAAAAAATAAAGTTTGTGTATGTATAATTAAAATAACAACTTTTTGATGAATATATATGGCTGCAAATGACCAAAAAATTTATTTTTATATTTTGTCTATATTTTTATATTATTATATTGTGTCTGTTTGTTCCGGGTAATCTCCAAGACGGCTGGACCTATGTTAACGGGAATTTTACTGGCAGATACCCGAAATTATAGCGGTTGACATATTGTACTTTATTTGTCCGCGGCTTCGTCCGCATTGCTATTTCCAAAATGGTTGGACCGATTTTCACGGGGTGTTCACTGGTAGATAGCAGACCTCATAAAAAGTAATTTAGGTTTTTTTTATTCGCCTTCGGCCGCAGTGCAATATCCGTAATGCTTGAACTGATTTTCACAGGGCTTTCACTGGCAGATAACTCACCTTATAAGAAGTAACTTAGATTATTTTATTTTGTTACTCAAGACTTTGTCCGCAATATTCTACTATCTTCTAATCAGTTGGACCGACTTTCACGGGATTTTTACGGGCAGATAACTAGCGAGCTCGGAAGACGTTGTCCCGCCCCGATAATAAAAAGAAAACCTTGAAAAATTATACTTAAACCTTCCCCATAAATTATTCTCTCTACTGATGAAAACGGCATGAAAATCCGATCTGTAGTTTTTGAGTGATTTGAGTTTTTGACAGACCAGAGGACTTTGTTTTACACTATGAAGTGATGAACTGTTACCTGTGTATTCGTTCGTGTGAATTTAATAAAAATAGTTTGTTTACTGTAAACAAGCGCGTGAGACATGCGCTGTACTGGACTCCAATAATAAATATATGTAATTTGAATTATATTATCATTTTGGCGGCCATTTTGTTTTATTTACCGCGTTTGCATTTACATAACTCAGTGATTATAGCAACGTATAAGAATAATACAATTATATCGACAATATGGGCATGTTTTGTCTATACAATAAACAATTTAACACATATTGTTCGATAATGTATAGTTTAAAATTTTCATTACTTTCTTATATAGTGTTAATGAGCACTGAGGGTGGTACATAGTAGGTTAAAGCTCGAGATATGTTGCTGATGATAAATCACATCCCATTCGATAGACTATTCGTATTCACATATCTAATGTACACGTTACATGTTACAGTAGATGGCGTAATGTAAGATTGTAAGTAGGTGCGTACATTACAGAAATGCTTTTTCAAAAACATTTGTAACTATTACACCATAGTTATTTAATACATTTAATAAAACGCGTCCGTTGGAAGTTCTCTGTCATCCGCCCTAGTCATCAGACCTTGCGCCTACAGACTACTACTTTTTCCAGAAATTGGATAACTCCTTGGCAGGCAAAAAATTCAATACCCGAGAGGCAGTACAAAATGCCTTTGAAGAACTTGTTGCCTCCCGTCCAGCTGATTTCGTTAAGAAAGGCATCAATAAACTGCCACTTCGTTGGCAAAGATGCATTGATTGCATGGGTGATTACTTCGATTAATACAAATAAAAAATATTTGAAAAAAACTCATTTAAATTTTTCCATACAAAACGGCAATTTCATAGGTAAAGACCTAATATTTAAAAAATCATATCATTTAGCCCTTTATCAATGACTATTGAAATAGTAGATATTTTCAAGTGGTTTGCGAGGTATATGGAAGAAGGAAGGTATGGGCTTAATCATCACGCCAGCCTGCAGCGTATTAGAGACTAGTCTCTGCCCGCGACTTCGTTCGCGTGGAATAGTTATTTTGGGCTAACGCTAACACGCAGCGGAAGCTCTCAAGAGGAAAAATAAAACCCCGATTTTGTAACATTCTTCATTGGTTCACCGCTCCTATTACTCATAGCGTGATGATATATAGTCTATAACCTTCCTCAATAAATGAACTGTATAACACTGAAATAATTTTTCAAATCGGACCAGTCGTGTATGAGATTATAGAAAAGAATTGAATACATTCAAATGGTTAATTGGTGCTTCATCCTTGTTTCATATCAGGTTGGCCAGAAGGAGTAATAGATAAATTATTTTCTCTTGATAAAAATGCTCACTGCGATTTGTTACTATCAACAAGATAGTTGTCCCGAGCTTAGGCATAATAATTTGCTATTCCTAAAAACTAAATGGAAATAGCGTATGTGTTAGCATGTATTACAAATGTAATACATACTAATGTAATGTATGTATCTTAAGACATTTAACAGACTTTGAAATTACCACGATTCTCTTACCTGCATCTAAATCATTTTGATGTAACCACGACTCTGACTTGTATCTATTATACCAGGACTAACAAATCTTGGTGACTTAATATTATGCGCATGCAACACGTCAAAGGAGTGAGTACTGAATTGTATCAAATTGCGATCACTTCTCTCTCCCTTTATATTGCCAATTTCAAATGATATCAGTGCGAAAACAACATGTTTGGAAAAAAAAAGTAGGTATTGCTAACTGTACGAATTCGATTCGAATCAATTCGAACTGGGACACAGAGACACGAATACTTCTATTTGCACTGCTTCTACAGTGCCTTCTTGCTCAGGCTTTCTAATTATTGTCATATACGTTGCCATCGTTCAACGAAAAATGTATACACAAATGACTTACCAAGTTCTCTTTAAATATTCGAAATGTTTTTTAGCATCGTATTTATCGAAAAAATGTGAAAACAACATGTTTGGAAAAAAAAGTAGGTATTGCTAACTGTACGAATTCGATTCGAATCAATTCGAACTGGGACACAGAGACACGAATACTTCTATTTGCACTGCTTCTACAGTGCCTCCTTGCTCAGGCTTTCTAATTATTGTCATATACGTTGCCATCGTTCAACGAAAAATGTATACACAAATGACTTACCAAGTTCTCTTTAAATATTCGAAATGTTTTTTAGCATCGTATTTATCGAAAAAATGTGAAAACAACATGTTTGGGAAAAAAAGTAGGTATTGCTAACTGTACGAATTCGATTCGAATCAATTCGAACTGGGACACAGAGACACGAATACTTCTATTTGCACTGCTTCTATAGTGCCTCCTTGCTCAGGCTTTCTAATTATTGTCATATACGTTGCCATCGTTCAACGAAAAATGTATACACAAATGACTTACCAAGTTCTCTTTAAATATTCGAAATGTTTTTAGCATCGTATTTATCGAAAAAATGTGAAAACAACATGTTTGGAAAAAAAAGTAGGTATTGCTAACTGTACGAATTCGATTCGAATCAATTCGAACTGGGACACAGAGACACGAATACTTCTATTTGCACTGCTTCTACAGTGCCTCCTTGCTCAGGCTTTCTAATTATTGTCATATACGTTGCCATCGTTCAACGAAAAATGTATAGACAAATGACTTACCAAGTTGTCTTTAAATATTCGAAATGTTTTTTAGCATCGTATTTATCGAAAAAATGTGGCATCAGTGTTTTCAACGTACACAAGTTATCCATATAGAACTTGGCTCTTTCGATCGATCCCTTTTTCAATATAATTGCTCTCTCTAGATACTCCCGGGCTACAAATAGGAAAAGGCTTAAATTTACCTACCTATAAAAATTATATCCAGCAACTGATTCTCTATCTGTTGTTAATAATATAATAAAGTCATAAGAACAAACATCGGTTAATGGAAATGTATTCAATTTGATAGCTGTTTTTTCTTGAATGCGTGTTGTAGCTGCAGTTTTTTCTAATATAACTTCTCTAAGACAGTGTTTTTTTGATGTTATACTTCTTTTGGCGCGTTAGGGAAAAATGATTGAGAGTAAATTTTTACGATGCGCGCGCACACCGTCACGAAAAACCGAGACCCTGAAGTTATTACGATGCGCGCGCACACCGTCACGAAAAACCGACACCCTGAAGTTATTACGATGCGCGCGCACACCGTTACGAAAAACCGATACCCTGAAGTTATTACGATGCACGCGCACACCGTCACAAAAAAACCGATACCCTGAAGTTATTACGATGCGCGCGCACACCGTCACGAAAAACCGACACCCTGAAGTTATTACGATGCGCGCGCACACCGTTACGAAAAACCGACACCCTGAAGTTATTACGATGCGCGCGCACACCGTTACGAAAAACCGATACCCTGAAGTTATTACGATGCACGCGCACACCGTCACAAAAAAACCGATACCCTGAAGTTATTACGATGCGCGCGCACACCGTCACGAAAAACCGACACCCTGAAGTTATTACGATGCGCGCGCACACCGTTACGAAAAACCGACACCCTGAAGTTATTACGATGCGCGCGCACACCGTCACAGAAAAACCGATACCCTGAAGTTAGCTATAGTCAACATTTTGGTTCTTTATATCTGTTGTTTGTATTTCTTTGTATTAAAACTTTCAATGTATTAAATACCTTTTTTCTCTTGTTAGTGTCGTTTTTTCTACAAACGTAGAATTAAGCGAAAGATAAAAATTTTGAAAAGATTTTTATCTTGTTACTCCAAAGAAGCATAACTTCTAACGCGTGTACATAAGTACACAATTTATTTTTTTCGAACGACTACGCTATTGTCCTTTCAATGTCTTAACAGCTTCACCGGACTACTACGACACGACTAAGACAGTGTTAATAATTTATTTCATAACTCGTGTTTGTTATAACAACGTTAGTTGTTTGTAATATTTGTGCAATTGATATACAGAAACATATTATAATAGATATTCAATCAAATGTATTCTCATGCACACACACATATAATATATACAAATCTTTTCTTCTTCTACAATAATTATATATATATATATATTTTTTTTTTAAATAAAAGCAAACATACAATATCGAATTAAAAAGATACTTACGGTAGTCCTTCTTTAAGAAATGTCCTTGTTTCTTCACCCAGTTCTCAAGTAAATCAATCGCTTCATCCATTTGCCCCGGTTTATCCAAATTATACATTTTACGAATTGCTAAAACTGTTTCGGGTTTAAATTTTAATATAGCATGTACTGGTGTAGAATCCATAGTATGTAACGACTCGTACCACGTTATTAGGCGTTCTGATGATACCACTTAATTTAATTACAGCGTGAGTTGTATTAGTTCTTCACAAGCTTTTGCTGGCGGTTTGATTCTGTTAAAACTATCATATACACAACGGCTACTTCTGTGATTAAAAGCAGCGGTGCTCATGCCAATTTTTTACGATTCATAGGGTCCGGTTGGCAACACGTAGAGAATTATTTACAAAATACGTTTTTTTCTGGGGATTACCTGTATGCCAAACGGACAGGACAAGAAATAAGTTACACATTCTTTATCAATAATCACTTAAAAAAGGAAAGAATCATGAACATACGATAGACTCATATATCAAGGTCTAAAATATTCTCTTGTTGCGTATTATAAATGTAACCGTTCCAAAACATCTTTCAATTACAATATTATTATTTTATATAAAATACAAGTCACAATTTTATTAAATCACTAGCTGTTACCCGCGGCGACGCACGCTTTTTTTTAAATGTATTAAAGAAATGTAAAATTGTAAGTAGGTGTGTACATTACAGAAATGCTTTGTTAAAAAACATTTGTAACTACGACACGCACGCCATCTACTGTAACATATAACGTGTACATTAGATATGTGAATACTAATAGTATATTGAATGGGATGGGATTTATCATCAGCAACATACCTGGAACTATAACCTACTATATACCACCCTCAGTGCTCACTAACACTATATAAGAAAGTAATTAAAATTTGAAACTATACATTATCGTACAATATGTGTTAAATTGTTTATTATACAGATATAACATGCCCATATTGGCTATGGTTGCGCCGCTTTATGTATATTTGAAAATTCCCGCATTATGGATTAAATCACGCCACTTTGAAGCCCGACCAATTAATTGCGATCAGATTACGCCACCCGCCCCGCTTCCCCTTCCTATGGCACATGCTTATATACGGTAGCGCGACGAACGCGCCATTACTGTTGTTGTTGGCCGCGCCGCGCGCGTCGGACGCGCGGCGGCCACTGCTGCTGCTACTGCCATTACTGTTGTGTTGTCCGCGCCGCATCATAGTGTTGTTGTGTCCGCGCCGCGCCGCGCCGCATGCTAACATTTTGAGTTTTCGCATGGTCGAGTGAGAAATAAACGCATCGCTTCATACGTGCCGACATACATTATAAACAATAAGTGTTGTGTGGGAGAAGACCCAGTGGAGAGAAACGAGTATCACCTAGCCGGCTAGCCACGTGGAAGCTGCAGCGCCGCGAGGTATGTGCCAAGTTTCCTTCCTACCCTTGTCTCCCTAGTCGTAGCTGATCGCAATAGTTGAATATCAAATATAGCACCCCCGCATATACAGTCCACTTAAATTAGCATAGAAACCTCCGGTGACGTCGACATTGCAACGGCGTCACCATTAAACATTGGTCCAGTCGAGCCGGATTATACCAGTTGTAGTTGTAGATTGATAGATATTAGCAGTTAATTAGTCAAAAGAAATTGCATTAATGTCAATTACCGTTTCTAAATTATTAGTAGGTAGTTAAATACACTAATTGTTTCGTATTTCTCACTCGAACAAACTATAAATCGTTGTTTAGCCGCATATTTATTAAGTATATTGTATGCTTAATTATTTCGTTTCAACCGCAATTTATAAACTTGTCGTAATAGTATTCACACATAGTTACTTGTTTACCTTTATATTATTGTTCGCCCGCATCAGGTAAATAAGATAACGATCGCTTTGTTCTCGTATTCTTCTAGTTTATAAATAAATTGTTGAAATGTATTTCATTACAAGTTATACTTAATTTGTTTTCATAATATTTCGTTCACGTCGCGTAAAATCTCATAATTATTATTAGCGTTGGTTAAGAAGCGAGCTCATTGAGCGTCGATGCGTACTTACCTACATATTCTTGTTTTTTTTTCTAATTACTCGAGGCACTTTATGTAAAAGTTATCTCGGTATTATTTTGTAGTGTATTTATATTTTTTTTCGTTATATAGACCGCACGGTAACAGAGACGTACATACGATACGTAAATTTTCAAGCTTATTATTTTAGAAGTGCATTTAAATATATACGGACGTATTCTGTTTTTATTTTGTTTATTTCGGAAGTGCATTTAAATATATACGGACGTATTCTGTTTTTATTTTGTTTATTTTGAATCATCATGGCACTTACACAAGATTTGGATGTACAGTTAAAAGTGTTATATGTAAAAAGAGATAGAATTTTCGCTCGCATGCAAAGCATTTGTGATCGCGTGAAGGATCTTAGTTCTAATGCATCATCTAGAGAATCGTTTTAGTGTGAAATGGAAACCGTAGATATCTTGCATAGCGACTTTGAAACCATTTTGGACAAAATAGTTAGCCTAGAATTAAGTTTAAATCCCGCGTCAGTAATTGATTATCAATCGCTGTCATCGTTCGAAGATTTATTAGGTTGTATCAAAAGAGCCGCCGAAACGATACAGTCGAAAGCATATATCAAACCAGTAAGCCATAATAGACTACCTCGGCTTCCTCCAATTGAGATTCCTGAGTTTAATGGCGATATAAAAAATTGGCCACTTTTCTGCGCTAGCTTCGAAAGTACTGTGCATAATAATACGTCATTAACAGACTCGGAAAAATTGTATTATTTAATAGGGAAGTTAACTGCCAAGGCTCGATCCACCTGCGCCGGTATAACACCATGCGCAGATAATTATTTATTGATTTTTAATCTTCTTAAAAATAAATACGAAGATAAACGACTACTAGCCACTTCGTATCTAGATCAAATGTTCGAACTAAAACCTATTTCGTCTGCATCGCCTAATAATTTAGAACAATTTTTAGATAAATTCGCATGCTCGGTCGCCGCTTTAAAAAACCTGAAAGTCGATGATCTCTCAGATTTTGTATTTGTATATCTCGCCCTAAAGAAATTAGATTCAGAAACTGCACGTTCATTCGAATCAGATAAGCGTAGTTGTAAAATGCCATCTTTCGATGAATTATCGTTATTTGTGCGAGATCAAATTAAAATATTGCAACGGACCTCGTTACCAAAACGTGAAGCTACAAAGAAAGTTATTTACGATCGTAGAATGGAGGTGGTATCCAAACCACTCGAATCCACTCAGACATATGTTAATACTACATCGCAGTCTGTTTGTTCGTTGTGTCACGCTCATCATGACCATATTTATAAATGCTCGAGTTTCTTAAAACTTACACCTAGTGAGCGTTATAAATTTGTTCGGGTCAATAATTTGTGTATCAATTGTATTAGTGTTGGACATCGTGTTTCTTGTTGTAATTCCAATTCTAGTTGCCGTAGATGTCAAAGCAGGCATCATACATTGCTTCATTTTAATGATAATAATGCCGCACCTAATGTGAGCAGAGTTGGTTTATCGCGCCGTGGTATTGTTCCGTCCGAAACAAACTCGGAGCCCGGCCGATACGCGGTCGCGCGGTCATCGCCTGGCACTGCCTCGCGACCACCCATTGTCCACGTGCAGTCGGACACTGTGAACGCGCGCGCCGGTGCCACTCACACAGGTCGTTCAAATGACGTTGCATTGTGCTCGTTATCGTTATCGCGAACTCCTACTACTATGCTTCTCGCGACCGCTCGTGTAATAGTTGTAGATACTTGTGGGAAGGAACATAGTGTTCGCGTTCTTTTAGATAGCGCTTCGCAGAGTAATTTTGTAACTCTCGAATGTTGTCAACGCCTTGGTTTAAATATAAATAATCAGTATGTTCTGTTGTAAAGGGAATTGGAGGTTCCGTAAAAGCCATTCAGGGCTCTGTAAGAATGAAATTTTGCTCACGTTTTGATTCGAGAATTAGTTTTGATATGGATTCGTTAGTTGTAGATAAGGTGACTGAACATTTGCCGACGATCTCAGTCAACACTTCATTGTTGTCGAATTTTGGTGACTTACCTTTGGCCGACGATACTTATGCTATTCCAGGAGATATTGAGATGTTGGTTGGAGCTTCGATTTTCCCGCACCTCCTGTTATCACGTAAGGTTCCCGGTCATCCGTCACAAACCGCACCGCACGCACTGGAACCAGTTCTCGGATTTGTTATTGTAGGTACCGCTCCCGCTCGCATAGATTCTTACTCGACCAAGTCCTACTGCTGCACTACCGAGCCACTAGAAGCCGCCGTTCGTAAATTTTGGGAAATTGAAGAAGTCAGTTATCCTCCTATTCTCAGCCCAGAAGACAAAGCCTGTGATGAGTTTTATAGCCGTACGACTACTCGAGAGGAAGACGGTCGTTATGTTGTCGCGCTCCCCTTTAAGGGTGATATATTTTCTCTCGGTGACTCTCGTCGATTAGCAGAAAAACGTTTTTATTGTTTAGAAAGAAAAATGCTAGCGTCTCCTAAGTTGAAACAAGCTTACGACGACGTTATAATCGAGTACCTAGATAAAGGTTACATCTCGCCCGCGCCTGTTGAAACAGCAGAGTCTATGAATATTCCGTCGTATATCATACCACACCATGGAGTTATTAGAGAAGATAAATTCACCACGAAATTGCGTGTGGTTCTAGATGGTAGCGCTAAGACCAGTACGTCAGTTTCGCTGAATGACATATTATATAGAGGACAAAATCTGCAAGGGAACTTGTTCGTTATTATAGTTAACTTTCGTTTGTTTTCGATTGCCCTTTCAGCCGATATTCGTCAAATGTTTCTCTGCATCGGTGTAAACAAACATGATCGTAGATTTCAGCGCATTTTGTATAGATTTTCCCCGCAAGAAAATTTGAGGATTTACGAGTTTAATCGTGTTTGTTTCGGGCTGACGTCAAGTCCTTTTCATGCTTTGCGAACAATAAAGCAGCTTGCCTCCGATGAGGGATCTGCATATCCAAAGGCTAAGGAAACTATAGAGACTAGCTTGTATATGGATGATTTTGTTTATTCTATAGAGAGCGAGACAGAGGCCATTGAAACTGCCACTGAAGTAATTAATCTCATGAAAGCGGGTCAGTTTGATCTAGTGAAATGGACTAGCAACTCGCGAAGAGTTTTGAATTCAATTCCGCCATCATATCGCTTGTCAACTGTTAAGGAGTTTGACAAGGGTGATTTGCACAAGATTCTCGGCTTGTGCTGGTCACCGACATCAGATTCGTTCAGTCTTAAAATCTGTTCGACTCCACAAACTTGCACCAAACGCACCATATTGTCTTGTGTAGCGAGAATATGGGATATAATGGGGTTTGTAGCACCTGTAGTTTTATATGCAAAGCTTCTTATAAAAGAGCTTTGGTTGTTAGATTGTGACTGGGATGACCAGCCACCAGATAGTATCGCTAATTTGTGGGCTCGCTTTAGGGAAGAGCTTCCTTTGCTCGACCAAATTAATATTCCACGACATATCGGTACCAATAAACATAGTATCGTTACAGTTATTGGGTTCGCAGATGCTAGTGAGAAGGCGTATGGAGGCGTTGTTTACTTTCACGTTCAGAATAATGACAGCCTCTCAGTGAGCCTTATCATTGCCAAGTCTAAGGTTTCACCTCGTAAAGTGGTGTCTCTCGCGCGCCTTGAGCTTTGTGGTATACTTTTACTATCAAAACTCATTGGCACAATAGAGTTTTTGCTTTTTTGGATTCAACCGTAGCCTTGTGTTGGGCTTATTCTTCTCCCCATCGTTGGGACACCTTTGTTGGCAATAGAGTCACAAAAATTCAATCGGAATTATCACCGCAAAATCTCTACCACGTGACTAGCACGGATAACCCTGCAGATTGCCTATCTCGGGGGCTAACTCCTGCACAGATTTTGGATCATCCGCTATGGTTTCACGGCCCTTCATGGACTCAAGCATCGCCAGAAGAGTGGCCTGTTACCCCTTTCAATCCATCAACTGTGTCAAAACCACCAGAACAAAGGAAACATACTTTGGTTACAGTTGCACCACGTGAGGAGTCACCAGTATTGTTGTTGTCTAATAGACTGTCTTCATGGTCTAAACTCTTGCGTTGCGTAGTATATATGTGTCGTTTTGTTAAAATATTACCTCCGGGTGAGTATATAGTTGCGGCTGATCTTGATAAAGCCGAGTTAATTGTACTCCGTGAGCTTCAGCGTAACTATTTCTCCACTGAATTGAAGAATCTTAAATGCAACAAACCCTGTAGTCGCGCATTTCAGCGTTTGAAACCCTTCTTACAAGATGGGCTCATACGAGTTGGTGGCCGTTTGAGCCAATCAAACTTAGCATTTGACCAGATGCACCCGGTGGTTTTGCCGCGAAAGGACCATGTTCTTAATCTTTTAGTAGATTATTATCACAAAATAAATTGTCACGCTGGTCCTGATTTGTTGATGTCGATCCTGCGACAAAAATACTGGATATTTTCCGCTCGTAATTTGATTCGCTCTAGGGTACACAAATGTGTGCCATGTTATAGGCTCCATCCGAGAGCTGCTGCTCCGGAAATGGCCGACCATCGTTCTTGTCGTGTAGTAGAGTCAGTTAAGCCATTTGTACACACCGGAACGGATTACACCGGTTCATTTAGAGTAACGATTTCACGTGGTCGTGGTATTCGTTCGACGAAGGCTTACGTCTGTCTTTTTGTTTGCATGACAACTCGTGCAATTCATATAGAATTAGTAGGTGACCTAAGCACATCAAGCTTCATGGCAGCGTTTAAAAGGTTTTTGTCGCGTCGTGGCCCTGTGGGGCAAATGTATTCGGATAATGGCACAAATTATGTAGGAGCTAAACGTAATATCACAGAATTGCATGCATTTTTAAGATCAAAGTATTTTAACACTGAATTCGCTCAAGTATTAGCTGAAAACCGCATCAAATTGTCGTTGAATACTCCCACCGCAAGTCATTTTGGAGGAAATTGGGAGGCCAATATAAAAAGCTTAAAATCACATCTGTATCGCGTAATAGGCGAGCAGATACTTTCCTTTGAAGAGTTAAGCACGGTGCTCACTCAGGTGGAAGCGGTTATGAACACCCGCCCCCTATGTCGGACGTTGTCTAGTGATCCTTCAGAGCCACTAGCACTAACGCCTGCACATTTTTTAAACATGACTCCTCTCAAGTACCTACCTTGTAGAGATATAGATGAAGATCGATTGCATGTTCTTTCGCGTTACGATTTATTGGATAAACTCGTCCAGTCGTTCTGGAAGCGTTGGAGAATAGATTATTTGCACACATTACAGTCGCGTCAAAAATGGAATACACCATCGACTCCAATTACTGTTGGAACTGTCGTGATTCTTTTAACTGAAAATACACCACCTCTACATTGGCCATTAGGCGTTGTTGAGGAAGTATTTCCAGGAGCTAATGGAATTACTCGCATTGTTCGAGTTAAAACCGCAACCGGATCGTATTTACGTCCTGTTATTCGTCTCTGTCCTCTGCCTAATCAGCAATAGCAGTGGTTAGCATACCTTAGATTTAGCTTAGTGTAGATTCGATTTAGTTTAGTGTAGATTCGATTTAACTTAGTGTAGATTCGATTTAGCTTAGTATAGATTCGGTTTAATTTGGTATAGATTAGTCATTTTTGAAGGGAACCCTTCAAGCCGGGGGAGATGGTTGCGCCGCTTTATGTATATTTGAAAATTTCCGCATTATGGATTAAATCACGCCACTTTGAAGCCCGACCAATTAATTGCGATCAGATTACGCCACCCACCCCGCTTCCCCTTCCTATGGCACATGCTTATATACGGTAGCGCGACGAACGCGCCATTACTGTTGTTGTTGGCAGCGCCGCGCACGTCGGACGCGCGGCGGCCACTGCTGCTGCTACTGCCATTACTGTTGTGTTGTCCGCGCTGCATCACAGTGTTGTTGCGTCCACGCCGCGCCGCGCCGCATGCTAACATTTTGAGTTTTCGCATGGTCGAGTGAGAAATAAACGCATCGCTACATACGTGCCGACATACATTATAAACAATAAGTGTTGTGTGGGAGAAGACCCAGTGGAGAGAAACGAGAATCACCTAGCCGGCTAGCCACGTGGAAGCTGCAGCGCCGCGAGGTATGTGCCAAGTTTCCTTCCTACCCTAGTCTCCCTAGTCGTAGCTGATTGCAATAGTTGAATATCAAATATAGCACCCCCGCATATACAGTCCACTTAAATTAGCATAGAAACCTCCGCGCCCTACGGTGACGTCGACAACGCGACGGCGTCACCAGGCTATATAATTGTGTTATTCTTATACGTTGCTATAATCACTGAGTTATTTAGATGCAAACGCGGTAAATAAAACAAAATGGCCGCCAAATTGACCAAAATGATAATATAATTGAAATGACATACATTTATTCTTAGAATCAAGTACAGCGCACGTCTTACGCGCTTGATTACAGAAACCAAACTATTTTTGATCAATTTCACACGAACGAATGCACAGCACTACATGGTGTAAATCAAAGTCTTCTGATCTGTCTGTTTATCTGTTCGCGATAAAGTCCAAAATTACAGAACGGATTTTCATGCCGTTTTCACCAGTAGGTAGAACGGTTTATGGGGAAGGTTTAGGTATAATTTGTCAAGGTTTTCTTTTTATTATCAGGGCAGGACAATGCCTGCCGAGCCCGCTAGCTTAAAATAAAATAGCTCATTAGTTAGTTATCTGCCAGTGAAAGTCCCGTGAAAATCAGTTCAAGCATTTCGGATATTCCACTGCGACCGAAGGCGAATAAAAAACCTAAATTACTTTTTATGAGGTTTGTTATCTATCAGTGAATATCCCGTGAAAATTGGTCCAACCATTTTGGAAATAGCGATGCCGACGAGACCGCGGACAAATAAAATAGAATATGTCAACCGCTATAATTTCGGCTATATGGCAGTAAAATTTCCGTTAAAATATGTTCAGCAGTTTTGGAGATTACCCGGAACAAATAAACAAACAGATAAAATATAATAATATCAACCGAATATAAAAACATTTATTTTTGTTAATTGTAGCTATATCTATTCACCAAAAAGTTATTTTTATAATACGTAATAGATTGCAAATAAAAAATTGGAAACAAAACTAAAGTAGAATAAACTTTTGAATAGGAACACAAAATAATCTTTGAAAACGTTTGCGATAGAAACTTACCACGTTACCATGGCAACGTATATAATACTAACGCTAACAAGCAGTGAAAGCAATCAAAACGAAAAAAAAATGTCCGATTTTGAAACATTCTTCATTGGCGCTCCACTCCTATTGGTCTTAGCGTGATGGTATATAGCCTAAAGCCGTCCTCGGTAAATGAGCTATCTAAAACCGAAAGATTTTTCAAATCGGACCAGTAGTTCCTGAGATTAGCGCCTTCAACCAAACAAACAAACAAACTCTTCAGCTTTATATATTAGTATAGATATGTTCCATGTGAAGTGTGAACAAAAAAATCTCATATTATAAAATAATTTTATTATATGCAAATTTATGGAATATATATTCTTTAGATATAATATGTACACTTAATATCAGTATATATTGAAACATGTGGTGTTAATTGCAAACACGTCATTACTTATAATTAAACTGATATTACACCTAAATAAATATAAAAATGGTCCATAGTCCATGGTCATCGTGGTTTCGCTTTCTACAAGAGCCAATTCAATTTGTGGTAACTGTAATCTATTTAAGGTTTGCCTCTTACAGTGCACTCTATTCATAGACCGCAATATCCTTGGTACCATGATTTTTAGAGTCCATAAGGAAATAGGGTTCTAGATATATCAGTATTATTTTTAGTATAGGTACTCATAATTTCTTCTAGCAGCTTCCTGCGCGTTAATCTAGTTTTGACATATCCTTGGGGTACAATACTTTTATATTAACATGTATGCAAAATTTGATGATGATTGGTCGAGTCGCTTATCAGACATGCAATCGACATTCGCATTTATAATATTAGAAGGGATTCTAAACAAAGACATAGTAATAATTAACATCACCATGTTAAATTCAACTATTGAGCTGAATTCCTCTCTTTTCTAGGGAAGGTACCAGCCCACGAATAGCCTCAAGGAACCCATACTTCTAGACAAGCTATACTCAACCTGCGGCACGCTGGGTCTTTGTAGTCGGCCCACCCGATTATACTTTGTTTTCAATTATTTTAACTTTCGTGTCCATCAAAAAAACTATGAGCATGCTGAGTAAATTAAATAGATCCCTGAAAACCCGACCGCAATACGTTTCTTATGATAGAAGGGTTATACCAAGGTTGTTTTATTGGACAACCATTTTTCACTACATTAATACGTGGTTAATTTGAAATTACGTTTTTTTTATTTAAAACCTAAATATTTGTAGTTTGCGGCCCGCGACACTAGGAGTGAAACGTGTTTGTGGCCCCTTTAAAAATAAAGGTTGACACAACTGTTCTAGACTGCCCATTACTATGATTTCACAGGTTCCGGTTTCGTCATAACATTTTTCTTCACTATCTGTCGACAGTGTAAGGTGGCGCCATTAATAACACCAGGGAATGAGGAGAAGAGTTAGAATCAGGAGGAGAGTTAAGCCGAATCTCACTAAATCTCACGAGGGATAGAGAAGGGGATCTTGGCAAATATCACGGATTT
Organism: Antheraea yamamai; assembly: GCA_036509395.1. Lineage (NCBI taxonomy): Eukaryota > Metazoa > Arthropoda > Insecta > Lepidoptera > Saturniidae > Antheraea > Antheraea yamamai. The sequence goes on along the minus strand of AP028439.1, from coordinate 8,290,905 downwards.
CTTTTTCGGGCAAAATATAGCGTAAAAATGTGACAAAATCAGAATAATTACAGGAAAACATATTTCTAGACTAACATATGCCGAAATCTGACATAGTTCTTCTATATATTTTAGTAGTTCCCATTTAAGTATTATTTAATGTTATCACTGTGCTTTTATATTACGATATAAACAATCTCCAATACTAGTGTTTACTAGTTGTAATAAAATTAATGAAGCATTTTTTTAAATAAATCCAATTCATTTATAGATGAAGTACAAGAAAGAACAGGTTGAAAGAAATCACGTGGGATTTAGGGAAACGAAGCGGGTCGAGACAAGTCTCCCGCTACATCTCAACAGGGTAGAAAAGGAGGTCAAATAATTCTCTAAAAACGCCTCATGTAATATTAATGGTTCCTTACTAATTGTAGAAAGAATTTCAAAAAATTTATAAATATATATTGAGGTTCGAACCTGCGGACATTGACAAGGTATTTCACTAACCAAACGTCGCCACTACGTGTTGGTATATATCGCGACTTGGTAATCGAGATCTGGACATCATGTCATTCATAATATATAAATGATCGCATATTAGATACATGTAGGTGGTAGAGCCACGCTGAAGCTATTATTGGTTTCAGCATGAATGGGTTGGCTCGTCCGGGGTAGTACCATCCGACCCACAGAAAACCAACATGAAGTAACAGTGCTTGAACTGTTGCATTTCGTTCGGTCAGTAAGAGCGCCGGATACCCACTTCCCTGCCCCCTCTCCCCTCCCTTATCCCCCTCCCTCTGTCCCCCTCCCCCTCTCTAAAACACAGGCCGGCAACGCACTTGCGATTCCCCTGGTATTGCTAGTGTCTATGGACGGCGGTGATCACTTACCATCAGGTGATCCGACTGTTCGTTAGCCCCCTATAATATAAAAAAAACACCAGTTTTATTTCAAAAGAAACATATATACCTCGAAATATACAAGCAATATATAAGTATATAGTAAACAAACAGTTAAACACCAATATGATCACTAAAAAATATGGGCATTCATATTGTGATGATCTATCGAACCTTGGACGTCTTCATTTAATCGTAGATTTATTATCTCTGTGCCAAAAAACCTATTCGAATCTCTCTTATAAAGGACATCGAAAATAAATATTTGCCTGGGTTAAGGTAATTGGAAGATTACATTAAATAACAATTTTATGGAAGCGCTTTAAAACGATGAATTGAAAATTGTTCAAGGTTAACAAAGAAAACACTTGATTCAATTGCGTAATGTATTAAATATATGATAAAATAATAGGCTTTACCTATGAAATTGCCGTTCTGCAGTACTGGCCATTTCAAATCAAAATAATTTTTGTTTGGCTAAGAATTCTAATTTCAAATTAATTTTATTTTAAAAACATGGAATTCTTTTTCCAAAAGTAGTCATTTGTTTATTGATTAGTGTTACATTTTCATCGCATTTCAATCTTTTTTGTCATCATGGATACGTTAAAAATTCGAGTAATTATGGAATATGAGTACCGTCGTGGCAGCAACGCGGCACAAACGGCACGCAACATCAACGACGTTTACCAAACCAACGCACCACCTGTTATTGGTTTGCTCGCTTCCGTTCTGGGAATTTCGACCTGAAAAATGAACCTCGCGGTCGTCCGAAGACTTTGGTCGACAATAACGAATTAAAGGCGATTGTGGAAGCTGATGATACATAATTTACGGCTGAATTAGCAGCAGCTTTCGACGTTAGCGTCAAAACAATATTGGTCCATTTGCGTCAAATTGGCAAGGTAAAAAAGCTTGACAAATGGTGCCCCACGAACTCAATGATCGCTAGCGCGAAGTACGCGTCGGGACGTGCCTTGCACTGCTCAACAGACACACAAATGAAGGAATTTTGAACCGCATTGTTACCTGCGTTGAAAAATGGATTCTGTTTGATAACCGCAAGCACTCAGCAAGTTGGTTGAATCCTGGTTCAGCACCTAAACAATGCCCTAAACGAAGACTTACCCCTAGAAAAGTGATGGTCACTGTATGGTGGTCTAGCGCCGGTGTGATTCATCACAGCTTCTTACCAAACGGGGTGAGTATTACTGCAGATGTGTACTGTGAAAAACTGAACACAATAATGGAGAAGCTGGCACATCTCCAACCAGCATTGGTCAATCGCTCGTCTCCGCTGCTCCTGCACGACAACGCGCAACCTCATACTGCACAGTAGACGGTCTCCAAGTTGCAAGAACTGGGGTTGGAAGTTCTCCGTCATCCGCCCTACTCACCAGACCTTGCGCCTACAGACTACTTCTTTTTCCAGAATTTGGATAACTCCTTGTCGGGAAAAAAATTCAATACCCGAGAGGCAGTACAAAATGCCTTTGAAGAATTTGTTGCCTCCCGTCTAGCTGATTTCTTTAAGAAAGGCATCAATAAACTGCTACTGCGTTGGCAAAGATGCATTGATTGCATGGGTGATTACTTCGATTAATACAAATAAAAAATACATGAAAAAAATTCGTTTAAATTTTTTCATACAAAACGGCAATTTCATAGGTAAAGACCTAATAACATTCTTCAAAACAGACCAGATATTATTTATTCTGTAAGTATACAATGTATCAATTTCAAAGTCGAAAGTACGTAATCAAAATGAAGACTAGGTGTGTAAAATACAAACATTTCTAGATTATACCTACTCCTAGTGTATCATTATGAAAGTGAAAATATATCTTGAATGACAAAACAATGTCGACGTATTTTTTTTCTTTCTTTATGGCATAGCAGGCAAACGAACAGGTGGTTTACCTGATGTTACGTGATTACCACTGTCCATAGACAATAACAACACCAGCGGAGTCGCAAGTGCGTTGACGGCTTGTGTTTGGGAGAAAGGGAGGGAGAGGGAGAGGAGAGGGGAGGGGAGGTGGGCCTCCGGCGCTCTCACTGACCGAACGAAACGCAACAATGCAGACACTGTTACTTCACGTCGGTTTTCTATGAGAAGGTGTTACTACCCCGGGCGAGCGGACCCATTCATGCTGAAACCAGTAGTAACTTGAGCGTGGCTCTACCACGTAGTCATAAGGACTGCCGACAGAAATGAAAAATCAAAACAATGAAATAACTGTCTTCCCTTTTAAAGTTTTAAATCGATAATATGAATTATTTATATTCCAAAACTAGCCTCTGCCCTCGACTTCGTGCGCGTGAAATAGTTACTTTGGATCAACGTTAACACGCAGCGGAATCTCTCAAGAGGAAAAAATACCCCGATTTTGAAACATTCTTTATTGGTGCTCCGCTCCTATGCGTCTTAGCGTGATGACATAATGCCTATAACCATCGCCGATAAATGAGCTATATAACACTGAAAGAATTTTTCAAATCAGACCAGTAGTTCCTGAGATTACCCCCTACAACGTCACAACGTCACAAACTCACTAACTTACAAACTTTACCTCTTTATAATATTAGTATAGATTCATATATTCAAAGTATTGTACCTTAGACTGGTTTTCACATCTAAGAGCACTGCGAGCAATAATTATGTCAATTTATTTATGATTTATTAATTAATCAAACGTATGATGGACTGCTAAAGCTGAATATAAAATATCAATATTATATATACACAGGGCGTTGCCTACTACTACTATACGTGTTGGTAGTCTGACGCAACCGCAATCCGTCAGGAGCATGTCAGTCACGCCTTACTAGCGTATCGCTGACACGAAACCAAAAGTTTTTCTAAAGATAAAATTTAAAAACTAAAGATTAAACGATTTCCATAATATATAAATAACGACCATAGAATATGTATAGATTCCCGATACGGATTCTATAAGAAATAAATAATATACTAGTAGGCGCCCAGTGGTCGACATTCGACCATAGTTCATTGAATTTTTAAAGTTTGAACTTTATTAGGGTTCTTTTATCAATGGCATCGACTTCAAATATATAATTAGGTAGTCAAATATCAATATTTTTTATTTAATTCGGTTAATTTAATAATTAAGTTATTTTCGCTTTTTAGTGCCTTATTAGTTTTTCACATCGAAGGCGGTTTATTTTTTTTTTTGTAAAAAAAAATATTTCCCCATTTTTAGTGTTCATAAATATATCTGGTTTGTAATGGGTATAATAAATCGGTTCCAATTTCACGAAAATACGTAGAGACGAGGTGGGTGAAAATCAAATAAACGATATTTCACCCCCTTAGGGGTTGAATATTTTCTTCAAACTTATATGGACCATCGCTGAATATAACTAATTCAAATAAAAAAAGAATCATTAAAATCGGTTCATAATTTGCGGAGATATCGATTAACATACATAAAAAAAAATACATACAACCGAACCTAGTAAACTCCTCCTTTTTCGAAGTCAGTTAAAAAATACATACAGTCGAGCATAGCAACCTCCTTCGCAACCTTTTTTCGCTTAAAAAGGGGGGTTTATTCGCTGTTGTTTTTTTTTTTTTGTGCTCTTTGCTGGGTGCGGGTTTGAGTGGTGTCGGGGTTAATTTGGTAGCGAACGGAGGAAAGGGGTCGATGCGTCTATAGTCGGGTTGGAGGGTAAGGGTGTGATGAGAATTTGGTTGGTTGTATGGGTGGAAGGACGGCCTTCCTCTTGGGGGACGATGGCGGGAGGTGTCATGGGGGCGTGTCTCATAGGTGCCCGTGTCGTTGCCCATATAAAACAAAGGTGTGCTGTGGCTGTGGCAACAGCGCAAGATGTTGCGCGTACAAAGTTTTGTCACAATTGAAACATGATCATCGATAGATCATCGAAAGCGTTAATATCTTAGGCGGAAGGAGTGGGGAGCTAGTAAAATATATTGTCACTAAAAATGGAAAAATAAAGTAAATTAAAAAAAAGTATTACCGACTTCAATGTCAATAAAAACCATAGGCATAAAAAGCGGAAAATAAATAGTTTATAAATTAAATAAAACATATGAATATGTGTGTTCCTAGAGTATATTGGAAGTGGTGCGAACCGAAAATATATCATTAATAGGTACAAAGTTTAAGTCCACTTCGCGCGTAATAATTTCTGGAAAATTTGAAATTTGGTTGGCAGCTCAATCATTTAGGTACACACATTGTTTTATTTGTACTTTTTTCCGCTGTGCCTGGGGTGCTGAGCGGTTATCTTTTGAAAATTTACTTTATTGAAGTCCGTTATTGACGGATGTCAAAATGTCTTTTTTATTTACATGTGTGTATATGTTGTGTAAAATTGAAGCAATAGTGTGAGTAATGTATATTTTAATTAATTTAATGTACTTCTAATGCATTTTATATAAAATAAATAGCTTTCTGCACTTCTCCTCCATATAAACTTTAACTATGCCAAATTTCACGTTCATACATTCACGCAATTCTTTTAAAAAGGGATACAAAGTTTTGGCTTCACGTATTAATATATATGATGACAATATGCAAAAGTAGTTCGCTATCTATATTCCTTTTTTTAGTTTCGTCACTTCTAACAAATTTTCTAACTACTTCCTCAGTGCTAGCATACGCATAATTAAGGTTCTGAAGCACCTTATAGTTGGCGCTATTTTGTCAGATTTTAGAATGTGTCGATGAGCCAGCGACGTAAGATGCGAGTTTGGAACGAAAACGACGACGCCATATCAAAAAAGATCTTCAGAACATTACCCAATGTACATGCGCTAAAATACATATAGAAATTCAATGTCCCTGTGAAATTGTAACTAACTTTAAGCTACATGTTAATTCGGTATCGTTAACAATAGCTCGCCTATGTACGGTCAAAAGGAGAAAGCTGCTGGACAGGAACACCGGCTCAAATGTGTGAACAGTACTCCATGTGAGGATGTACTCGCGCTTCAAGAGTACAGGTCGTTTGTGTCGAAGTACTGATTTGAATCAATATGGTTATTTCTCTAGACATTGTGAATATTAATTCCCTCCATGAATATACAAACAATTTGCATATTATTGCGGGTAAATTTTACAACACATGACGCACTCTTTCAGTAAAAAAGTGTGAGAATTAACTTCACATGGGTGGGAACGGGCTGTCCTAGATGATATTTCGTGGTTCTAAGAATATCTTGTTAATAGTAAACTAGAGGTGGTAGAACCACGCTGAGGCTATTACTGGCTTGAGCATGAATGGGTCGGCTCACCTGAGGTAGTACCACCCTCTTATAGAAAACCAACGTAAAGTAACAGTGCTTGCATTGTTGCGTTTCGTTAGGTCAGTGAGAGTACCGGAGGCCCACCTCCCCTCTCTTCTCCGCCCTCGCTCCCTTTCCCCCAAACATAGGCTGTCAACGCAATTTCGACTCCCCTGATTTTTTAGTGTCTATGGACGGTGGTGATCACTTAACATCAGGTGACCCACCTGTTCCTTTGTCTGCTATGACATAACAAAAAAAGAATAGTTTAGCTAAGTCAGATCCGCGGTATCGACAACAGCCCAAGCCGATATGTGCCGTGTACCCTTGATTTAGTTGTCTGAATAAAATCGTCTGAGTACCTAAGCGCTCGCTTTAGTAGTCCGGTAAAGCTGTAGAGAGCTTGCAATGCCAATAGCGTATTTAGTTTGAAAAAAAATGTGCTAGATGGTATCATTTAAAGGAAGCGATACAAAGGTGACCTTAACTGGTACTAAAGAATCGGTAGAATGTCACAAAATTAAATAAAAATATGTTTTGAGTACAGAAGGGCTCAATCATCAGTATGATTACTTAAAAGAATCATATTTGTTTACTTGAGTTCTCAATTATAGTACAAATAATATATCAAAATTACTGTTATACGGACTTTGCACTAACGTAAATTAATTTCTCGGTGATAGTGTATTTCGAAGTGACGATGACTTACGCACTTAGAACACAAACATCCTATGTCTTCGCTAAGTCAGAACTTTCGGGGAATGAAAACGTCGTATTGATACCACAGTATGGTGGTAAGACTTTCTTTAAGTTCACCTAGCTCAAGTAGGTTTTTGTAGGTGGTAGAGCCACACTGTATTTATTACTAGTTTCAGCATGAATGGGTCGGCTCGCCAGGGGTAGTACCACCCTCTCACAGAACACCGGCGTGAAATAACAGTGCTTGCATTGTTGCGTTTCGTTCGGTTAGTGAGAGCGCCGGAGGCCCACCACCCTTCCCCCTTTCCTTTCCAGTCCCCCCTCCCGCATACACAGGCTGGCAATGCACTTGCAACTCCCTTGGCGTTGATAGTGTCTATGGACGGTGGAGATCACTGAACATCAGGTGACCCACCGGTTCATTTGCCTCCTTTTGACATAAAAAAAAAATAGATAAGCAGTTGCCAAATATCTGTTCGTGTGTACCGGCAGCTGCACTTGAGAGCCAGTCTCCCTCTAAATTTAGCGTGCTTACTATCTAAGCTATTTAACGTCAGATGAAATTGTATTCAAATGCTAAAACCAATAAAGTAATTTTTTAATTGCACTTTTGTCAAAATAAATGTGGATACAAAAATTCTCAAATAAAAATAAAATAATTATTATCAGTTTAATGGCACCTTATTAACCATATTTTATAAGATTCTCTTATTCGTATTCCAAAACCTTGTAATTTAATACTTTAGCAAATATAATTAAGTAAAGTAAGCAATGTTAATGTTTAATAGAATCACAGTGCATTTCAATCGACAGTCAAACGCCTGAAAGATCCTGGCATTCCCATGTACTCTTCGTTGAACTTGGATTCGTGTCTCTTTGATTCATCGCTCACTAATTTGTCTGCTTCTTTTATTATTCTCCTTGCTTCATCTTGGCTGAGTATTTCTTTCCACTGCTCTATAAAATTAACAATAATTATCACCTTGAATGATATATATTTCTAATTATTTGAGTTAAATGTAAGCACATCTGTTATGGATCATAAGTAAAATAATGATTTAAGAAGAGAACAAATGTATTTAACTAGCTTCTGCTCGCAACTTCGTTCGGGTAGAATAATGACTTCGGGCTAACTAACACGCAACGGAAGTTTACAAAAGGAAAAAAAACGATTTTGAAACATTCTTCATTGATGCTCCACTTCTATTGGTCTTAGCGTGGTGATATATAGCCTTCCTCGATAAATGAGCTATCTAATACTGAAAGAATTTTTCAAATCGGATCGGAACCTTACATATTTCCATACAAACTTTCATCCCCTATTTCCTATTGTTATTTTAAACTATTGAGGGTAAAACTTTTACAAGCTTTGATTGTCATATTTATGTTATATGTTATATATCGAATCAACAGCCTAAAAAAACATTTTCAAGCTTTTAGCTCTAAAAATGACGATACTTCCATACTACTTTTCACCCCCCCTCTCAACCCTTACAACCTTTTTTTTACATTAAAAGGCCGATGTTTTATTGTGAACTCAGTACTTTAGCAGTGATGCATGTTCATACAAACAGACAAACAGAAATTTCTAAAAATGATTGAAACATATTTTATTACTTATTCCTAGACACGTTCTACAATTTTTTTCATGAAAATCGAAAAAGTACAGACAGGTTATATTTACATTCTTATATATTCACGTGATATACTAATTATTACATAGTATAAAACAAAGTCCCTTACCGCGTTTGTCTGTCTGTCTGTTCGCGATAAACTCAAAAACTACCGAACGGATTTTCATACGGTTTTCACCAGTGGATAGGGTGATTCATGAGGAACGTTTTAGTATATAATTTGTCAAGGATTTTTTTATAATCAGGGCGGGACAACGTCTGCCGGGCCCGCTAGTTAAGAAATAATTATAGACTATCTATACATGCTTATAATATACTCCTTTTACGCCTATATATTTTATCGTAGCAACAGTAATAGCAATGTGCAAATATCTGATGGTACAAGAATAGAAAGTAAAATATAATCAAAGAAGACCAGCTGCCAAATGTAGCTTCGTATACGTCACACGAGCTACGTATGTATTTCTATTTTAAAGTAACTGTATAGCAGTGAAATTAAGTTTTTCTATCACTGATATTACACAGGTGATAAATGTAACTGTTATATTTTAAGACTAATATTACACTATCTAATTCGTTTTACGAATACGAGGTGTTTCCTCGAGCGACTTTTTAGGATGACGGAAATTAGTAACTACACAGGTTGATAATTTTATACTGAAAATCATTTTCCATATCATAACAAGCAATGTTGTACATTCCTAAATATTTATCATATAACTAAGTGATACCCGCGAAATCATTGACGTTGTCCTATGTTTGCGCACCACACCGCTTGCCCTATTTCTCCACGGCAAGAAAGTATACAACGTTGAATGAATGTCGCTTATAAAAAGCATAGTTTATAAATATTTAATTAAAATCATATTAAATAAAAATGTGACATTTTAAATAAGGAGCAAGTGTCTATGAAATATAATTTAAAAAAAAATCCACCCACTTTTTAGAGCTCTGTCTCTTTATTTATGCAGATTATGATAAATTATTTTTTACACTAAAAATAGCAGTGAACATGAACTATTTCTCGCTTAACATACACTAACCTTTAACAGTGTTCATTAAAAGGAATCACTGTGAAATTTTTTATAATAATTTGAGAGAGAGGTGAGATTCGGCAGGCTTAAGGACTGTAAAATCATGAAAGTAGACTTACCATTTAACTTAGCACAAGACTGTTCATCACCATCATAGTCTTTGGGAATTATTTCTTTCGGTATATGTTTGTGTAAATCCTCATATGTGCTGTGTACGTGAATACGGTTCGCCACCTTGTCCCTTAGAGCTTGCTTCAATAAAAATATGAACTTGTCAACAAACGGAGGAGCGTTGAGTATGTGAATTCCCTTGATCTTTGTGCCGATACCTTCCTGTTACGTAAATGTATTAATAAGTCAGGGATTCCCAAAGTGGTCGATATTGACTCCTATTAATGAACACATGTTCTTATTTGAAACTTTTAAGATACTGTATAAGTTGTGTTATGTGTACCAACTTGTTGTAAGGATGACTGAATGACTAATATTTTATTAGTAGGAAGTATCATGGTTGTAATTTTAAAAAACTCAACAAGCCAATAAGCGTGGATAAGTTCAGGCAAGATAAAGTGTTCGAGCGTACAAGCCTTTCAAGCACTATTATTTACTTTTAATTTTTATTATAATGCTAATTTCCAAATACATGGATATTTTTATGATCTACATTTAATAGTAGACCCATAGTTTTATTTACACAAGATTTAAAATGACTAGGGCCAGATAATCATTTAAATAAAATCAGATAAATATAACTGAAAAGATTAAACTAGTAACTTTGTGTTGTGAATTAGCTTGTCTTGTCCCTCGTCCCAAAGTGTACCAAAATATGTCATTAATTTAGGCTTAAAATTAACTTGTAAAGTAGACCTTATTCTATAGACGAATTACGATATGAATTTTACACTCACAGAGCACAATACTTCCGCCTTTTTGACAACAATAGGATTAATTTTACCGATATGACTGATGTGTACATTACTTAAGTCAATTATAAACGTTTCTGCCGGTGTGTAGTCGAAATTTAATCTGTATTCCCCAATCTGAAAATTAATAAATGGATATAGATAAGAAATTGATGGAATATTAATAAGATGTGTTTTGCGACTTGTTATCCATTTTTTTAATGATAATTTGAAGAAAAAAAAGAAACCTCATGCATTAAAAATTGTATCTGAGTATTAAATGAAATGTATTAACACTACGAGTTTATTAGATTTTAACTTATTTCCTTTGCTGAAAACTTAAACTTATTCCAGAAAAAAAATGTATGTCCTGTCGCTATTCGAAGCTACAATTGCTATTGTTCACTATTTTTAATAGCTATCTACACATATAATAAGAATGTAAATTTTAAGTGTCTGTACTTTTTCGATTTTCATGAAAAAAATTGTTGCAGCTATCTAGGAATAAGTAATAAAATACATTTCAATAATTTTGAGAAATGTCTGTCTGTCTGCCTGTTTGTACGAACACGCATCACTGCTAAAGTACTGGGTTCACAATAAAACTTTATATAAGAAAATCATAAAGCATATCCTAGGGAGTAACTTGGTCGTTATTTCATTAAAATCGGTCCACTCTATCAAAAGTTATTGTAATTTTAATGGCGCCGCGACTTAAGTATGAGAGAAAAGTAGATAAGCAAATGGTCTAAATACGTTCAGATGTCTTTATTAGACATTATTTTGTACATCAGGTTCCACGTGGACGAAGTCGCGGGCACAGCTAGTACTAAATATTTGTATTGCAAATTTAATAGATTAACGAAAGCTGTAGATTTAGTTACTCATATATGTTGCAGTATATTTTACTTTGTGCTTCGTATATTGTATTATTACACACCAGAGGTCACCTAAAACGCATTGACTTTGAGATATGTCGTAACTAGCGCAAGGCTGAATGTATTAAATATAAAGTGTAAAAGTTACTTCGGTTTTCCTTATTATCTAAGATACTACGATTACTGTAATTACAAACAGTTGCTACATCAGGATGACATGTGATAAAAATCGTAGAGTGACGTCGCTATTAGCATACTTTCAATCAAGATCAAAACTAATTTTATTCAATTTAAGCCCTGAGAAGGTTCTTACAAACGACAAAGCTACGACCAGTTCGGAAAACAAACCAAATCATCGAGAAGAACCGGCAAGAAACTTACTTTTTTTATGAACACATATAGTTATAGACATAAATTCAATTCGTTTTTGTTTTTGGCGAGATCCACAGAGAGTTTCGTCGTTTCCAGACGTCACCATCATTCATATATTGATCCACCCTATAATAACCTTATAGTCTTTAGAAATTAAAACACGTTTGACTTTTGCTTGAACTCATTATCCGGTAAATAGGTAATCTGCTTTGGGCCTTTGTTATAAAACCTAACACCTTTACCTAAAAAACTGTTACTGGACTTAGTGAGCCTGAAACACGGAAGGACCAATTTGCCATTGTTTCTAGTATTTAAATTATATTGGTCTTTTACTATAGCCTTATAATATACCAAAAGGCTGTCAACTGTTTTGGTTATCAGTGTAAACTCTATATAATGTGACGTAGTAATAATGATATAAATTAAAATGTTGATGATGATTGTTCCGAACCATTTCGGCCATGGCGACCTGAACACAAAACTTTTGCGTACTCGGAGTCCAGTAGTAGAAGCGGTCAAATGCGGAGGATATATTAAGTTGCACAAGTGTACGCGCAAGACACAGGTGCACATACTCGTCCTTGTTCTTCTGGACCCAGTGGAACGGGGACCGTTACGACCGGAGAAGGACTCAGACAGATGCTACAGTATCATGGTGAGAAAATACAAGGGGTCACTTCGCACTCCCATAATCACCTTTTACGATACCCACGGTAAGATATAGGCGTGGTGCTATTCGACTGTGCCGGCACCACACGGCACGGCACAAACACATTAAAATGTTACACTAAAAATGTAATATAGAAAAAAACTAACCATAAAATTATATCTGAAATACGATAATATACTGAATTTCTCCAAATTATCACTCAAAAATTGTGTCACCATGACTCTAGATCTGTCCTTAGGGCATAATTTTGGTAGAGGGATGTATATCCTGAAAAAAAGTACAACATAATTTTAGGGGTTTTTTGGCAGCATCTTTGTCGTGTAGTGGCTTTTATATTTTATTCACATCTTGTGTTATTTCACTCTATATATTGTAATATTGGTGGTGTTTTATACGATATAGTTCAGTTATTGTGCACAAATGTAGCCGATGCGAAATAATATCACGGAGCATCAATTCTGAGATGACACAAACAAAACATTAAAATTATCTCAAGACACTTGCAATATTGTTACCTACTCGATAATGGCAGTAATAATCTAGACAATTAGTTGCCAGAAATAAAATTAAAAAGAAAAAACCTACTTTTACGAGTCTATCATTACATAGTATAAAACAAAGTCCTCTACCGCGTCTGTCTGTCTGTCTGTTCGCGATAAACTCAAAAACTATCTAACGGATTTTCATGCGGTTTTCACCGGTGGATAGAGTGATTGATGAGGAACGTTGTATATAATTTGTCAAGGATTTTTTAATAACCAGGGCGGGACAACGTCTGCCGTGCCCGCTAGTACTATATAATTACTTTTCAGAGTGTCTCTTGGCGGTTGTTTTTAGTACATTCTTTCTAAATCTTCTAACTTATTTCTCTATACATGTTTCAAATTTATATCTATTCTGAGCGTTGATCATCATCATCAACCTATAAGAGACCCACTGCAGGGGCATAGGCCTCTTCCCAAAGGAAGGTAAGGGCGTAATCACCACGTCAGCCCACGACATATTGGCGATTTCAAACTCTGAGAAATCAGAGAAACACAGTTCTACATTTTTCCCACATACATTAGTACTACAAGAACATTTCTCAGGTCCAGGTTTCCTTACGATCTTTTTCTTCACCGTCATGCGATACGATGTTACCAATTAAAATTAACAAATGCACGCGAATTCCTAAAAATTCGTTGGTACATGCCGGGGTTCGAACCTGCGGACATCGAAATAATATTCCACTGGTCAAACCGCTAGGCCACCGCGCCTTCTCTCTGAACGTTGTTGCTTTATATTAAATGTTGCAACAATGTATACCATTAATTACTTTCTGACATTTTTTTTACGAAATCTTCCCATACTACATATATCCCCTTGATTGGTCAAAAACAAAAACAAATTCATTTATTACAGAAATGATAAAATTGTGTATCCCAACTTGAATAATGATTAGTCCTATATACAAATTCCTACCCTATTTCACTTCCTTAGACTTTTATTTTTGCGGTAAAGAGATACTACATGTCCTACTCCAAGTAGCAGTCTATCTCTGTACTAAATTTCAACAAAGCGGTTTAGACGTGACGTGGCGTTTTGCGGGGTGGTAGGGTGTCTGTACCCGACTGGATCGCGACCACCGTACACCAGGTGGAACACCCGCCATAGTGGCACGTTTGGGCGTGTCGCGTTCCGGGCTCAACCGGTGTATATCCAACAACCTTTCTGTCCCTGACTGGGTCGCTTTCAGGCCGGCATAACAGCGGCGACCGGCGATGGATAGTATGTCTTTCGGTGGTCGCCCTTGTTTTTGGATTGTACTGTGCTTACCATCAGGCACACAGGCACAGTACAGTCACTTTGCCGAGCTACAATAAAAAAAAAAAAAAAAAAAAAAACGTAAAAGACAGGCAGGCATATCGCATTCAAAAAATTACTAACGATTTATAACTTACACACAGTCCAAAAGATCTTTGAATTCTTCTATAGTCTTGTTTAAACTTAGCTCCGGCATCATGCCACGGGATGTTAACATTCTTTCAAGTCTTCGTTTAGTCTCTTCCACTGAACATTTGGCGATAATGAACACTCTTTCCAAGATATTTCGGTCTGAAATATTATAAAAAAATGAAATACAATCCTCACCAATCTTTTTGACTGCTCTAAAAATAGATACGTAGAACACGAATTATTATTATATAGGTATAGATACGTATTTTTTATAAGTATAATATCGAGACAACTTGAGAAAAACAAATGTAAATTTTAGTTCTTTATAAAATATGTTAACTTTCTTTTGTATTAAAATCTTGACAGTATTCTGCACAAATTCGAAATTACTTCAAATTTCTCAAAATTCGAATTCAAAATTACAGTTAAATTACAAAACGGCCAATAAGATTGACGAGGATTATATTTGAAACGTAACACTTTTCACAGGACATTAGCATATTTCGTATACCATAAATAAAAAGTGAGAAAAAATAGAATTAACAAGAGATTAGATAAACATTTTTTTTATTTACAATAATTACGTGTATAGTTAAATAGATACGGCAGTAAGATGACATAAATTTATCTGACCCTACAGTTAAATGCATTCAATAGTAATAACAAAGATGACTAATTGGTTCAATTGTTATCGTTACTAACCAGGTAAGCTATAAAAACTATTTTTAAATATATTTATTTTTAATGGTGGTTGAACCATGCTGAAGCTATTACTGGTTTCAGCATGAATGGGTCGGCTCCTCCGGGGTAGTACCACCCTCTCACAGAAACACCGACATGAAGTAACAGTGCTTGCATTGTTGCGTTTCGTTCAGTCAGTGAGAGCGCTGGAGGACCACCTCTCGTTCCCACTCCTCTTATCCCTTCCCCCAAACACAGGTCGGCAACGCATTTGCAAGTTCCTTGGTGTTGTTAATGTCTGTTGACGGCGGTGATCACTTAAAATCAGGTGACCCGCCTGTTCGTATGACTCCTATGATATAACATAAAAAAAAATATTTCAATTATAAAATGTAATCCATTGTTTAACCTCGTTCTCTTAATCTTTACAATGACTATCATAACCCTTACTTAAATATTCGCTAGCTTCTACAAGATGATCTTGTTTCTTCAACCATTCATAAATAGTATCAAGGCTTTCTTTGATCAGATTAACATCTTCAGTTCCATACAACTGTCGGACTTTCTTTATATCCTCCTTCGTCACTGTCACCAAAGGATGATACGGCACCGACTGCATCTTTAATACTGTCACAATCAAAAGAAACGTGTTATAACTAGCTAGATTTTATTGACAAAATTGGTGTACTTTAATTAATATTTTAATGCTTCAAATATGTATTTATATACATGTAGGTGGTAGAGCCACGCCGAAGCTATTACTGGTTTCAGCATGAACGGGTCGGCTCGACCGGGGTAGTACCACCCGACCCACAGAAACACCATCGTGAAGTAATATTGCTTCCATTGTTGCATTTCGTTCGGCCAGTGAGAGCGCCGGAGGCACCCGTCCCGTCCCCCTCCCCCCAAACATAGGTTAGCAACGCACTTGCGACTCCCCTGGTGTTGCTAGTGTCTATGGACGGCGGTGATCACTTAACATCAGGTGACCTATATGTTCGTTTGTCTCCTATGATATAAAAAAAATACAGTATAATTAAAAATGGACGCCATGAGACGTTTTGCAAATATTAAAATTGACTAAGACAAAAACAATTTCATGAGCATTAACCGAAAGGATGCATTTCATATCCAGTTACCACTCTGCTAAATTATTATACAATATACCTACTGCATTAAAATAAATGAAAATTAAGATTTTAAAATAAAATTCTTAACATTCTGTACCTTGATTTTAATTATTCTATTTATTAAAAATAGGGATTATTTCTTAGACAATTAAACTTAACTTAAGGTATCGGATAAAGTATATCCTTTACTGTTAAGTAATTGATACATCTATACAATATGAATCATACACTGTAAATCTAATGTGGGTGTACTTTTTCGATTTTCGGGAAAAAAAATATTCCAGGTATCTAGGAATAAGTAATAGAATCTGTCTGTTTGTATGAACACGCATCACTGCTAAAGTACGGGGTTCACAATAAAATCTCAAGAAGGAAATCGTAAAGCATATCCTCGGGAGTAACTTAGTGTTTGTTTTATTAAAATCGGTCCACTTTCTCAAAAGTTATTGTAGTTTTAATGACGACGCGGCGTAAGTACGAGAGAAATAGACAACTAAATGAACTTAATACATTCAGATGACTTTATTGATCATTGTTTTTACATAATATATTAGTATATATATATATAAGAGATAAAGGTTGTTAGTGAGTAAAAATATAATGTCTGATTTTAAAATGTTTCACGATTTCTTCGAATATACGAAAGTAAAAAGGCTTACTAATTGTCAATAACAGTATTTATACTTTAATTATGATAGGATCAATATCCGCAAACCTTTTTTAACATTCTCCATACCAATTACTTAAAGCGGTTAAAAATAACATATTTTATTTTTTGGATTTTGTATCCTTTTGCATGCTTTTATTTAGCTTGCAATAATTGTTTGGGCCAAACCTTGTAAGCTGAATTACAACCAGTTCCTTAAGACCTAAGACTTTTAAATTTTATATATTTGTTCAGTCCTAATCAGACAATACACCAAATAAAGATAAAATGTCGGATTTCAAAATCGCTGATATATGCATTGAAAAAATAATCGATTAAACTTTTTTGGGCAGTCGTATAAAAACCTTGTTTTAAAAAATATTATTGAAATATAACTTTATTTAATGACTAGCTATGCCCGCGACTTCGTCTGCGTGGAAGTTTATGTAAAAAACAGTGATTAATAAAGTCATCCGAATGTATTAAGTCCATTTACTTGTCTACTTACGCCGCGTCGTCATTAAAACTACGATAACTTTTGATGGAGTGGACCGATTTTTATAAAACAAAGACTAAGTTACTCCCGAGGATATGCTTCGCGATTTTCTTGCTGAGGTTTTATTATGATCCTTGTGCTTTAGCAGTGATGCGTGTTGATACAAACAGACAGACAGACATTTCTAAAAATTATTGTAATGTATTCTATTACTTATTCCTAGATACTAAGAAAAGTTTTTCTCACGAAAATCGAAAAAGTACAGACACGTAACATTTACATTCTTATTATATGTATAGAAGATGAGATAGTGTTTTAACCATGCAAGAGAGTAATAGGTATAGGAGTCTAAATATTTATGTAAGCTGATGTATAATATTTTATACACTATGTTTTATTAAAAAAAATTAACACCTGGAATATTAAAACGTACTCACAATCCGCACAGATGTATCCAATTACGTAAATTAAAAAAATTCAAGGATAAAGTTGAATGTTGATAAAACGCTTATGTTTTTCTTTACTAAAAATATACATAAGCATTACTGCATTTATTATATATCCAATAGAAATCCAAGAAAGAATCCAAGTGAAATTGTTGGAGCAATAAAAATGAGAGTATACTTATCGGGTATGCCAGAGTTACGTCTTGGATTAAACGATAAAGTTCTGTTTGAAAGTACAGGAAGAGGAAAATCAAAGTCAGTGGAACTGGAAGATGTAAAGTTTCACCAGTGTGTGAGATTGTCACGTTTTGAAAACGATAGAACCATCTCTTTCATACCACCCGATGGTGAGTTCGAACTGATGTCATACAGATTAAACACCCATGTAAAACCTTTGATATGGATCGAGTCTGTTATTGAACGCCATGCGCATTCCCGTGTTGAGTACATGATCAAAGCGAAGTCACAATTTAAAAGACGTTCAACAGCAAACAATGTCGAAATAATTATACCAGTGCCAGCCGATGCAGATTCACCAAAATTCAAAACAACAATAGGTAGTGTTAAATACACACCAGAGCAGAATGCCATAACTTGGTCCATTAAATCATTCCCTGGTGGTAAGGAGTATCTAATGAGAGCTCACTTTGGTTTGCCATCCGTTGTTTGTGAAGAGGTGGATGGAAAACCACCTATCCAAGTGAAATTTGAAATACCTTATTTCACTACGTCTGGAATTCAAGTTCGCTATCTTAAAATTATAGAGAAGAGCGGCTATCAAGCTCTGACATGGGTGAGGTATATCACTCAGAATGGGGATTACCAGCTAAGAACTAATTAAACACTGAATTATAACATTCCATTAAAGATTAAGTTATTTGTAGAAGACAGACTTACTTGTTGTACTTTTTAACCTTTGAATGTACAATTTCAGTGCCCTATTTTTATGTAAATGCTATTATTACATCATAAATATTATTATTATATAAAATACTGTGTAAAGTTTTTATAAGTCAAAATAATTTAGGAACAGATATGCTATGCTAGATATAGAATATGCTAACGATCACAAAATTGTTCAAGTTTCATAAATAATTTTATATTACTTATAATGTTATATAACTTTCTTAACAAATTTTAAGTTATCTGTCTTCTAGGTGACCAGCTTCTGTAGATTTAAAATGCACTATTATGTTACATTTTACAAGCCCTTTTACTTATTAATTTAATATTAGGATTAATTAATTCAATAAAAATAATGAATATAGTATTATGTAATTTGACCATGTATTAAATAAATAATAACGCTTAATAAAATATTAAATTGTTCATACTTATTATTTACTGCATAGTCATTCAGTAATAAATCTGTAAAAGGGCGAAGAATTAACTCAAATCATATTTCTAATTTTCATAAATGGACCTTCATAAGTTTTTATTAAAATTAGATACCAATATGAACACTTGTTGAAGGCATAACAGTAATATTATAAGACCATCATGCTAATTCCACAGTTGGGCATTAATTTATTCCTAGAGGAAAGTGTGAGCTTAACGTAGTGCTATTTCATAGAACGTGTAATTGAAAAAGTCTGTATACAGTCTGTAGCTATTTATAGCAAATAGGAATAGGAAATCTGGACTCCTGACCGAAACCGGTTAGGCCTGAGAACTGGCACGGAACGCTTCGTATGCTAGTGGATATTGCCAACTGCACCATTCAAACCAAATAACAGTGCGAGCGCTGCCCTTTTAAGTAAAGATCAAAATTAAATATATTTCATTTAATATAGACTCCGAGAAGGCGCTAATGAACGTCAACACTCCACCACCGAGTCAGAAAAGAACCCAGTCATCAAGAAAAATCAGCCCGAAACTCGATCTAGTATATATTTTTATAACAAGGCATTGTAATTACAATTTTTGGCAGATGGAAAGATAGGAATGTCATTTACAGGTATCATTATTGTTCACACGTTGCTAAAATCTAACATGATTTGATAAAATTGCTCCCACCGAGCTTGAAACATGTGATGCCGAACTTTTATTACATTTATTTTCCCTAAGTTTCAGCGGACCTACATCAAATCAT
This sequence comes from Antheraea yamamai, assembly GCA_036509395.1. Lineage (NCBI taxonomy): Eukaryota > Metazoa > Arthropoda > Insecta > Lepidoptera > Saturniidae > Antheraea > Antheraea yamamai. The sequence goes on along the minus strand of AP028439.1, from coordinate 8,271,137 downwards.
CAAGAATACGTTGTGAGACAGTAGAATTAAAGATGGTAATTGCATTTTATGTAGTAATAAATATACTGCAAGATACTTATCAACAATCAGTGTATGATACTAAATTAATTTCAAAAAAAATAAACAAATTGTTACAAATTCGTTAATACATACATCAGTTATAACCAGCGAATATTGGACGAATATTGCATTAAACGTTTATAATCATTCTACGGTAGCTATAATGTCAATAAAATTGTTTTAAGATATTGTAATAAACTCACCACTTGCACAAACAGAATAAACATGAGTAACAGCCGTCTTTTAAAGTTGCCACCTTACTAGAGAATTATGCAACACAAATCGTTTTTTTTTTGGCAAATTGTCATATATAACTTTGTAATTCGTGGTATCCGCTATTATTGTAATAATGTTTGAAACGTTCCCACTCAGACTCTATGAATACCAACATAGAGAATTTTGATCGTTGACCTTGTTTACTACTAATAAGATGAATTATGTGAGAGAACTACGAATCTTGTGTAGATCAATTTCTGGGCTTATTCGTCTCTTTGTTATTATTTAACTCTTACAATAAAAGTCGATACATTTAGATACATCCTCGCTTTCAGTTCTGAATTCTTTCATTAAATTGCAACTGTATGTGACTAGCTTCCGCGTGAAATAGTTACTTTACATGCATCGGAAGCTGTCAAAAGGAAAAAAATGATTTTGAAACATTTCTCATTGGTGCTTCGCCCCTTTCCGGTCTTAGCGTGATGATTTATAACCTATAGCCTTTCTCGATAAATGAATAGCCTGAGAATAGCGTGTTCAACAAAACAGACCCTCCAACGTTATAAAATTAGTATAGATATATCATTTGTACACATGATTTGCACGCCATCTATGGTACGTTGTTAGTGCGCACAATGTCAGTGACCTTGACTTAAGTGCTAACAACGATTCAATGCCATCAATGGAATTTAAAAAAACTTGGTTTTTTTCAAATGCCTGAAACTTCTTCAAAAACTGAATAGTTGGTACGTTTTGTTAATAGTATACCATAGTTTCAGAATAAATACAATAAAGTCCTGTTATTTGTAAATCTATAGATTTCTTTACTTGATTCTAGAAAAATTGTCATTTCTCAAAATTGCTACCATTTTTTCAATAAAGAAAAAACTTTTTCAATTTCGGTAAAATACTGTCTAATAGTAGTAAGTGAATACATGTTCCATCTATCTTATTTATTGACTGAAAACAAAATCTGGGCTTATCTTTTAAAAATATTGTATTTTAAAATATTTTAAGATTTATAAAAGACGTCACAGTTTAGAAAAATATTATATAAAGAAAAAAATTCAAGTGATCTTCGAAGAAAATAGTTTTTTTTTAATTTAAAAAAGTAAAAGATAAAAATGACGACGAAAAAATATTTGTTACATTTTTTTTTCCAAAAACTACACCCAAATATAAAATTAACTTTTCATCATCAATCTAATCGACTATTGAGCTATTCTCAAATAATTACATTTCTTCAATTATTTAAATACTAGCCGGTTTATATAATGAATTTAAAAACTGGAATATACAATTAATTCACTAAAATTAAAACATTTAAATTATATTTAAAAATAATAGGTATTTTATCTCTACAATTAGCTTTTAATTAAATACGATGAGATCATATTTTGCTAAACATTAGATATAATAAAAAAAAGGATTGTGTGGTTTTATGAAACCACGGTAAAAGTGAAACTTTTTTTCACACTATAGACATTTAACTAATAATAGTATATACACTACACGGTCAGCTGCTGCGAACTATAGGCGCCGCCATATTAGCCCTGGCTGCTCTAGCGAGCGCCTTTCACTTTATCCCTACTCCGCGGCCGACCATCACGCGACATGCAACAGACAGACGAAAAAGTTTGAGACGATGTAATAAAAGTTTCACTTTAATAATATACAACCTAAAGAAATCTAATTTCTTACACGTGTACAAAAGAAAATAGGGCATGTAATGGGGATTCCCATTTTTATTATAGTATATATTAATATAGCGAGACGGAATCAAAACGCTTCGAGAAAACTTTATTATCCATAACCTTTTTGCAGTAAACACAAACCTATTACAAAAGCACGAATAAACTTATAATCATGTAATATTTTAGAGGAAATATACACAATTATTATATGCATGTTAACTAATGTTTGTCTACCAGTTTGCTTGTAGTTAGCAAATAGATTACGGAGTTAACGTCACGTCGTCTTGACCATGACTGGACGCGAAACTAATTTAAATGTCAACAAACATGACCGTGTAATGTAATAACAAATAAAAGAGACAAACCTATTCCTTCACTGTATTTTAAAAATTATGTTTTTGTAACTCAATGTTTTATTTATTTTTATAAATTATCGGTCAGCTACCCCGGCTTCGCATTGAGGTATTTTACTTATATGACGTCGTAAGTTTCTAAACGATATAGATCCTCTTTTTAACGCTAGTACTTTATAGTTTATTAAACTCGTAGAAACAACGAAAGACTCTTTAACACGTTCAATGCGAACCGAGGTCTAATATGCCTCGTATGTGTCTCCTTTGCGGTGCGGCTAAGAAAATCATACACTTCTCTGTCGTGCGGAAGCCGTAACATCTATTTGATAAATTGTAAGAAAGAAAGTAATACATTACCTACTTTAATACGGGGTCACTTTAGAATAAGAATTAAAATTTTATCACAGTGCGAAACGGGTCTTATAAGATACCGTACCGGGCCGATCTCGTACCGCACACAGCGGCAATCGCGCGCGACTAGTGTTGTGTATGCGCCGGCTGTTAGATCACGTGTGTTAAGTTTTCAAATAATAACGGTGACATGTTGTCGAAAACAAATTGTATTGGACAAGTCTAGAATTATCTAGAAAAATGTGCTGAATGTTACGCCAAATTTCGTTACGAATTGTCTAGCAATTAGGCAGACAAAAAAGTTTAAAAAATTGTCACACAATGTGTTGGCTGTCAAACATTTTTTTATATTTAAATTGTTTTAACGAGAAACTTTTGTAATAAGTTAAATAAATATAAATTAAAAAAAACGATTATCAATATTTTCGTTTCGCATCACTAAAATCTTTGTGAAATTTCCCTTACCGAGTGCGGTAACAGATACATTTTCTGTTATCTACAGATTCTAAATACAGCAACCCTCCAATGTACGTTTTAAAGTTTAGGTCAATCAATTCATAGTTAATAATAATATACCAAAAAATCACTTTATTTAGATTCCACAAAAAAACAGTTTTAGTTTCTTAAAAGTTACGCGATCTAATAAGCCCCGTACATCCATTATGATAGTTTCATACGAGGTCTTAAACGTCCCGTACCGCAGAAATGGAAAAAACTAAAAAAATAGCACCGCTGCCAACGTGTTACATAATTATTTTTTTATATGTTCCGAGTAAATTTACATTTGTGATATCTTTTAAGACGTTCATTGAAATGAACCAAATCGAATTCGCTGTATTTAAAAAAAATGACTATGGTTTTTTTAATAACGAGCGGTTTTTAATCTGTAAACATTGAAACACGAAAAACGTTTTACTCATTTTATTTACTGTGACCAATTTATGTTACTTACTGGAATATTAGTGAAGTATCGCACCAGTAGGTGTCTGTTTTTTTTAAATTTAAAACTTTAGGCATATTTGTAGACAGATAAAAAAAAATGACCGTTCTGTACCGTACCGTATTTTTATAACATATAAGATTTTGGGTCAATATTTAAGAATATAAATTAATTAAAATAGGGTAGGCATACACTTGAAGATTAACGTTGTAATTAATTATTTATTTTTTATAAATCATTATCATTACATAGTATAAAATAACGTCCCTTACCGCGTCTGTCTGTCTGTCTGTTCGGGATAAACTCAAAAACTACAGAACGGATTTTCATGCGGTTTTCACCAGTGGATAAAGTGATTCATGAGGAACGTTTTGGTATATAATTTGTCAAGGATTTATTTTTAATCAGGGCAGGACAACGTCTGCCGTGCCTGCTAGTTATAATATATAAAAGTAATATTCACAAACTCGAAAGTCTACTTTGACTCTATATAAAAATAAATACTCGGTGTAATAAAACTTATTTTTTATTTATTTTACATTTGCATTAAATTTGAAGGTTATATGTTAGACGGGATTTCCGTACCAATAACTTAGAGACCAAGATACAATTATTAAAAAGTAGTGCTGTAAAATTATTACTGTTACTTAAATAAATGTAATAAAAACTTACCAAAGGTCCAATCCCAAACGTCCGACAAGGATTTCGTACGTATACCTAATGCCGGGTAAACTCCTACGTGTTTTACAATAAGTTCTAACCGCGACGGCAAACAATTCACTAATGCTACACTATTACTTCAAGTATATAGTTTATATCTCTACGAATTATTTGTCGCTCAAACGACTATGCAACGATTGTGTATTCGTCATAATTATGTAAATGTCAAGGATCAACCAATTGTATCAAATATTTTGCGGTCATTTTAAGTATGAATATTTTCGATGCATTTTAGTAATTTTACTAGAATTAGCAACTATTAAATTATTGAGAAGTTACACGTCTATTGTTTTCTTATTTATGAAAATTCTGTCGCAAATTCTTCACCATATAACCAAGATATTTTCAAGCTTATTATAAATAATAAATAGGTCCTTACTAGTCTTTAGTAATATTCTAAATGCGAATTTGAGTTCGTTTGTTTATTTATTACGTTTTCATGACCTAAGTAGCCAACCAATCATTATAACATTTTGCATACACGTTATCAGGAGTACATCCTTTACGTAAAATATTGCTACTGTTCCCGAGGGATTTTTCAAATCTATATTAACATAAGCGACGCCACGAGTAATAACTAGTTTGCGTATAAGAGGACACTTATGGTCGACATGTCTCTTTTATAATTGGTAAGAGAAAATTTATATTTTTAATGAATATTTATGATGAATTGGCATAACGTAAAATAGCTGTTGATCTTACATTATTATTAAGATATAAGAGACATTAAACACTAATATTTAATTACATTAAAACGTCAAATATTTATATATCTGTAAGCCAGTTCTTTTATACTTTACAAGCTTTATCGTTTGGCCACAACCTTATCTGATATAAGGTTTTTTTTTTCGATCTGACTACGCTATTGACCTGACTGGCCTTCACAGCTTCACCGGACTAAAGTCCAATCAAATTAAAGACACTTTATTCAATTTAAGCCCTAAGAAGGCACTTATGAACGTCAAAACTACCACCGGTTCGGAAAACAACCCAATCATCGAGAAGAACCGGCAAGAAACTATCTGGTTTATCTTTTTAACAAATCTATATAATATTTAGAATATACTAGCGGACCGGGCGGACGTTGTCCTGCCTTGAAAACAAAAAAAATCCTAAAAGTCGATCGCAGCGCCACCTGCCGGGTCCAATTGTGAATCTAAACCATTCTCGAATCTCCACGAACACACACAAAAAAATTCATCAAAATCGGTCCAGTCGTTTAGGAGGAGTTCAGTCACATACACACGCACACAAGAAATATATATATTAAGATTAGATACATGTCACAAACGTTTTTAATGGATGCATAGAGATGAGTCAATTCCAGAGATCACCATCGTTCACATATTGATCCTCGCTATAATAGCCTTTTGATATCAAAACCCGCTTGACAAGGCGCTTAAATTCGCAATCCGGCAAGTCGATAATATCCTTTGGGACTTTATTGTAGAATCTAACACTATTTCCTAAAAAACTGTTACTGGTTTTATTAAGTCTAAAACATGAGACAACCAGTTTGTCACAGTTTCTAGTATTTAGATTGTGCCGGTTCTTTTACGAAGTCTAGCTTTTCAAGGTTCTTACGGACATATATTAAATTGTCAAGAATGTATTGGGAGGGCAGAGTTAAGATACCATATTCCTTGGACTTGGTCTTTAAGGATTCGCGAGGTACTGATACGAGGAAACTGATATAAGGTGATGATTTGATTTAAGATGGTAAATACGTTAAACCTAGTAGAGTGACTGGCTCACAAGCATAGCTGCCGAAACACTCTTATAGGTGCTTGGCGACAGATTTGCACTTGGAAGGTGGTAACTAGCCAGGCAGCCTTAGAAAAAACTCTACCACTATGCAGTTCCAATGTCAGTAGTGGAAGACCTTAAAGGTGATGTCAGTGGTTGATTGTCTATTGTCAGTTACATACATAAGGAGTGTGAATATCGGGCGGCCAATCGTAAAACAGTAAACCGAATCTCTGTTAACAATATGAAGGAAGACACGTTGTGCCGAACCTATGTAGTTGAGACAAGATGAAAAAAAATATATTATCAGGAATCTATTTTTAACTTTTATAACAAAATTCCATCTAAGCATACGTTAGTTGATGTACATAATTGTGGGAATTTAAATGAGATTTTAGTTTTCGAATAGATTGGAATATAATATATCGTCATCAGCCTGTAAGACTAGGCCTCTTCCCAAAGGAAGGTATGGGAATAATCACAATGTCTTCCCAGTACGTATTGGCGATTTAATACTCTGAGAAATCCACAGTTTTATATTTTCCCATGTACTACAAGAACATTTCTCCAGTCTAGGTTTCCTTATGATGTATTCCTTGGCTATCAGACGACAGTGTTACCAATTTAAATCAGTAAATATACGCGAATTCCGAATAATTCGTTAGTACGTGCCGGGGTTCATCTGCCATCAGATTGATATTCCACCGGTTAAACCGTTCGAACACCACAACTTATAATATATAGTTAATTGATATCAATGATTTTTATGTAGTAACATAATTAATATTATTAATTCAGTAATAAAATACAAAACAAAACACGTGTGCAGCTAACTTACAGTAGAAATGAAAAAAACTTGTCTTTTTTTGATGTCGCTTTTTTGTTTTATCAAGTTTCAAACAAAAAAGGGGTAAAAACGGAAGTTTACACTTCATAAATACTCATAGGAAAATTTTAATGACAACTAAGCTATGTGAAAATTAGCAGTAAGTAACTTAAAAAGAAGTATTTACTTGATATATAAATTAAAAAGTATTTATCGGGGCAGCCACTATTGACCTGCGATACCGCGCTATTGACTATATCGGGGATGTTACTAATGACTATGACTAATGACAATAATGACTAATGACAAATGCTATTGGTTGAAGTTAGCGGCTGTTCATTATTTATATCGATGTGAGACGCCATTGGTTGGAGGTATTGGCTGTTTATGTATCTTGATGCGAAAAGGCGACTGACGACTAGAGGTTAGATAGACACGCTCAGACAGTTGGGCTAATCACACCTAAGCATAATTTGTTGTAACTATTGTCAGTGTTGTGTTTCTGTATCGATTAACGTTTTATTCGATTGTTTTTGGTGGATTGAGCGATCACTATGAATGACGTCATACTTCTACGTGGATGCCATTTTATCGCTGCCTCGATATATTTATTATCATTTATGGGTGAAAATATTGTCAAATATAGAGCTCATTAAGCTAGCGCTCCGCATTAATCAAACCTTTAGATGAATTAAGTCGTGAAAAACTAAATCGTTCTTCGTAAACAAAATATTAAGCACGGCAACTATATATTTATGTAAAAATAATTAAAATAAGTTAATTCGTTCCTTATTTTTTGTTAACCGGTTCAAAAGCATTACTTTAATAATGGAATAAGTTTAAAATTTTATATAATAAACTATAATGTTGCAAAGATTTAAGATTCAATTTAAGTAACACAAGATAAGCAAACAACCTTTTATTGTTTACATTGTGTATATAACCTGTTTATAAGGTTCTAAAATTAACCATTAGATATATAATAGGAGTTATTGTTTAAACTAATATTAGTTATCTCAAAAAAATATTTTATCGATGAACAATCTCGCTGATTTTTGCATATGTTATTTAAAAATTGTTATTACATTTTACAGTGTATTTTTAAGGAAGATAATATAATATCGGACATCACATTACCACCCTTAACAGCGGAATAATTACTGTATAATCTACATAATAATGTACACTAAACGAAAATAAAGGAATAGTCCGGGCGAACCGTGCGGTGCGGTACGGAGTATCCAAAGCCGAAAATGTTAAGTTAAACACTAATAAAACCGCGAGGTATAGCTAGTATAATATAAAACTAGTGGTTCCTGAGATGAGTTATTGGCTTACATTATTTACTTCGCAGTTATCGTATGTTTATCTACCGCTGACGTTCATTGGCAAGCAATCATGAAATAAATTTGGTAGTGACATATTCTATAATATTTTGCGCATGACACGGAATCTTAAGTAAATTTACGTTTGTTCACGTACGATTCTATTGAAATATATGTACAGTCCTCGCCAAAGTTTTTAACCCTTCTGAATACAAATTTAGGTAGAAGTACGTATTGAATTATATATATAACATTGACCTATTTTTTAACTCTGTTTTGTGTGATGTTTCAGGCCGGTATGACAGCGGCGACCGGCGATAGATAGTATGTCTTTCGGTGGTCGCCATTGTTTTTGGATTGTACTGTGCTTACCATCAGGCACAGTACAGTCACTTTGCCGAGCTACAATAAAAAAAATAAAAAATAAAAAAAATAAAGTCTTGACTGTATTACGTGCAAGCCCAAACTTACGGTTACATTCAAAGGAGTGAAAAGATTGACGCTGCCTGTACATTATGATTGACGTCTTAACCCATACCTTATGCTAAATAAATTTGTTAGCATCTAATAACGATTTAACACACAACACTATGTTTCAAAAAACAAAGGCCACGGACAAATTTATTATTTGTATGGTAATGAGGTTATGAAGGTTTATTGAGAACCCAGTACTTTAGCAGTGATGCGTGTTCATACAAACAGACAGACAGACAGACAGACAATTCTAAAAATGATTAAAATGTCTTCTATTACTTATTCCTAGACACCTGCAACAATTTTTTTCTCGAAAATCGAAAAAGTACATACACGTTAAATTTATATTCTTACAATATGTATATAGAATAGATAGATGCTGTCCTAACGTCTGTCTTACATCCCGTACGGGGAACGCTAGGCAAGCTTATCTTAGTTTAGGCATACGTAAAGAGTCTTTGTGAATATAAGTAGGTACTGAACTTTTTTATACTTTCCTATCTTAATATATATATTTCTTGTGTGCGTGTGTATGTGACTGAACCCCTCCTAAACGACTGGACCGATTTTGATGAAATTTTTTGTGTGTGTTCGTGGAGATTCGAGAATGGTTTAGATTCACAATTGGACCCGGCAGGTGGCGCTGCGATCGACTTTTAGGATTTTTTTTGTTTTCAAGGCAGGACAACGTCCGCCCGGTCCGCTAGTTTATATATACATTACTTATTGGCGTTTGCTCGCGGCTTCGCTGGCGCTATTATAGATTTGATATATCTCTCAAGAATAGTAGATTTTATGTGGTAAAAGGTACCCTATATCTTTTTCTTACCTCGATCAACGTGTACACAAAGTTTCAAGGTGATCGGTTGAGTATTTAAGATGTTTTTTTTTTTTTTTTTATTGTAGCTCGGCAAAGTGACTGTACTGAGCCTGATGGTAAGCACAGTACAATCCAAAAACAATGGCGACCACCGAAAGACATACTATCCATCGCTGGTCGCCGCTGTCATGCCGGCCTGAAACTACCCTCCCCCCCCGGTTGCTGGATATACGCCGGCTGATCCCGGAACGCGACACGCCCAAACGTGCCACTGTAGCGGGTGTTCCACCTGGTGTACGGTGGTCGCGATCCAGTCGGGTACAGACACCCTACCACCCCTGAAAACTTGACAAATAAACTCATTTTCACATTAGTTAGGATGGCGTATGAAATCGCGGGTGTTTGATGGTTTTGTAATTGTCCAAGTTATTACTTGAAAAGTAAGTAACCGATTTAATATTATTTTTCAGACAGTAATGAACTTAAGGAAGCATCTAGGTGACATATGATTATGCTTTTCTATTGAGGTAAAATACAATATATAATACTAGCAGACACGGCGGATCTTGTTCCGCTTTGATAATAAAAAAAAATCTTGTGAAATAATGTACCTTCCTTTTTTATACCATAGGAGGTAAACGGACAGGTGGGTCACCTGATGTTAAGTTATTACCACCGTTCATAGACACTAACAACACCAGGGGAGTCGCAAGTGCGTTGGCAGTCTGTATTTAGGAGAGGTGATGATGACGAGGAGATGGAGGGAGGGGGAGTGGGCGGTGGGCCTCCGGCTCTCTAAAAATTCCTCATGAATCACTTTATCTACTGGTGAAAACCCCATGAAAATCCGTTCAGTAGTTTCTGAATTTATCGCGAACAGACAGACAGACGTGATAGAGGACTTTGTTTTATTATATGTAATGATTATAACTGAAAAGTAAAATGGATCCCGATAATACCCGCATTATACCAACTACAATGAACATGAATTTTAAGTTTTCGTAAACTGATGATTTAGTTAACTTTAACAATAGTATGGAACAATTACTATTTCAATCTATACTATGTTATTATAACTCTACATCGATTGTTGTATTAATGTTTTCATTATTTATTATTATGGCTCCGATGCCAATTCGAAACTCTGTTAATTTCAGTCAACTATAAGATGTTTGTCCACGCCAATAAAAAGAAAAAAAGTTATCGTAAACTCACGCGATATATCAAACGAAATAAAAGAAAAGGTACAGAGAAAATTAATTAGGACTTGTTTTTATTTTTAGATAAATTTTACTCTGATATTAAAGAATAAAAATATAAAGGAATTAAGTTAAAAGAAGACAAACGTTAGTTTTCTCGATGAAGAACGAAATAGAAATCAAAAGACATTTAAACCAATTTTAATTGAATTCATTAGAACGTGAACACTAAGTACTATTACTTCGTTATATTTAATTACACAATAATATTATACGTCTATAAATATTCTATTATAGTGAAAAGCTTGTGTTATTAAAAACTAGCTTCTGTCCGCGACTTCATCCGCGTGGAATAGTTACTTTGGGCAAACGTTAACCAGCAACGGAAGTTCTCAAAAGGACACAAAAAAAAAACGATTTTGAAACATTCTTCATTGGTGTTCCGCTCTTATTGATTGATAATGGCTACGTCCGGTACCGCTACGACACACCTGAGAGGCGAGACTACAACGCCACCTGGGGAGCCACTATTGACCTACGATATCGCGCTATTGACTTTATCGGGGGTGTTACTAATGACCTCAAACGCTATTGGTTGAAGTTATCGGCTGTTCATTGTTCACCCCGGTGTGAGACTACATTGGTGGGACTTCGGCATATAAAGAGCGAGGTGTCGCTGATCTAGACGCACTTCTATATGGAAGTTATTGTAAGGCGAAGCTCTGCTCTGATAAATAGTGACAGTGCCTACAGAGCCTTATTTGTTTGCCTGACCGACCAGCTAACTATACGTATTTTGTAACATGAGCTTAGCATGATTATATATCGTCTATATCCTTTCTCAATAACTTGGATATCTAACACCGAATTTATCAAATCGAATTAGTAGTTTCTGAGGTTAGCGCGTACAAATTAAAAAAAACTTTTCAGCCTTATGATATTAGTGTAGATTTAATCTCGACCCATGACGTATTTAGCCAATAGACAAACTGCAAAGTAGCTTAAAACTTGGGTATATCTAGCCGAAATTTGACGACGATTTAGAAAACGCGGAAGATCAAGGGGACAGCTGAGTTTATTTTCTTACAACAAAATAACCCATGACGTATTTGAATCACCAGAAAATCTATAGTTTCTTGTTTTCCTACAATGCCATGCGGACTTTTTGGATACTTTTTGTAGATTAAAAAAATGCATGAATAATAATAATTAAGAGTTAGATCACAATGTTACGGCAATCTGTTTATTTTATATTGATTGTTTTTTATAAGATATTATTATCTAATATTCAGAAATAAAGGAGTTTTATCGTTTTCAATAATTATTGATTGGTAAGGTCTTCTTATTACTTGACATCAGCGGTACTACTTAAATGACTGAACATTCTTTAACTGGTTCTTACTGAGACATTAAAACATGCTTTAGATTTTAAATTCAAATATTCTTCCTAAGTTGTCTAAGTTAACTGAGGTCCAAAATCTAAGATCTGATCTGTATTCTGTTCACAGTGACTACGGAAAAAGAGTAAAATAAATCCACAGTCACTTAAACACACTTTTATATTCCTAAGTCTAACGACACAGGGTTATTCATTAGTCTAACAGTTCAGAACAATACCTGTGCCATCTAATGAAATTCTTTTTTTGATAAATATTTAATTACACAGCTCCAGGTGATTTTAAACATGCCATTCCAAAGACAATTTCATACAAATAAAAAGTCCAGTTGGTATATTTTAAGATTGTGAAAACAATTATTTGCTTCCACACTAAGAGTAGATCTATTTCTTTTTATCTTAGAGGAAAACAATACGGATTAAAAAAAACAACGTGATGAGTATATTATGTGAATGTTATGCCTGATTTTGATGTAAAACTTCTTTAGCCGCGACTAGGAGGTAACTGGACGACAATGCAACGGAAGTCCGTTACGGCAATATGGCGTCACGTTTCTGTACCATCCGGTTTTTAAATATTTTTGATTTTGTCAATAAATAGTTTATGAACAAATTAATCAAAAAATTTTGAAAAAAAAATAATAATAAATATTACATTGAATAATAACGAAAATCATACAATAGAATTAAATTATGTATATATGAGCGCGCGACCGTTCTGCCATCTGGTTTCAATATAAGTAACAAATTAAATGAAAGCTTCATTATATATAGTGCCATCTATCAGCTAATTCGGAACTTAAATAACACTGAAATATTATTAGCAACTCTTTGTTATAAAGTAAATAAAATATACAAACGTGCGAAGAGATTACTTATGATAAGTAACTAATTAAATTAAAATAGAAGTTTTGGTTTATTGTAATTTAATTAGTTATGTTTACGCCAAATAAGTTTTACTTCAATCGCGTGTGACGGTTACACGCACTAATTTTTTTAAATTCTAATGTCTAGTCTAGTGTCTAACACTATGTGCTCCATACTTGAAATTGTTGTTTATAATTGTATAAAAATTCTGGCCACAAAAAGAACTTTAGCACGCAACAAAATAGAATCATTTATTCCATCTAAATTAGAGAAAACGTTGTAACGAAGTTTTAGTTGAAAAATTACTACCAAAATAAAAGCGTTAAAATTTTCTGCTAACTGCGTTTTTGTTTGGCAAGGGTTTGACGTTATCTGCCCCCGACAATGGAGCTGTAAACTGTTATATTTTATTTGTTTGGGCTTTGTTAAATACCTTTAGGTATTATTTTTCAACTTTTAAAAATGTCAAATACAACAAATGGTTAATGGTCTAATAGACATTACTGCTTTTCTGATAGAGTATGAAGAATAATAATTAGCCAGGGATATTCCGTGCTGATGTGGATTTTAGTAAAGTATTGATTTGTGTGTGTAGGATCTCCATTTGCGGTGCAACCACTGTTACAGATACTAACTAGCATGTATACTTTTGGTTGCATTGTCTCTTAACATTGTCTTTTTGTAGGTCGTAGAGCCACGCTGAAGCTATTATTGGTTTCAGCATAAATGGGTCGGCTCGCTCGGGGTAGTACCACCCTCTCACAGAAAGCCGACGTGAAGTAACAGTGCTTGCATTGTTGCGTTTGGTTCGGTCAGTGAGAGCGCCGAATACCCACCTCCCCTCCCCCTCCCCCATTTCTCACTCCCCTCTCCCCCAAACACAGGCTGGTGTTGCAAGTGTCTATGGACGGTGGTGATCACTTAACATCAGATGACCCACCTGTTCGTTTGCCTCCTATGATATAAAAAAGCAAGATGTTTTTATGGTAAAAAAGCAAGTTTATGATATAACAAATCATAATAAATGTATCAAATTAAATAAGAAATGATTAAACAACCTTAGATCGTAATTAGAATATAACATTTTTGTAGTTTGTCCTTCTATCTTTAGGTACATGAGACATATCAAGTTTAAAACTAATAAGCAGTGCGAGAGAGATGCTCAAGTCTGGGGAAATGATTTATAGCTCCCACAACATACGTGCTTAGATTGCTCCAGCCTGATATACTACTTCGTACTGAGGTATCATGTCTCAGAACGTCTCCTGTGAGTAAGTATGTAAATTCACGTCTAATGGAAATTAAATATACACGTGTTATGTTGATGTAATTCTGATATGAAAACTTGTTCCGTTGTTTTAGGTACTTGGATTAAAGTTCTTCTGGAAGAAAATATATTTACATACACTTGTCTGGGATACTGAGTTTAAACTAACAAAATTCTAAATTAACAAGGCCGACAAAAATTTTGAATTGCTATCTTACACAAAAAAGTGTGTGTGTACTTAGGTACACGCGTTAGAAGTTATACTTCTATGGCGTAACAAGATAAAAATCTTTTCAAAAATTTTATCTTTCGCCTTATTATACGTTTGTAGAAAAAACGACACTAACAATAGAAAAAAGGTATTGAATACATTGAAAGTTTTAATACAAAGGAATACAAACAACAAATACAAAGAAACAAAATGTTAACTATAGCTAACTTCAGGGTGTCGGTTTTTCGTGACGGTGTGCGCGCGCATCGTAATAACTTCAGGGTGTCGGTTTTTCGTGACGGTGTGCGCGCGCATCGTAATAACTTCAGGGTGTCGGTTTTTAGTGATGGTGTGCGCACGCATCGTAAAAATTTACTCTCATCATTTTTCTCTAACACGCCAAAAGAAGTATAACTTCAAAAATATTACTTGGTTTAAAAAATAGTTTATTTATTCGCTTTTTTTTGCTAGCGCCTTCAATCGCATTACTGTAGATTTGACCTACTTGACCTAAATATACTTTATTCTCGATGATAATACTTTGTACCATTTTTTGTACCTCTGATAACCTATACGGAAAATATTACGATTTTCGATTGAGTTGTTCCAGCGTGAAGCGTAAAAATTTAATGAATAAACAAATGAAACTGACATTCGTATTTATAAAATAAGTGAAAAATTTTGGATTCATTAATTTACAACTATAAAAAATACAACAAACAACAGCTAAGTAAATAATAAAATAAAAATAATAAAAAAAATACTACAATAAAACCCAAATACCTTCTAAAACATTAAAGCTGCTTTCACTATTGACAATATTGAAAAATAAAATGTATAAAGCATTAAACATTTCAAATTAAAAACGAAATAAAAATAAATAAAAATTGATTTACAAAAAGTAAAACTAAGTCCTGGAAAAGAAAATAAAATGATAAATGTAATACAATTCACTAGAATGTTTACTCAATTTACTTAAATGCGTTTCAATTTCCCTTTTGTATTTAGAAGCTCGACGGTAAAAAATGTGGTACAACATATTTGCAATTGGTAAGGTAAGAAAGACATTACTTATTTGAAGGTAGGTGTTCCATTTTTATTAAATTTACCTACTGACTAAAATATACAAAATTGTAGTTTTTATTCATACTATCATTATGGTGATAATCTAGATTATAACATTTTATGTTATCCTATTAAACACAATGTCATTGCATAATTAGGAATATCCTTTTCATTAATCTGCTTTTATGTAATTTTACTGGAATTAATTAACTTAAACAATCGAGTACATCGTGCACAAACAGTAGATGACAAAAGTTACTTCATATAAATTTGTCCCGTCAAATAAATAAAAAAAAATTATGTTCCTTTAAAAACGGGAATAAAAATTGTCTCTCCGACCCTTACACCTAATTAGATACTAAGAGAGTATTTTATTAGTCAAGTTATTAAAAATTGCCCATTCAAAAAGATATGATGGCATGTTAGGTATTGTGCGTAATTTACACGTTTCAACAATAAAAGATAACTGTTTTTATGTTAATTATCAGCCAGAATGCTATAAAAGGATAGAAGGAATAATAATAAATTTGTAAAAACGAGGGAGTTCTAAAACTTTTAAAAAAATAAAATTCTTTCTCTAAAGGTGCGAAGAGGGTTAAGGGTCATTAATTATTTGGAAGGTGAAAAATTTGCAGATTAAATTTAGGCTTCATAAGCGTTTATCTGCCAGTAAGTAATTACTGAATTTACGCGGTAAATTACACATTCTTAATACTCAAATTAAATTTAAACTTCTTTCAATGAATATAGAATTTTAGTACCCTGCATAAATTTACACAATTTTATTTTATTATATATGCACATTCCTCTGAATAGCTTTCTATATTTAATAAAAATAAAGTCGTCACCAAACTGTGATATATGTAACATTTTAGAAGGCGTATACCATATAATGTCTGAATGTATACGTAACCGAGTCCAAAGACTAGCACTGGAGAATAAAATGAAGGACTCATTAAGATCTGTGGGTGTATGTAATGCCATCCTTGCTTTCCCGACATCCCAGGAAGCAGGAATGCTTTACAGGCTGGTTATGGTTGAAATGAAAAACCGGTAAATTATTGATTGTTTGTGTACATTTTGTTTTTTTCTGTTTCATTTTGTTGTTAATCACTGGGGTGACATGGTCAATTTGTGACCAAATCCCAATTATAAATAAAGATTATAAATAAAATATATATAAAAGCGTTTTTTTTTCAACTATTATTTTAAAACGGTTTTGTAACGAGCGTAACTGTTTTATGACATTATTACATTGTTTTAAGTCTATATAACTATAACCTATCATTCAGCCTTTTCAAATTTGACTATACTTTCCTATTCTGGCTTAAACTGTACATACATGCTTGAATTGTCTGTTGCTTATTATCACGCTTTTATTAGCTTCACCTGTATGTATGTATGTTTGTAACCGACCTCTTTGAGCTCGATTTTGTCCTACTTTGAACGATCAGATTTAATTCAAACTTTGCACACCTGTCAAAGGTCGATGACAATGTAATAATCCGAAAAAAAAAGTTAAAAAAATTTAACTAAAAATGAAAAATAAATAATAGTTTAAAAAAACTAAAAAAATGTCGCATGTTAATATCAGCACCTCCAGATATCAGTATTTTTATCATTTTTTTGTCACTTTTTACAAAAATATACATTTATTTCTAATTTACACTATTCTTAATCCAAATTTATTAAATTTTATTTTCTGTTTTTTAGTTGGATTTTTTATGAAAACGTGTTTTTTTAGTTTTTTTTAAACTATTATTTATTTATCTTTAGGATACTTTACAAGCATACACATCATTATACTATACACTATACACATCATTACGCTTTTCATTAGGGTTTAAGTAGTAACGACAAAATTATCATTAAATATAAAAGATAACGTTTAATTAACTGAGATAAAATAAATAATTCCCGTAAAAAACAAAACCGATCTCGCGTGCACCAAGTAAGTACATTAATTAAATTACTCATATATAGTATCCAGGAAAAACTGCAAAATTCACGCTTTATTTCAGACGATTTGATCGTTATCTTTCAATTGACTTTTAACTATATCCTAAAATTTTTTTATCTATACTAATATTATAAAGAGGTAAAGTTTGTGAGCTTGTGACGTTGTAATGGGTAATATCTGGATTTACTAAACAGATTTTGAAAATTCTTCTACCAATAGAAAGCAACATTATTTGTGAGTGTCATAGGCTATATATTGACTCGAATAATGAAAAGACTTTTTTGTGGAAGTCGGATTAGCAACGTAATTCGGAGAAAAAACGGTCGAACGAAAATGTTTCTTAAGAACACTGCCTTCACCATGAGATATATATGATTGAGTTCCAGAGAAAAGTTGTAGAGCTTGATAATGCTTACAAAAAAGTCAGCGACAGCATATGTCTAACTTTTATATTTAACTCACAAAAAGTAGTTTTTTATATATGTTTACCACCCAACGAGTCTTTGTGCTGTACTATTTATTCCAAATTATTAATCTATCGAGAAAGATATATACTGGAATTTTGAACGAAATTATCTCAGTAATACTTTACTAATGTCTAAATATGGTATTTATAGGACATATTGGAATTGAATGGAATGGAATTCTTCAACCAGAGCTTCTTTATATTTGACTTGCAAACTTTGTTAATTTGTTTGGGTCAAATCATACAATCTGGATTAGGTTCCTTTAGACTTACAACTTTGTAATTTTGCATGTATATTCAATCCTGATGGCAATACGTGAAAACGAAATAAAAACAAAATGGCCCCTATACATCATCATCTTATATATTAATACGCGAAGCCAAAACTTTGTTCTCCTTTTTAAGCGAATCGTGCGAACGGATGAACTTGAAATTTAGCATAGTTAAAGTTTATATGGCAGAGAAGTGCACAAAGCTATTTTTTTTATATAAAATGCATTACAAGCATATTAAATTAATTAAAATATACATTACTATCACTACTGCTTGAATTTTACACAACATATACTCACATGTAAATGAAAAAGACGTTTCGAACATCCTTCATCCTTCTTACGTTCCAATTACCTTTTAAATATTTTTAACATGACTGACGTTGCATGCCTTACAATATGCCCTTTGAAATCAACTAGTCAAATTGTAGGTTAATTTTATAATAATATAATATGTGTTGCAACCGCGTAAATACTAAATAGTCATTTAGGAAAAATAGTGTCAGTGAGGGTGGGAGCGTTTTTGTTTGTCGATCGCCCCCGGAGCTTGTGAAGCCGGACCAGTTCGCTCGAACACATCGTAGACAAAGCACACGCGCTCGATTCGTATTGCTTCTCGTTTCGCCAATATGTAAATTCATAATATACATTAATATTAATTGATAAATAATTTATCTTTAGTAAATTTATGGAACCACTGAAATAATTATTATTCTCTTTGGTTTTATTGAATGTCAAAATTTTTAGGTGACAGGACTGCTTTCACTTCATGTCACTTTGCTTCATGTTGCCATAAGAGTAAAGCAATATTTCCAAAGTCAATGTCAATATTTTAAAGTTTAGTATTTCTTTATGGTAAACTCACTTCAAATGATGATTCAATAAAAAAAATGAGGGAAAAAATACTTTGTAAAATCAAAATAAGAAAATTTGTTTGGTCATGAAAGTAATCCATGACTTAGATCTCCGCGGTTACAATGAAGCAGTTCAACTTGATGTAGCAATTATATTTAGTACAATTGATGATGAATTATGAACAAAAATGAATTCATATTCAAAAGTTAATGGTAATATTAAAAACATATTTGTTTTGGATTCATCATTTGATTCTATTGTGTACCCATTACTTTTCCAAATGACGATATTGGGCATATCACTATTCCTCATAATGTACAGACTATATTTAATTCAATATCACCTAGAAATACCATGCACCTATGGTGTCGTGTAAAATTAATTGAAAATTGTGTCATGAGTTGCGATAAATTTCTTTATTTTCGTAAAGTTATGTTTAATTAGAATTTCAGAGCCTTACCACCTTATGTAACCGCCTGTGTTTTTTTTTCAAATTTATAATTAATTTCAATTTTCATTTAGACATGGATTTGCTTGTTACGTTTATATAATAAAAAAAAAGTGGCACATAACTGAGTAGGCATGATGAAATTTGATTATAGAGGTTATAAAAGAACCCTAATAAAGTTCAAACTTTAATACATAATTTAATGCACTATGGTCGAATGTCGACCACTGGGCGCCCACTAGTATTATAAAAACACCCAATAAAGCTTTTCAGCGTGTTTGTATAAAAACTTTTTTTTAAATATATTTCTTAAATATTCATTCAGTTTGAAGATAATATTAAGAATTCGTAATTGGGTGTTCCTACGTATTCTTACAACGTTTCATATTTGCCGATATTATAAATGTCCTTATAGATTTAATATACTTTATGACGAAAAAGCCTAATTCGTTATTTTATGTGCTCTCTCACCTCTCATTACGCGGATTCATATTCTAGTAAATAGAATTGAAGCAGTTTCTACGTAAGCTTAAACCCTTATCAAAACGAACGACGTTGCTATCATTTTAAACAGTCAAATAAGCCGAGTTTATGTAACCTACATTTCAGTAAGCTCGAAATCCACACTTGTGTTGGAGCTCCTTAATTTGATGAAATTAGACGAAATGTCAACCCTCATGCAATGGCTTACGGTGAAAATTTCAATGTACATCATAGCAATTTTTAATATTCATACAATGAGACACATCTTGCCTCGTGCACGGCTGAGAATAATTTAGAGTCTATTGTCGTATAATTGTATTGCGTTCTCTGAATTTTAAAAGATATATAATTAATAGATATAGGTATCATTCGTAACGAATATTTGAATAATTAGAAAAAGCTGCTTAACTCGGCATAGAATGAGTAATGCGTGAAGCTAAACAATTAACTTAAAACTAACTTAACGTATGGACTTGAAACATTACATAAACTGTATACCTATAATTACTACGCTATGAATATATTTCTTAAATATATATTTATTGCTATTACTAGCTGTACCCGCGACTACGTCCGCGTGAAATTTCAATTATAAACACAGTGATTAATAAATTCATAGGATTGTATAGTGTATTAAAACGAGATCGACGATTTAACTGGCCGCACCCTTTGTGAACGATTTTGTTCTCCAAGAAGCATCGTGACACTACAGCATCTAGTTGTACATGGTATATATTTGAAAATCATTATAGCTAAGCTCATTCTTGACCGATGCACAGAGAGAAGTGTTAGTTACAGACATCAAAGTTGCTCGTATTGATCCACCCTATAATAATCCTTTAGATATCAAAAACTGCTTCAACTTACTATCCGGCAAATCGATAATATTCTTTGCGGCATTGTTGTAAATCCTAGCACTATTTTTCTAAAAAAAACTATTACTGGTCTTACTGCGCCTAAAACAGCGTCTGTCTGTCTGTCTGTCTGTTCGCGATAAACTCAAAAACTACTGAACGGATCTTTATGCGGTTTTCACCAGTGGATAAAGTGATTCACGAGGAACATTTTAGTATATAATTTGTCCAGGATTTTTTTATAATCAGGGCGGGACAACGTCTGCCGGGCCCGCTAGTATAGTATAAAAACAAAGTCCCGTACCGTGTCTGTCTGTTCGCGATAAACTCAAAAACTACTGAATGGATTTTCATGCGGTTTTCACAAGTAACTAAAGTGATTCATGAGGAAGATTTTGGTATATAAATAGTCAACGATTTTTTTATAATCAGGGCGGGACAGAGTCTCCCAGGCCCGCTAGTTATCACTAATGTATCCAAAGAGCAAATGGAAATGTGTTCCGTCATTGATTTTAAGCCCCAGTGCAGTATTTTTTCTTTAAAATTATTAATGTACAGATTTTGTACCGTTAGCTTTTTATTATATGTATAGATCAGTTATTGCGTGCGATTATAAAAGATATATACTTACCTTTAATAATCTTCTCACAAATGTTAAATAAATTTAAAGTGCTAAGTTCTCAACTTGTAATATTTGTCAGTATTCAAAGATCACGCGAATGATTTCGTTGAATGAAATTTAAGAATTCTATAAGAATATAGAATACATTTCAAATAAAATAAAAATTACTTCGCTCTTAGAAGAGAATTCATATAAGTCGTCTTTGTTGTTAACACCTAAATACCCATATAATAAAAGTTCAGTTTTTAAAGAGAAATTAACGGTCAAAATGTTTTTAATATCAATCGAACACATATAGACCTTACTTATAAATGCTAATGTTTGTTTTTTTACGCTCTCACGGCTAAATACTAAACTGATCGTCGTAAAATTTTGCAAACATTTTGTTCTGTTCTTGAGGCATACGTCAACCTTTCATTGACGGTAGTGAAGCGAAAGCTAGTAAACTGTAAAAATAACTTACAATACAACTATTCATTTAGAATTAATGTAAGAAACAAGTAGGATACATGTGACAGAAAGATTTAGGTGAGGTTTAGGGAGGACCGAAGTTCAAACTATTGATCCGCAACACATTGTTCGTAAGAATTGGCGCCAGTTCTTGTTTATAATTTCGATGTTCTTGCTGGAAGGTTACTCGGTGCAGTTTTTCTATCTTATTCAATTTATATTTTAAAAGTATGACAGAGGTTAGCTATCTTAAGTAATAGACTAGATAGAAAGCCAGTCAGATATATGTTCAAATTAATATTGTTAACTGTTGTATATGATAGTCAATTAGTATGTAGGTATATCTAAATAAACCAGTGGTATTATAGAAGCCACACAGTGTAGTTTGATTTACGATTCATAAACACAACAAACAACAACTACATTACAATTCGTTTTGCTCTCGAAGAGCGTGAGTTTTTAATCATAAGGACAAGCAATGGACATAACTGTCCATATCTCATATTCTTCTTCTATATATATAGTACTGATATAGCCAGCAAATGGTATTGCAGTACATGCTATTCTATAGCTACAAACGAAATTGTTTTGTTGCTAATTTAGTTTTAACAGAGTTCTTCCAAGTAGTTCCTTGTACATTCTAGGAGAGTGAGAAACATACAACGCTCGGGTTACTGTACATTTAGACCACTGCTCGAGAGCAGTACCTTTTTGTTCGAATGATGGGTACCCTTTGTTATTTTCGGTATCTCTGAGTAGATACGTGCATACAAAATTTCATTATGATCGGTTGAATACTTAAAGCATGACATCATAACATATAACTCTCATTCCCATTTATAATATTAGTAAAATTGCTATTACAACTTTAAATGTCTCTAACTGATTTTTCTAATTTAAGAGAGTGACTATATATAAATTTATAGCTGGAATGCAACGAAAGCCAAATAATTGAAATAGTACAAATTTAGTAACTTATTAGGAAATTTGCATTACCCAATGTCATACATTTCTTAAATACTAAATACTAATTAACGGTCCCCTCAAGTTTTATTTCACTGTTGTAATTAGTAAGTACAAATAAATCTAGAATTACGGGATCGAACCCACCACCAAATATAATATGTAATAAAATACAAAATATACAATAGTGGTGTGCGTGTTATTGTAGCCCGAGCTTAAAAACTTAAAAACTGCCATATCATTATTACGCGATGTGAGCACATACAATTTTCAATACCTAATAGTTAGTTACTAAAGAACTAAAAGGGGAAAGTTAGCAAATTGCTAAGTGTAAAATTAATTAGTTCCCTTGCAGAACTTAAAGGCAAGCTTCAGCGGCGATGTAGTTACACGTGTGTAGTTAATAAGTAATTTTCTGATTAATAATGTTGAAGCAATTTCATAGACCATAATAGTTATTCGAAAATTATATTAAAGCTTAAATTTTATAACACAATAACCACTTTCTTGCTGTGTATATTTAACGGCTGTAATGATATTTTGAGAAAGGAATTAATCGTTCTCAAGGAATTATAAATGCCATATAAAAGCAAAGACGACAAAGTACAGTACTCGACTTTTGATTTGGCAGGTCGGAGAGAAGACCGAGATAGGCATCTAGTTCGCTTTCATATACGGTCATCTCTGTTTATCATAATCATTGCGCTGTGCAACCGAGAAAATGCTTTAGAAAGCTGAAGTAAGCCGATCTTAGCCGTACGTCTCTCTCTTCTCCCTGCCGAGCTAAATCAGATGTCGGGTACAGTATAGGCGATGTACAAATAAAAAATGTACGTAATTTTTTTGTCAATGTTGTTGACTTTATTAGATTTATATTCATCCATAGATGATTATAAAATATTCACTAAATATATAAGTGTCAGGCAATATTCAAAATATATACAAAATATAATCATTTAATGAAATTCCAGATACGTACCGTATTATCGGAACGAAATACCTTAATGCGGCATGTTGTAAAAGTTGATTATGATTAATTGATAGATATTGCCATGTAAGAGAAATGGTTACACCCCACTACATACTGCTTTTTCTCGACCTCTTTATATCGTATACGAATGTTTGTGCGTGCGAGCAGATGAGCATAACGCGCGGCCGGTTGTATACCTCGATACTGAACTCATGGAAGTTTCATTAAAACTTATTTTTATTTCATTTACAATTCACAATTTTATATGAAACTAGCTGTTCCTCGCGGCTCCGCACGCGTTTTTTTAAATGTATTAAATAACTATGGTGTCATAGTTACAAATGTTTTTGAAAAATCATTTCTGTAATGCACACACCTACTTACAATCTTACATTACGCCATCTACTGTAACATGTAACGTGTACATTAGATATGTGAATACTAATAGTATATCGAATGGGATGGGATTTATCATCAGCAACATACCTGGAACTTTAACCTACTATGTACCACCCTCAGTGCTCATTAACACTATATAAGAAAGTAATGAAAATGTAAACTATACATTATCGAACAATATGTGTTAAATTTTTTATGATATAGACAAAACATGCCCATATTGTCGATATAATTGTATTATTATTATACGTTGCTATAATCACTGAGTTATGTAGATGCAAACGCGGTAAATAAAACAAAATGGCCGCCAAATTGACCAAAATGATAATATAATTCAAATTACATGCATTTATTCTTGGAGTCCAGTACAGCGCACGTCTCACGCGCTTGTTTACAGTATACAAACTATTTTTATTAAATTCACACGTACGACTGCATAGTTAACAGTTCATCACTTCATAGTGTAAAACAAAGTCCTTTGGTCTATCTGTTTGTCTGTTCGCGATAAAGTCAAAAACTACAGATCGGATTTTCATGCCGTTTTCACCAGTAGATAGAATGATTCATGGGGAAGGGTTAAGTATAATTTTTCAAGGTTTTCTTTTTATTATCGGGGGACAACGTCTTCCGAGCTCGCTAGTTATCTGCCCGTAAAAGTCGGTCCAACCGATTAGGAGATAGTAAAATATTGCGGACGAAGTCTTGAGTAACAAAATAAAATAGTCTAAGTTACTTCTTATAAGGTGAGTTATCTGCCAGTGAAAGCCCCGTGAAAATCAGTTCAAGCATTACGGATATTGCACTGCGGCCGAAGGCGAATAAAAAAACCTAAATTACTTTTTATGAGGTCTGCTATCTACCAGTGAACACCCCGTGAAAATCGGTCCATTTTGGAAATGGCAATACGGACGAAGCCGCGGACAAATAAAGTACAATATGTCAACCGCTATAATTTCGGCTATCTGCCAGTAAAATTCCCGTTAAAATAGATCCAGCCGTTTTGGAGATTACCCGGAACAAACAAACAGACAGAATATAAAAAACGATTTTTGGTAATTTGTAGCCATCCATTCATCAAGAAGTTGTTATTTTAATAGTACATACACAAACTTTATTTTTATAATACGTAATAGATAACAAAATTTGAATAGAAAAACAAAATAAACTTTGAAAATGTTTGCGATAGAAACTTACTACGTTACCATGGCAACGTATATAATAATAACGCTAACGATATCTCTCAAAAGGAAAAAAGTGCCCGATTTTGAAACATTCTTCATTGGTGCTCCGCTCCTATTGATCTTTGCGTGATGATATATAGCCTAAAGCCTTCCTCGATAAATGAGGTATCTAAAACCGAAGGATTTTCTCAAATCGGACTCGTAGTTCCTGAGATCATAGCGTTCAACCAAACAAACAAACAAACAAACTCTTCAGCTTTATATATTAGTATAGATAGATTAATAAGTGAATATGTACCTTCAATTAAATAAAAATTATTTTGTTTGCTTATTTTACGCTAAGAAATTTAGTTCCTGATGGCACACATTTTTTTTAAACATATCTCTGTATATATTTAAAAGTGTTTACTTTCGATTTATTCGATTCAAATCAATCAAAAATCTCTGTGTCAGAAGACTGGCAGAATACTATGATTACACCGCTTGAAACAAGAAGCATTACTATTCCATTGAGAAGGTAATTTCTTTTGTTTGAACTTTACTATTAACATATATCGACCTTGAAAAACGTGTAAAGGCATTGGCGTATATTGGACCGACTATGTACGCTATTTGCCTGATAAGCTTTCACAGCTTCACCGGAATAATGGGGCAAGTACCTATGGCACTGAGCCGCTTGGCAATAAACTCACGGGTATCAAAGTAGCTGAACCTCGGCTTGACCTCTTACCTTGAATGCAACATCGAGGATCATACTTAGCTAATCAACTATATATATACGAATTAGTGGAGTACACATGTGTGCCTTGCGAACTCAAATGTGTATTTTGTATGTGTCAGCTCGGCTAAGCTAAACTAATTAAGTTCGAAGAACAATAGTAAAAGAAATAAAACGTTTCCACCATATGTGTGCCTACCTTTGTGTTCACGTATGGGAGGGTGATCTGTGTTGTGTGAAAGGCAAATATAAAATAATGGAAAAATATATCCACCAATAAATTGCAGGTAAATATTTTTTTAATATCATAGGAGGCAAACGAACACGTGGATCACCAGATGTTAAGTGATCACCACCGTGTCTATATACTTGCAACAACATGGGAGTCGCAAGTGCGTTGCTAGCCTGTATTTGTGGGAGGGGGTATAGGGAAGGGGGAGTACGGGAAGGGAGGTGGTCTTCCGGCGCTCTCACCGACCGATCGAAACGCAACAATGCAAGCACTGTTACTTCACGTCGGTTTTCTGTGGGTCGGGTGGTAGTACCCCGGGTGAGCCGACCCATTCATGCTGAAACCAGTAATAGCTTCAACGTGGTCTACCACCTAAATATGATTGCTTATGACCCATTATCTTCTTAGTATGAGAAAATGCTCATAAAAAGTAGACATAAGCATAATACCTTTTACTGTCTTATAACATATAATAATGAAATATCTTAGAAGAAAAACTAGATGTTATGTTTAATATTTCACGAATCGTAATGCATCTGTCATGTCTTTTAGAATAAAACCGAGTCGTGTAGAAGACGCTTGCCATAAGTAATTGGATTTCGTTTCTAGGGTACAGTACTTGTATCTAGTCAAATGAGAACCTAATTTAATTTTACCATATTTTATGCGAAATTTGAAGAAAATATGTGAATATATATATATGTAGTGTTGAAGTCACCTGAAATGTTGCCAGAACCTGTACCTGAGTACCTGCCTGAGTCTCAGCTTGAGCCCTTGTTGAACCTCTGTCTGAATACCTGAACTCAACCCCTGCCTGAACCCTTTCCTTAATCTTGCCTAATATTTTGCCTAAACTCCTGCTTTTGTAGATGCTATTACAATACAATACGCGACTGGCAGGTAAAATCACTTCGTTTATTTTTGACCCAAAATTATCATCAGGTCTAAACCCCGCTGTATACATATATACATATACATATATCGGGGGAGCCACTATTGACCTGCGATACCGCGCTATTGACTATATCGGGGGTGTTACTAATGACCTCAAACGCTATTGGTTGAAGTTATCGGCTGTTAATTATTTACCTCGATGTGAGACGCCATGGGTTGGAGGTATCGGTTATTTATGTTTTTTTATGTCTTAAAGGGCGACTGACGACTAGAGGCTGGATATACACGCTCAGACAGTTGGGCTAATCACACCTGAGGATAATTCGTCGTAACTATAGTTAGTGTTGTGTTTCTGTATTGGTTAACGTTTTATTCGATTGTTCTTGGTTGAGTGATCGATCAAATCATAACCATGACGTCACTATGGATGACGTTATACTTCTACATGGACGCCATTTTATCGCTGCCCCGACGTATAAATGTTGATAATTTGAAAAAAAAAACTCAGTGAATTCAAGTCATAAAAAGTAATGTTTTTTCATAAATATTTTTAAATTCATGAAAGTTTAACTAGTAAACATATAGCTTGAAGATACTAATACTATTAAACACGCTATATAAAAATATACGCAGTAATTAAGTTTTATAAATTTGTGAATTTCACTCCGAAAAGTATTGGGGAAACCTAAGAAAAGATTCAACTTTAGCGAACGTTCTGAGGTCTTCTCAGATTTCAACAAAATAAATTCTCATAATTAGTTATGTTTTATTTTTATTTATTATTTCAAACTTGTTCGTTTCGCACAGAGGTCAATTGAAATTGGCAATATAAAGGGAAAGAGGAGTGATCGCAATTTGATAGAATTCAATTTGACGTGTTGCATGCGCATAATACTAAAGTCACCAATATTTGTTAGTCCTGATATAGATACAAGTCAGAGAGTCGTGGTAATTTCAAGGTCTGTTAAGTGTCTTAAGATTAGTGATCACATGCTTAGCAAAATTATCGAACGATTTGATTGTGGACTCATTCTGCATCAAACCCAAAATATCGAATGGGCATGTACGAAGATTATCACAAAACAATATGTGCTCTAGTCTCTTCGTGCTAAACTTGGGACAATCTTGAAGCAAGTGTTCAAAGTTTTGCACTGATGTGTTATCGCAACAACGTGTGTGTTATGTTTTATTAATAACTGAATGGTATTATGATATTTGAATTTATTATATCGTATTTCAAGATAAAATATGAAAAATAATTTAAACAGATGACTCTATACAAAATTATAAACGGAACCCTCTTCTCAATATCTGAACTTGCTTCTGGAGTGTTACTCAAGATAATTTTATATCGTTTTATATGAAACATTTTAGAGAATTAATAACATTTCTATACTATAATAAAACTGTAGCCAGGTCAAATCTGTACATTAAATATTTTTTGAAAATTTTGATCGGGGTAGACTTTGTTATCGATGTAGAAGCCAAAAATAATCTTTTTACAATTTTTGTCTGTCTGTCTGTCTGTCTTTCTGTCCCTGTGAACACGCATCACGCTGAAAGTACTGAACCGATTTTAACGAAACTTGACACAGTAATAACTAATATTCCAAGGTTACATTTTGGATACTTTTTGTCCCATAAAACGCAAGGGGCTCTCCAGGAAAACGAAAAACAAAAAAATGTAGTTAACGTAACTAGACTTTTTTGCGACACCTTAGTACAAGAGCCAGCAACGTTGGAAGAACGACAATTTTAGAAAAGCTGGTTCTTTAATATGAAGATATATTATGCCCTTCCAAACAGGATTCAGGATACCTGGTAGCCGGTTAACGTTATGTTTTTTAATGCGCATCACACCTTTACAGGTCAAAATTTTGATATATAAATAATTATAGGACAAAAAAAATCCCGGTTACTTATTAACGCTATTAAAACATGAGTTTATCACTGCCAGACGATTTTGTTATTGACAATAATGTGCCCGATATTCTTTATAAATAAAATAATTCATTTCAAACCATTTTATTTTTTCCATTGCAAAGAACATATTTCATTTTATATACCATTACGATATTGAGATTTCACCGTAAACACTGAAAAACAACGATAAACGTAGACATATGACTCGAAACTGACGTCATCTTGAATACATGCATCTATAATAGGCGCTTCCACAATTATCGCTATCTTTATCATACATAAAATGGGGTAAACATAGCATTAGCCGGTTTTAACTGGGGTGTTCATCCATAACATTTAGTTAGTTTATACTTCAATATAACACGCAGTCGAATTGACTATGCGAGCTTTCTTTATTATAGTAGTGCTCAGGTT
The DNA here is from genome assembly GCA_036509395.1 of Antheraea yamamai. NCBI lineage: Eukaryota > Metazoa > Arthropoda > Insecta > Lepidoptera > Saturniidae > Antheraea > Antheraea yamamai. The sequence goes on along the minus strand of AP028439.1, from coordinate 8,241,503 downwards.
AACATCTATAAACTTGAAAAATTCCAAAACCAGGCATGAGATTTATCGGGGGTTTCATTAAAAGTACTCCAATCTATGTTATGGAAAGCGAATTGAGCATATATCCGTTACATCTTAGGAGACAATATTTAGCTGGCAAAATTCTATTTAAATTTAAGTCATTCGAAAAAAAGGAACTAACCAATGTATCAGAAGAACTGTCCACCCTTTCCAATCACTCTATTGGCGTAAAAGAAAAAGACCATTATTAGTTTCTATTTTTTGTCAATATAAAAATACTCCAATTCAAACAAGTATAAAACATGAAATGTTCACTTTACACACCTGGGTCGATAACATTGATTTGCACAATATAATTAAAATAAATGTAGATGTATTTGGAAGAAAGGTAATATATTTTTAAAATAAAAGATATTTTTTAATATAATAATAAATATATAAAATTTTAAATATAGAAAAAGGGGAAATGTAAATGATGAAAATATTTCAATTATGCACACTGAATTGATAGCAATTGCAGAGGCCTTCTCATCTGCGCAATCAACTGAGTCCATTAAGATTGTTACTTTATCCTATTCGAGTCCATTAAGATTGTCACTTTATCCTATTCAAAAAGTGCTCTTCAACACGTAGCTCGATGTACCTCGACTTTTCGAGAAATACCGATAGCCTACACTATTTTGAAGCAATTACTAGATTTCAAAGCAAAGAACAAAGTAATTGTTTTACAATGGATCCCTTCCCATATAGGTATAACTGGGAATAAAAGAGCTGATCTTTTAGCAAAAGAAGGATCCTCCGAAGGTGCTCCTATTAATATTTTACCAACTTACTTGGATGTATGCTCAGTATTTAAAAATAGCTGTTACTCGCATAGGAAGGAATACTTTGATGAGCGTTTTAAAACAAAAGGAATATGGTACAGAACGATTCAGCCACATCCCTTACGGTCACCATAGATTGATGACAGTACGATTTGTCGTCGGGAAGCAATCACAGGAATGAGATTACGCATAGGACACATCCCATGTAAAAAGTTCGCGTTTAAAAATATAATTGACACCGGTGATAACCTGCAACTTTGGTGCAGACGAAGTTGCACGGGTCAGCTAGTCTAAGAATATAACTATATCAATATTATGTTTAGCATAAAGTACACAACAATAAAGTAATAAAAAATAACCGGATATTTAAATAGATATCATCCTTAATAGATTTACTTCGAATTACTTTTAATCCCATATATAATTAATTTGATTTTAATTCAATTTAAAATGTTCTATGCTGGTAATCTTCCGAATTTACATTAAGATTATCAAATTAAAGTTTAGTGTGAAATAGAAAAACATGAAATTAATTAATTTTTTTTCTTTTTACGCTAACATAAAATTCAAAGGATTTTTTTTATGTCATAGCAGACAAACGAACAGGTGGGTCACCTATTTTAAAGTAATCACCATCGTCCATAGACATCAACAACACCAGGGGAGTCGAGAGTGCGTTGCCAGCTTGTGTTTGGGGGAAAGGGAGGGAGAGGTGAGGTGGGCCTCCGGCGCTCTCACTGACCTAACAAAACGCAACAATGCAAGCACAATTTACAATACACATTTTACAAGGTGTACACACACAGGATACAATTTAAAACTGCCTTTTAATTGATACGCCTCGATTATAAAGTTGAATTGTTCAGTGGTAGTGCGTTCAAGGATTGCCTCGATCTTCGCGGGTTCAAATCTTATAATGAGTCGTAATGAACATAACACAATGGAAACAGCACACCAGACTAGGCCCCCCTCGACAGCGGCACAAGCCTAGGTCCGTTTCCTCGGCGTGGAGCCCTTGAGTACGCTGTCCGCGCGATACAGTGACACAAAATCTTACATCACTGCGACAACATTACACATATCACCTACACATACGTGCACGCATACACGCTTACACACGCATGTGGAAGGGTGTTATTTTTTTTTCCCTTATCAAACTGAAATAGTTTAGAATATTATCCGATATGAAATATATATGAGTTGTTGTGGTATGTATGCTTGGTACACATATATGTTTCAACAACTCATATATGTATGAATAGTTAGCTTAGCTTAGGTTGGCTCTGATAGGTCGCGAATTACATGTATCAGGCAACAGCCACAGCCAAGGTGTGCCGCGCACCCTTGAGCTAGTTGTCGAAATAAAATTGGCTGAGTGCCTTAAGCGCTCGCCTTAGTAGTCCGGTGAAGCTGTTAAGACCTTGCTTGGTCAATAGCGTAGTCAGTTCGAAAAAAAAAAAAACAATGGTAATAATTTTCTAATTGCTCACAATCTATCTCGTTCAAGTTAAAATCCAATCTCTAAGCAACTATACGTTTTCTAATAACCGCTTGTAAGAGCTGTTCAGATCTCATCTTCAGATTTTATCGTTATTTAATATCAGCACTTCACAAACCCTAGGTTTGTGATAAAAATTGTATACTGAAGAATTTCCTGGTAAACCCCTCCCTCCCACTTCTATTGCACATAAAGTAACTGCATAGATATTTCCGGTTAAGTTATTTATTAAATCATTCTTATGTCGTTTTTAGGGATGTTCGATTTCCACGGTATAGTGAACTCTACCAGTAATGCTCGTCTGAAATGTTTTCAGTAATAAAGTTTATTTTTTAATTAAATAATTCTGTTATATATAATATCGCCCTTAGTTAAAACGAATGAAATCCAAAGTGATTAAGGAACAAATTAAGTATTAGATGAAATTAATTTTCATTTAAAATTTAATACTTCAAGACAGGTAATATTTTGTGTAGTGCTCGTAAAACCAACTAGCTAATATAGATTTTTATATAAATTTAAATTTCAGCATTTACAGCAGAGGTACTCAACCTTTTTTTTAATCGGGCCACAAACACGTTTCACTCATGGTGTCGCGGGCCGCAAACTACAAATATTTAGGCATTAAATAAAAAAACCTAATTTCAAATTAACGACGTATTAATGTAGTGAAAAATTGTTGTCCATTAAAACAAGCTTGGTATAACCCTTATATCATAAGGAACACATTGCGGTTATCTGGGATCTATTTAATTTACTCATCGTGCTCATAGTTTTTCTGATGGGTACGAAATTTAAAATAATTGAAAATAAAGTATAATCGGGTGGGCCGACTACAAAAACCCAGCGTGACGCAGGTTGAGTATAGCTGGTTTACAGTAACGTACTATTTACGATTTCAAGTCTAGGATTTAAGCTGATTTTTATGATATTTTTATCTGTATAACTGTTGGTAAGCTCCGGCGACACCTAGTGTTACAAATTGTGTTTACTTTTCAATTTCGTTCCAACGAGACGAGTTCTACGCTGTTTTTCTACATCGTCGCTTCCAATTTCAGAAGTAATATTTTAATTTAAGACTACAGTTTTAAAGTTTTCTAAGTTTCTCATTTATTTGTAAACAAACTATATAATTGGATTATAAATTAATACCGCTCTATGTACATTTATACACCAGTATTTTATTAGAGACGATAGAAAGACAATTTTATCTTGATTATTTGTAGACTGTGTTTTTCTTTGCTGTTGCTGTTGAATGTTATTATTGGTTTAGTACCTTTTACCAATTTTAAATCGCTTCTGTTTTTTTTTTATAATCTTTGCTTAGTCCTTATCAGAAACCGTAATTATATGTAGTCTAGTACTCTGGAAATTTCTCTATCTACCAGTTAAAATCCATCAAAATCAGCTCAACCGCATGCGATAATATATAAATACAACAATAGATACCTTAATTTTATTTATGTATAGTTAAGAACAACTCTCTCCGCTATTTCTCAGCGGATTTTGATTATTCTTTTTTTTATTTTGTAGCTATTTACGAACTTTAAGTATTATCAATAAAAAAAAATCGATTTTTTTTATCCCTATGGTCGAAGTTCGACCACTGGACGTTCACTCGTAAATCAGCACTCTGTGTTCTGACAATCCAGACGTCACGGCAATTACGATAAGCGCATATTTTTGGTAGTTGGTAAAGCCACGCTGACGCTATTACTGGTTTCAAAACGAATGGGTCGGCTCGACCGGGGTAGTACCACCTGACCCACAGAAAACCGACGTGAAGTAACAGTGCTTGCATTGTTGCGTTTCGTTCGGTCAGTAAGAGCGCAGGAGGCCCACTTCCCTTATCCCCTCCCGTCCCTTCAACCCCTCTCCACTCAAACACAGGCTAGCAACGCACTTGCGACTTCCAAGATGTTGCAATTGTCTATGTGATGTTCCACGTGTTCGTTTGCCACCTACGATATAAAAAAAGCCTGTGTGCGATGTTCTGTTGTTTCCATTTTAGAAATAAGTGAGTTATAAGAAAAAATTATTAGCGAATAAACACTCTTAAAAAATTAAGTCGTACGCCTTGACTGGATAATATATGTACTGAAATATATATCTAAATACAAATTTATTTCAATCAAATTAAAATTATACAATAATTAAAAAAAAACGGTTAACGCACAAAAATATAGTAATAATAAAATTCGGTTTCCTAAATTTATTACACCATTTATTCCAAACTCCGTTTAGAAAATTACAAAATAATTGTTATAATTTACTACATCAATCAGAAAATCGATTACAATAAGAATATTGTAAATTTTATTGAACAGGATTTTGATCAACATATATTGTAATTTTTAATAGTGACATCTTTATGAAAACACAAATGCAGATGAAGACGCGTTTGGCCATTAGTATATCGTATAACCAATACAAAATAATAATAAAGTTGCTGAAAAAAGTATTGTAATCCTATACACGACATTTATTACGTATACTAGAGTAATATATATGTATACTAGCGGGCCCGGCGGACGTTGTCCCGCCCTGATTATAAAAAAATCCTTGACAAATTATATACCAAAACGTTCCTCATGAATCACTTTATCCACTGGTGAAAACCGCTTGAAAATCCGTTCAGTAGTTTTTGAGTTTATCGCGAACAGACAGACAGAGAGACGCGCTAGGGGACTTTGTTTTATACTATGTAATAATAAGTTGTATATAGTAGAATAAATATTCCTACTACAGAGAGTGTATGTTCATGAAACTATTGTTATCCCGTTCACGACATTTATTACGTAAACAAATCAAATCAAAATACTGTTTATTCAATTTAGGCCCTGAGAAGGCACTTATGAAAGTCAAAACTACCACCTGCTCGGGAAACAACCCAATCATCGAGAAGATCCGCCAAGAAACTCGATCTGGTTTATCTTTTCATTATACATAACATACTTTATAATTATTACAACATAATAGACATATACAATTACATCCATTATTGTTGGATGCACAGAGAGATGCGTCATTTCCAGACGTCACCATCGTTCACATATTGCTACCTAAACGAGAGTTATACATACGTTTAAAAGCTATATATAGTAGAACTAGCCGACCCGTGCCCACTTCGTTGGGCGGTAATAGGCATTATCAAGCTACACCTTTTCTCTAGAACTCAATCATGTATCTCTCATAGGTAAGGCAGCGTTCATAAGAAACGTTTTCGTTCGACCATTTTTTCTCCGACTCCCCAGATATTACCCCCTACAACCTCACAAACTTTACCTCTTTATAATATTAGTATAGATAATACAATTAGTTAATAGCTTCCGCCCGCGACTTCGTACGCGTGGAATAGTTATTTTGGGCTAGGTCGCAGCGGAATCTCTCAAAAGGAAAAAAAGCCCCGATTTTAAAACATTTTTCATTGTTTCTCCGCTCCTATTAGTCTTAGTGTGATGATATATAGTCTATGACACTCACAAATAACGTGGCTTTATATTGGTAAAAGAATTTTAAAAATCGGTTTAGAAGTTTCTGAGATTACCCCCTACAACGTCACAAACTTTACCTCTTTATAATATTAGTATAGATAAATATTTATACTACAGAGAATGTAAGTTTATGAAAATAGGTAACTAAATCAAAATTTATTGCTACGTAACGCAAAGTCTTGGTTCTTCGAAATATAAAATGATTATATAAAGGGGCAAGTATTTCAGTATGTTATCAAGAGATGTGTACATTTTGAAAATGGATGCTTTTAATGCAATTTCGTAGGAATGCCGCAGCGAGCTTGCATTGTGCGCTGAATTTTGAATATGTTTTAAGCAAATTGCTTGTCCGTACTTTACCATCAGCAATACATCTCGTACTACGGATATTAGAAAATAAACGTTAAACTTCACAAAATGGAAACTTAGCTCCCGAAAGGCGAATGTAATCTACTGGAATCCGACCGCGACTTTGTTTGTTTTTTTTTTTTTTTTTTTATTGTAGCTCGGCAAAGTGACTGTACTGTGCCTGATGGTAAGCACAGTACAATCCAAAAACAATGGCGACCACCGAAAGACATACTATCCATCGCCGGTCGCCGCTGTCATGCCGGCCTGCAAGCGACCCAGTCAGGGACAGCCCCCCCCCCGGTTGCTGGATATACACCGGCTGATCCCGGAACGCGACACGCCCAAACGTGCCACTATGGCGGGTGTTCCACCAGGTGTACGGTGGTCGCGATCCAGTCGGGTACAGACACCCTACTGTGTCTGCTTTTGTATCCTTATAAAGGATTGTATTTGCGTGGAACCCTATTTTTTCCTCGAAAATAAAAGTATCCTGAGTGACTTCTTATGATATAAGCTATCTGTCAGTATAAGCCCCATCAAAGTCGGTCCAACGGCTTCAAAGATTAACCGGAACAGGCAAAAATGTTTAAAATTAAAATCTGCTTTGGCGTCACACGGGAGCACTTTACATACCTACTGCAAACCAGGATTACACGACACATAAATTTGACCAATTGATAAGCCTAAATAAAACATTTCAATGTTATACCGTAACCAACAGTACTCCCATACAATGTTTTTGTGTTTTTCGTAAACATACGGGGGCGTGTGTAACTGTATACATAACCGGAACTCTGGGGATGTGAATTATTTACACGTCTTTTGCCCTTTCTCTGCGTATAATATATTCAGTGTCGGCGCGTGTCGAAAATTGTTTGTGCAAAAACATTTTAATGTTGGCATTTTTTTAAACATTCTCGCTTACGTACATTTCAAAATGTTTGTAAACGTATAATTTATGGCTGTTGTATGAATATTTTTATAATAATTATGTAACATTGACTGCGAAATCAGATGGAAAATATGTATATACTAACAGCAGCCCGTGACTTCGGCTTTTCATTACCATCTTTTGCCTTGCCAATACGAGTGAATGTAAATATGACTTATTCCTAGTGAACAGTATTATTTTATGTAGATGAAAGGTACCTTATATTCCTCTATAGAGTCCTGAGGACGTGCATGCAAAATTTCACGATTAACGGTTGAGTAGATAAGTCGTGAAATCTAAACAAAAAAATTAACTCACTTCAGTTCGGTAGATAGTGACATAAATCAAATAAATCTACACTAACGTGAGCGGATCCGCGAGCAAAATCTAGTTAATAATATTAGGAGAACAACGTGCAATATCTTCGTGTAACTCGAATGATTTATACATCACATGCCGAAATAGCTCTAAGATGTTAGCATCTTTTCAAAGTCACTTAACAACTTACTTAACAATTATTATTATAATTAGGCCAATCTGAATAATATCTTTATTAATTATAGCCTATATGTTATTCTTTTGTATTAGCTATATTATTGTAAAGTTACATCAGAATCCATTTAGTAATTTTTGCGAGAAAGAGTGACAAACATCCATTCATCGTCACAAACTTTCACATTTATTACATTAAAGTAGGAATATGGTTATTAAAACGGCGTTTACTTATAATATCATTATTTATTAAAATCAATGACGGTACATAAATTGTCAAATTAGTTTATAGTATTATCTAATTAAATATACGACAACAGTGAAATGTTTTTTTTTTTAATATCACTAGAATACCCAAAAGTTATTATACGTTTTTGGTAGAAATAGAATTTAATATGATAATTATTGAATATGCTTTTATTTGTGCTTGAAACGCTTAGCTCGTAATTAATATAGACGTAATTACAGCGGGACTAAAGTGTGGATATTTTATGAAGTAGAAATTATTTATATCTACATACATAAAAACTATATGTTTACGAAAGGCTTTTGCCATAAGGAACTTCTTTTCACTAACTATGAAACTAGCTAAAGACAAAAAAGTATGTCTGGCCAATAATATAATATTTTAAAGGCAAATAGATACTACAATTGTATGTATAGGCAACCGAGGTCTTTTAATGAATTTAAATCAATTTGCCGACTTTCATTAACAAAAAGTTTCTGTGTTGGTCAGTAACGCACCGCTCATATGGGAAAGCTCGTGTAGCGTAGAACAGCGCTAAGATGTGACAAGTGCCATTAAACTAAATTCAACTTTGTATTAAAACTACCTACGTCCAATTACAAAGATCGTCAAATTACTGCCTTTTTGAAGTTATACTCCTTTTGGCGCGTCACGAAAAACCGACACCCTGAAGTTATTACGATGCGCGCGCACACCGTCACGAAAAACCGACACCCTGAAGTTATTACGATGCGCGCGCACACCGTCACGAAAAACCGACACCCTGAAGTTATTACGATACGCGCGCACACCGTCACGAAAAACCGACACCCTGAAGTTATTATGATACGCGCGCACACCGTCATGAAAAACCGACACCCTGAAGTTATTACGATACGCGCGCACACCGTCATGAAAAACCGACACCCTGAAGTTATTACGATACGCGCGCACACCGTCACGAAAAACCGACACCCTGAAGTTATTACGATGCGCGCGCACACCGTCACGAAAAACCGAATTTAGCTATAGTCAACATTTTGTTTCTTTGTATTTGTTGTGTGTATTTCTTTGTATTAAAACTTTCAATGTATTAAATATCTTTTTTCTATTGTTGGTGTCGTTTTTTCTACACACGTAGAATAAGGCGAAAGATAAAATTTTTGAAAAGATTTTTATCTTGTTACGCCAAAGAAGTATAACTTCTAACGCGTGTACATAAGTACACACACAGTTTTTTTTTCTATTTATGTAAAATGTCGAAGTACTAATGAAGGCAAAAAGTTAACGTACGTCAGAATTTAACGTAATCATATTTTTGGCTCAATATAAACGCAGAAGATGCTTGCTTGCCGTGTCGTCTGGTGTTGTGATATATTTGAAATTACTTCAATTATTTATCTCATTTTTTTGTAACTCCCTAATTTACCGGTTATAATTTTAGACAAATCACATACTGGAGCAAGCCAAGCTAATTTAAGACGCTTTTATATATAGGCAATATAAGTCTAGATTTAGCGTAATGCCCATTTTTAACTTACTAAAACAACCTCGCATAAGTATGATTTAAATTTGATTATAATAAGACTTATCCATAATTCCTACAAGAGATCATAATCGAAAAAGATATCAATAGGTAATAATGTAGCATTAACCCCAGACCCATTGCGCTGTTGTGAATTTTATTAAAGTACATTAAAAGTGGAGAAATAACGAAGCAACGTTAACCCATAAACAAGGTAAGCGGAGTAATAAACTTTAATCATGATGCTGGCCTGTAATTTAACTTCGTAATACACTTTTCGTGTAGACAGGAACATTTTATTGCTTCTGCTGGCGAGATTTGACAAGACAGAAAAGGGAAAGAGATCTAAGAAAGTGAGAAGTTTTAATAACATTATGCCGACAAATTTCAGAGGCTACTTCTTAAAATTTTTACTTAGGCTATTTTTGCTAAAAGGACTTTTACATTCGATAACAACTTTTCTTTTAATTTTATACTTAAAGAAATGTGTTGGAACAACGTGAACGCAGATAAATGGGAAATAATTAGAAAAATTGTTTGGGACGCTAAACATACTTTTAAAACAACGGTCGTCTTTGATTCTCATTATAATTTATATTTCAAATATGTGTAATTAAACAGACAAAGAAATATATATATATATAGATATATATATGATAAACATATATATATATATCTATATATATATATGTTTATCATAGGAGGCAAACGGACAGGTGGGTCACCTGATGTTAAGTGATCACCGCCGTCCATAGATGCTTGCAACACCAGGAGAGTCGCAAGTGCGTTGCCAACCTGTCTTGAGGAAGAGGGAGAGTAAGAGAAGGGGGAAGAGGAGGGAAGGTGGGCCTCCGGCGCTCTCAGTGACCGAACGAGACACAATAATGCAAGCACTATTACTTCACGTCGGTTTTCTGTTTTTTAGTAAGTCTCAAACAAAATCTCATTCACATTTCGTGTAAATCATGCATAAGTATGTGGAGTTGCACGTAATGCGATACATTACTGATGTACGGTAGAAATGCGAGTTGTGAGAGTATTTCCATGTTTAAACTATGTAAACATTCTATTACATTCCGAACTCCCGAGCAATTAAATTACATATTTTTTAAATTAATTTATTGTATACCTTTTATACATTTCAATACAATATCAAAATTAACATCACTAATCTGCATCTAATAGCGTTATTATAATTTTCTGAAAGTCCAGTCACGATGTATTGTCCTAATGATCTTTGTACAGACTTTGTACTAATGTTACGTTTTAGATTTAAAGCTATATTTTTACGCCAAAGAGTAGCAAATAAGCAGACGGCCCATCTGATGTTAAATGGTTACCATCGCATGTGCACAATAGGAAGACCAGAAGCATCACTGTTATATTGCTAACGTTGAAGGACATGATTCAATCCCTTTTTGATGAAGTCTTCTCATAACCATGGGGAAAACCGTACCAGGTAACCATTTCCACAACGCTAGTGTGATCGTAATTAACATTCTAGAGAACCTTATCATTGTTGCTATTTTGCTAGGTTTAGGATATGTAGATGACCAACCAGCCAGAGGCGAAAGGTGTGGAATGGCGATGAGGACATCATATCAAAAACACCTTCAGAACATTCCCTGTTGTACATGCGGTAATGCACTCATAAAGTCCCAATATCTCTACGAAATTCTAATAGCTTTAGATCTATTAGACCTATGTGGTCTAGACCGCATGTGAATTCGTCAACAAAAGCTATCGACAAATTTAATGACAATGAAATAAAACGATATTATTTTCACAATCATAAAAGACATTGATCCATCAAATATGATAGCAGAGAAAAATAAACTACGCATTTACTAGTGTAGGTATACCCACGAATTTGTTTAGACTTTCCATTCATGCGTAGAAAACTTAATCGTAATTTTAGACCAAGGCAAAAGCAGTGAAGATACTTAGTCTGGATTTCCAAAAGCCTATTATCGCAATAGGTGCGCGCTTAGTGGAGAGTAAGTACACTTGAATTATTTCAGAATATACAAATAAAAAAACTCGTATGTCGGCAAATATGTTTTGTATCTATAAAACTTTTATATTTATCCAATATAGAACACAATGGAGAATCCTTTGTAAAGATCGTAAGTTGTTTCCATACAAAAGGCCTGGAGATCAAATAGGCACCTTGTTTCGGCTCAGTGGTTCTATTAAATTATTAGGATTATACAAAGTTTACCGTTTACCTGTCGAATAATATTTAAATTATTTTTTACACGTGACTGAACTGATTATTTGCAAGTATTCAGGGTAAATAGATAGAGAAAACGTTTTTAAAGAAATTATATGATGAAATAAAAAAAAACCATCTTATTTTCTTTCTTGAATCGCTCATCTATACTTGAATACGGTAAATAACAAGAGATTGAGCTTTTTTTTTATTTCTTTGAATACACTACTTTGTATAAATACTAGTCAGATTTAGAGATAATTTTACAAGATCGCGTTACACGGATTTCAAACTTACCTATTCGTGTTGAAAGTGATTCTGAATTTTAAAATAAAACGTAAGTGACACCGCGGCATATAGCTATTTAATTTATAATAACGCAAATTGGTATAAACAAGCCATACAATATTATTTAGATGATGGCTATATGAATATGCACTCCACAAGGCAGAGGAAGGCAGGTTATCTCAAACTCTTACTCAAGTCGAGAACACGTCACACACCTTTTTGGCTTGGTAGTGGAGACTACCATGCGCTTCATCTACTTGACCCGGTAAGTGTCGATCCTTCCTAAGGGACCTACGTTTTGCGCTCTGAGTTGTGACACATTTTGATGAATCGGTCGGGGCCGTATCGAATACTAATTCTCCTTAACCTCAGGGGCTTGTAACAATATTACCAGGGTGACAAACGTGCCCGTGTTTATTGCTCGCAAGTTCTATCTACGACAATCAAATGTCGTCACTTCTCTAAAATTCAAAATTCAAAACACTTTATTCAATTTAGGCCCTAAGAAGGCACTCATGAACGTCAAAACTACCACCGGTTCGGAAAACAACCCAGTCATCGAGAAGAACCGGCAAGAAACTCGATCTGGTTTATCTTTTTAACAAATATATATAATATTTAGAATAATAATATATTCTATATAAAAGTAAATTTCACAAACGTTTTTAATGGATGCACAGAGATGAGTCAATTCCAGACATCACCATCGTTCACATATTGATCCACTCTATAATAGCCTTTTGACACCAAAACCCGCTTGACATGGCGCTTAAATTCACAATCCGGCAAATCGGTAATATCCTTTGGGACTTTGTTGTAAAATCTAACACTATTTCCCAAAAAACTGTTACTGGTTTTACTAAGTCTAAAACGTGGGACAACCAGTTTGTCACAGTTTCTAGTATTTAGATTGTGCCGGTATTTTACGAAATCTAGCTTTTCTAGGTTCTTACGGACATACATTAAATTGTCAAGAATGTATTGGGAGGGCAGAGTTAAGATACCGTACTCCTTGAACTTGGTCTTTAAGGATTCGCGAGGTCTCATATTGTAGATTGCTCGAACTGCTCGTTTTTGTAATAAAAATATGGTGTCTACCTCAGCTGCTGTCCCCCACAACAGAATGCCATAAGACATTAGGCTATGGAAGTAGGCGAAGTAGACTAACCTAGCAGTGGCAATATCAGTTAGCTGGCGAATCTTACGTACTGCAAATGCAGCAGAACTTAATTTGCTTGCCAATTGTTTAATTTGAGGACCCCATTGTAATTTTGAATCTAGTGTGATACCCAAAAATACAGTATTATCAACTAACCCTACAAAATTCCCTTCGATCTTAATGCTACTATCAATCTGTGGCACGTTAGGCAAAATAAATCTCATACATTTTGTTTTACCTGTATTAAGTACTAAGTTATTTAATGCAAACCAATGAGAAATTTCGTTTAAAGTATTATTTACGTGCCCAACCTCTGAATCTGTCCTTTTTACTTTAAATATAATTGAAGTATCGTCTGCAAAAAGCACCATGTCAGCACAGTTATTGACCATTAGCGGCAGATCATTTATGTATATTAAGAACAAGAACGGTCCCAGAATAGAGCCCTGTGGGACACCAATTCGCGTAAAGGATCCTGCAGAGGTTACCCCTTGTATGCTAACTTTCTGACAACGATCTTTTAAATAAGAGACTAGAAGGTCGAGAGAAGATCCACAAATACCATAATGTTTTAATTTTAGAATAAGCGTACTATGGTCAACGCAATCAAAGGCCTTAGACAGATCGCAGAACACACCAATTGCATCATGCGAATCCTCCCAGGCCCTCAATATATAACTTATAAGCGTTGCACCCGCGTCAGTAGTGGATTTCAATTTCGTGAAACCAAACTGTCGACCATCCAGAAACTTTTGCATATTGAAATAGTCTACTAATTGGTTGAGCATAATCTTTTCAAAAATTTTACTTAAGGACGGAAGTACAGAAATAGGTCTATAGTTTCCAAGACTACTTCTGCAGCCTGATTTAAACAAAGGAACTACTTTGCTTATTTTCATTAAATTGGGGAAAGTTCCTTTTGCTATACACTGGTTAAATATATTAGCCAAATGTGGTGAAATAGTAACAATTAAAGACTGTACTACTGTTACCGATATACCCCATATGTCTTCGGTGTGTTTTAAATTTAATTGCTTGAAGGTCCTTATTATTTCACCTGCGCTAATAGATAAGAATTTAAATTTTGAATCTATAGGTGCACTCATATTTTTTAAAAGAGCTGCTGCACCCTGGGCTGATGATGTTATATCTTTTGTTACTTGTAAAGGTATATTAGTGAAATAATCTTGGAAAACAGTTACTACCTCTGTACTTTTGGAAATATGTACTCCGTCGACATTTAGATTAAGTGAATTATCATTTATTTTATTTTTACCTAATTCTTTATTTATAATATGCCAAACAGTTTTGGTCTTATTTCTAGATTCGAGAACTTTATTTCCGAAAAACTTTGCTTTGGCAGCAATACAAACACGTTTAAAAACTTTAGAATAATTTCTAACATAAGCATGAAAGGATTCACTACTTGTTAGTGATCTCCTATAATAAAGATCATACAGTCGATCTCTACTTTTCTTAATGCCTGTTGTTGCCCATTCACTAAAACTAGTTTTTTCCTTTACATTAATAACCTTTCTTGGGCAATGTTTACTGAATTCAGTGCTTATGATACTAAATAAATTGTCATAATAACAATCTGGATCTTGATTATTAAAAGTTTTGGAAGATAGACATTGTGCAATATGATGATTTAAAAGATCTAGTCTACTTTTCGATATAAGTCTAGTTTGTTTCTTGCAGTCAGCACTAGGTTTATCATAACTTATTTTAACAAGGAGTCCTTTGTGATCAGAGCGGATCCCAGTAACAATACTACTGCCAATGGTCTTGAAGTTACTAAAAATATTATCAATACAAGATGCAGTTTGAAACGTACATCTGGTCGGCTCATTAAAAAGAGGATCCAGGTTAAACGACTTGAATAAAGATGTGAACTTAGTGACCTCCGGTGACATACTTAAGATATCTATATTAAAGTCACCACAGACCAAAACCCGCTTATTACTATTCAATATTCTCATAAGAATTTCCTCCATTTTTTGTAGGAATTGACAAATATTTGATGATGGAGGTCTATAAACACAAAGTATAATTAATTTATCCATCTCTGCACAAGCCACTTCACAGATACGATCTATTGAGAGACTACATATATCTTTTCTATCTTTAAATTTTAAATTATTTTTTAATAATATAATACAACCACCACCGACAGCGATTGTTCTGTTAAATACACTGGCAACCGAAAAATGGGGTATATCGAATTGCATCTTGTTCGGTTTAAGCCATGTTTCTGTAAAACATAATATATCTAGTCTCTCTCTATTTAATAATAAGCCTATGTCTGAAATTTTGCCGGAGAAGCGATTAATATTTTGGTGATATACCGTAATATTACACTTCTCCTTTGTCTTATCTACTAGTTTAAAATTTTTATCACAGTGTCATTAGGTGAACTATATGACACTGCAGCGTCACTTAACCTATTTACATTATAAGCTATCAATGTAGCTATGTCACACTTATACTTTTTGGGAAGAAACATATTTTCCCGCGTTATTATAAAGTTGTTAATAAATTTATTAACATCAAAAAATATAAATTTGTCACTATGACGACATGTCAAGTTGTATAATGAAGTATTTAACATATGAATGTTATTGTTATTTTTTTGTGGTAGGGAAATTGAATATGGAAAAGCACATAACATTATACTGCCCACATTCAATTTTAACAGTTTCTCTGATGTCTTATATAAATCAAACTTTTTTACATCGGAACTGTCCCCTATTAAAATTACAATATTACATTGACTGTCGAAGTCTGTGTTCAAGATTTTATCAATTATTTGCTTATATGTGGCACCAGGCATACAGTAATTAATCATATTGTCATTTAATGATTGTGCCAACATAGAACCCATACCCCTACCAATCCTATCACTATAAACTATAGTCTTGGTAACAACAACAACAACATTGACATCTGACGATGCAATCCTGTTCATTGACCGCGAAAGGGGACTTTTAATGGTCATATCCCCTCTATCTCTCTTCAGCTATCTACTTTAAAAATATAACTATCTTGCAGTATGAGGCAACGGCGCTCTCCTCCATCTTACCATCAATTGTCGAGAGCGAAATTCCAGAACCGAACACCACGACGAGCTGGTGGCGGGTCATTCTTCAAAAGTTTACTACGCTCCCGAAACAACTGTGTTCCACTAGGTCCACGCGTACCTGTATCACCTGTATATGGGTGCCGTGCTGGCTGGTTAGCCATTCAGCCGAGCTCATCACCTAATTCGCTGGCACTACTTGTCTATCACTGGGACCTATTGGAGCTGTGACATCAGCGCCTCAATTTCGAGAGGGCGAGTCTTTCACTTAGTTCCAGATCTTCCACGCATCTATAGTACAAGGAAGTGTACGCACACTACGCAATTTTCGCATTACATCCGCCGGCTTGATACCTCAATTAACTGCACTAAAAACTCAATTCGCTACAGTGACCCTTGAAGGTGCACTTAACATGCACATGGCTATACTGTATGTACACATCTAGTGGGGACTAAATAAGAAGTCAATGATCGTCGCCGAGCTTCTTTGCCGCACTAAGCTTAGACACATATAACTCTGTAGTCTGTCATAAACATAATGCAAATTACATATTGTCAAAACAGCGTAATAATAAAATATAAAATTACATTGTTCGAAATGCGGTAAAACAAATTAAATCCAAAAACATAAATGTTGTTACAAAACAATTCAACGGTTCGCGTTACAACTTACATAAATAAGTCCGAATACATTATATATTTATACATTTTATTATTCGAATAGTTTGATTTTTAAGGCATTAAATAATTGAATAACTGTAAACATATTCCCGTTCCGTTTCCTAAAACAGTGACAATCAATTTTAAAATGTCAAAATATATTACCAAAAAATTAAAGTAGTGATTGCCGATTATTTTGTGATTCGGATACTACAATTAATTTTAACTTTTAATACATAAAAACATTATGATAAAACCAAAACATGATCGTATAGCTCTCTTAATACCCGCTTGGCTAGATACCACGTTAAAGTGGAAAATCTGTCGCCAAGCACCTATAAGTAAGTGTACTTTGGCAGCTTTACAACGGCAGTTCGTGTTCAGCTTAATGTGTAACATTGTCACTTAACTTTAATCACTTAACACAAGGCTGTATACAGTATGGACTTACCACCACTGCGCCTCAAGAAAAATCATTGACAAAAGACTGAACTGATTTAAGCTGATGTTTATTGTATTGTCATCATAAAAATAATAAAAGACAAAACATAAAGTTCAGATTCCAAATAATTTAACTGTATCGAGTTGTCAACCTTTGTCGATGTCATGCACATTTCAAAGACACGTAGGTGTATCGTTTGGGCTATAAATCAGGACGAACGCGCACTGTAAATCAGGTTTCTCGCTGAAACAACAAAACTTATCTGGGGTTTCATATGCAACATATGGTCATCATATATATATATATATATCGTCACCAACAATACCAAGACATCATCACAGTCTCTTGGAAGCTCATAGGCCATTCTGACACGATGGAAGATCCTAAGGTAGGTAAGGTACATATAATATACATGCGTTACATCTCTACTGTTGTTAGTAGAATTTTATCATAAGCGATCTTAAGGCCCGTTTTGGGTCTTCACAGATGAACAGAAGGCCATCAACTATATTTCAGTGAAACATAATGTTAAGTATAAAATAGTTAAAAGCTGTATAATACTTAAATACCTATATTTATCAAGCATCTCTGTAATTATGATCACCTCTGAAAAGAAAAGAAAACCATTAACTAGCATTTATCGACTAATAATGAAATTGGATCACAAATACGATTAATTATGAAGGGTTTCTGCCATACTTTGTACTTGACTTTGTACAATTTTTTTACTACACTATAAGAAATAAGTTA
This sequence comes from Antheraea yamamai, assembly GCA_036509395.1. Lineage (NCBI taxonomy): Eukaryota > Metazoa > Arthropoda > Insecta > Lepidoptera > Saturniidae > Antheraea > Antheraea yamamai. The sequence goes on along the minus strand of AP028439.1, from coordinate 8,223,572 downwards.
AAATAAGCAAGCTCACAAAACTCGAAATAAGAAAAGCAATTTATCTTCCAGTTAATCAAAAAGTAATCTTACTTCGTCTATAAATTATGAAAGAAAACTTGTATGTCAAAAATGGTGATGATTCATAAGCTGAACCGACTTAAAACTGACGAAGTTTCATAATCAAACGAACGCTTACCTTTGCAATCTAACTTTGTAATAAAGAACTGTACGAAATATTTTAGTCTTCTAAACAACCATCTGTTTTATTTATAAAAAAAAAATGAATTATTGAACAGTGGAACAGCTTTACCAATTGGGTTATTCGTAGAGAAAAAGGTAATCTCTTCACGTAATAATATTTGTGTACACCTTCAACACTTTTTTTAACTGACTTTGTTATCATAACCGCTCTTTACAGCTTCATCGGATTTTTTTTTCTCGAACTAACTACGCTATTGACCTACCAAGGTCTTAACAGGAAGCTGAAGACCGGACTACTGCTTCATCGGACTTTTTTAGGCGAGCATGTAAGACACTCGGCACGCACTGTTGGTGCACTCCGACAGCTGCACTTGAGAGCCAGTTCCCTCTAGATTTAGCATGTTTAACGTCTTAGATCACACCTGAAGATCATTAGATGAGATTAAACGCTAAAACATTATATAGTATACATAAATACAATAAATAAAAAAAACAGAGTTGGAAGGTTCTATATATCCGTGTACGCAGGGCGCTGAATGAAAAATCTAATATCACTCAACCCCGAGGAAACTCAACAATTGCCGCTCATGAATTTTAACGAGACATTTTCTTTGCGACGTCTAAAGTAATCCGGCCACTTACTTTTGCACCTGGGAGGAAGGCTTGGCGAATAGTTAACACATACAAGCATGTACAATAGGAGTGAAAATTATATATAGAGTACGTGTATGTATATAATTGTTGATATTTACTAATCTATGGTTCAAATAAATAAACAACTAAAATGAAATCACCCTCAAATTGAGAATATGTCACCAAGCATCTATAGGTGTTTTAGGCAGGTAGGTGGACTTGAGAGCCAGGTGCCACATGCGACCCGCTCCACCCTACTATTTCCAACGTGTACTTTATGCTACAAATATTAAATCCATACAAGATTTATATTTATATTCATGTTTAGATATCGGGTAAATACATAATTGAACCAGTGTATGTGTCTCATTTAATTACATTTTCTTAATAAAAATAGTTTTTCGAACTTTACTAAGTAGCCCGCAAGCCCACGAGACCCCGTTATAGAGTCCTTGCGATCCTCCACCCTCCCTCCATAGGGGTCACGACCCACAAATTGAAAAACACTGCTTTAGAGGATATAGTTTTTTAATACAAAAAAAATCCTTATTTAATCTACATTAATTGAAAAACAGGATGTGAAAAATCTAGATTATATTAGATTTTTTTTTGTGTTTTATTCATGTTTTAAAAGTGGTAGAGCCACGCTGAAGCTATTACTGGTTTCAGCATGAATGGGTCGGCTCGCCTAAGGTACCATCTACTACCATCCGACCCAAAGAAACACCGACGTGCAGTAACAGTGCTTGCATTGTGGCGTGTCGTTCGATCAGTGCGAGCGCCGGAGGCCCACTTTCCCTCTCCCTCTGTTTTCTCCTCCCTCTTCCCCCATACACAGGGTGGCAACGCACTTCCGATCCCCCTGGTGTTGTTAGTGTTTAACGATGGCAGTGATCACTTAACATCAGGTGACACGCTTGTTTGTTTGCCTCCTATGACGTAAAAAAAAGCTATTAAGAATATTAGCTATTGAAATATAACTTACCGCTGTACCATATGCTCTTATTTTGTAGAATGAAATGGTAAGGTAAAACTCAATTACGTTAACTTTAGTCAAATAACTTTGTTCCGTATTTAATATTTTCATCACGTAATATGCGGGTCGTAATCTTATTAATAAAAAAATTAAGTCAAAAAAATCCGGTAAAAGCGATTCGAGGAACAATGTAGATAGTTTCTACGTAGGAAAGAGTGACCCAGTCCATTAGTAAAACGGATGCCATCGCAACGCTGTGTACCGTAGCACCAGATGAGACTTTACTAGTGAAGAGACACGGGTTCATAGGAATAGTATATATCTCTTAAAACATTAATTTAATACGACTTTACTTATTATTTATATTTTAGGTGGCCTAAAATTTGCATCGAGCATCGACAATCGAACCATTGTCATTGAACTTGTACTGTATAACTCAATAGTAAAATCATTAAGCTGTCTTCAAACAACTATTACATATACTTTGTTTAAGGCTGGCAACGCACTTGTGACTCCTATGATATAAAATATATATAAAAAGTAATCAATAAACTTGCAACGTATTATCGATAGCTCCGACAAGGAAAAATGTACTTTCACAACACTAGAGAATGTCGTGCCAGAAGATTATTATCCCAGAGATTACCATTCCGCAGAGCCAAAATACTGAAAAGAGTTGCGAAATCTCCATACTAGCTTACTTTGAGAGGGTAGCCTTTAACATTTATGCAAACACAGTTTTAATTAATACATAACGTTTTTCTCACAACAAGCGGATAATACTAATGTTATTCATTGCTGTACGACATTTAAAACGTTTCATTATGATTATAACTAACATAAAAAATTAAGCAGTTAGGTAAGTGAAACGTTTAAAAAAATTATAAAAGGCTTGTAATGAGACCCACATTTCAGGTTCATTCAGTACCTTTTTTTATATGTGAAGATCCCTAATGGATATTCTTTTTTTTTCTTATATCATAGGAGGCAAACGAACAAATGGGTCACCTGATGTTAAGTGATCACCACCATCCATAAACACTTGCAACGCCAGAAAAGTCACAAGTGCGTTGCCACCCTGTGTTTTGGGGAGAGGGGAGGTGGTTATCCTGCGCTCTCACTGACCGAACGAAACGCAACAATGCAAGCACTGTTACTTCACTTCGGTTTTCTGCGAGGAGGTGGTACTACCCCGGGCGAGCCGACCCATTCATGCTGAAACCAGTAATAGCTTCAGCGTGGCTCTACCATCTTTTAATACCTCTATTCATACCGCTGGGCACCTGAGGATGGGTTATGTACAATTCGCACGGACTAAAACCCTATGGTGCCTTCTTACACCTTTTGGCCGGGGGAGCAGAGGCTGTCTTACCGGCACTACGTCTGCTTCCCCGACAGATGTTCGTCCCTCTTAAGGGACCCCGTCTGTGGTCTGAGGCGTCAAGATAGTAGACCCCTCAAGGTGTGGATGTTGGAGCCCCGCTGACGAATTGTGGGAGTTGCATTGGCCCAATGCGGCAGCACCACATGGGTCTGTGTAGTTTACACTACTAGGGCGTCGGATATACCCGTATCCATCGTGCAGTACCTGCGATTATAAAGTAAATTTTCAAAAAAAGTATTAACCGACTTCAATATCAATCAAAAACCCATAAGGCACTAAAAAGCGGAAAATAAATAGTTTATCAAATTAACCAAATTAAATAAAACATATGAATATGTGTGCTACCTAGAGATGTATTGGAACTCGGTACCAACCGAAATATCACATTTGTTCCAGGTAGAAATGTATTACAGAGACGCGAGAGTGGACTTAAACTTTGTACCTATGTAGATGATATGATTTTCGGTTCGCACCGACTTCCAATACATCTCTAGGTAGCACACATATTCATATGTTTTATTTAATTTGGTTAATTTGATAAACTATTTATTTTCCGCTTTTTAGTGCCTTATGGGTTTTTGATTGATATTGAAGTCGGTTAATACTTTTTTTTTGAAAATTTACTTTATTTTTCCATTTTTAGTGTACATAAATATATTTTACTAGCAGTGCCCGCGAACTCCGTTCCGCCTTAAGTATGTTAAAATATGCGCATTTTTGCGGTATGGTATCTATCGGTATGGTATGCGATATGGTTTCAATTGGTTGTACAATAAGTAACGTTTGGTACGAACGCAACCTTATCAATAATCCGCGATAGTTTCTACCACCAACTCGGCTATCATCGCTTCACACATAATTCACCTTAAGTAATGTAATTACAATGCTTGCGTTATGTTGCAACACAGCAACGAACATAAGCACAATAGGCTCCTAAGAATTGAAGAGTTTTTTTTATAATATCGGTGGCAAACGAACATACGGGTCACCTGATGGTAAGTGATCACGGCCGCCCATGGACACCTGCGACACGAGAGGAAACACAGATGCGTTGCCGGCCCTTAAGAAAGGAGTAGGCTCGTTTCATGAAAGTTTTCTTACTTTGTCACGGATCCCATGATCAGAACCTAACCAAATTCTCATCAAACTACCCTTGAAGTACATCCTTTCCAATAAAAAATGAATCATCGAAATCGGTTAGCGTGATATTGAGTTATTCGTCTATTTGTCGTTTACATAATTAATGCAAATTTAAAACTTATACGCTTTTGCACTGGATGCCGTTGTAGGAACTGGACCGAATTGAAATGGGACCACACGGGAAGTACCAGCTTTCAAATAAAAAAAAAATAATCAAAATCGGTTCACCCAGTCCAAAGTTATGAGGTAACAAACATAAAAAAAAAAAAAAACATACAGTCGAATTGATAACCTCCTTCTTTTTTTTGAAGTCGGTTAAAAAATACAGAGTTATTCAATGGATTATCTGTTTAGGAACATTTACCGGGACGACAGTGTATATGTTGTGTGGTGATTGTGGTGGAATCGCAGAACCAGCCCAGACTTTAATCAAGAACCCGGTAAGTTCCGTTCAAAATCCTGCCGTTAATTATTACACCTATATTTTCATACACTTCCACCATTATTACTGTAAAGTTTCAACAGAATTAATTAAGTAGTTTAGGCGTGAAAAAGTATCAAACATCCATTCTAACTAACAAACTTTCTTGTTTATGTTAACTTGTATTGTAATTTATTAAGATATTGATATATCCATAAATAAATTATACTGTTAAAAATATAGAGCACAGATAACGAAGTTGTGTAAAGGCATCAACTGTATTGATAATTGTGCAAAAATGAGGGGTTGATATCTCAAAAATACAAAAAAATTGTCATTACGAATTCAATTATGAAAAGTGTGAATATTTTAATATACAGTATTTTTTTAATCTATATTTACTATATTTTACCACCTATGTCTTGTAAAAAGTAAACATAAACAGTATTTAAACCACAAAAAATGAGAAAATGATTTAAAATAACTCAAGAATCACTGGTTAATGGTGTGACCTATTTCCGGCTCATTTTCAGTTCAAGAGATTGTACAATTAATTAATGGTGTTTCGGCCACATCTCACAATGTAACCCTCATCAAACTTACACCGTGAGGTACATTTCAACCTTAATTTACTGTTGAGAATGCTATTAGAGTGACTTTTATTTGGAGTACTTATAAGGATTCCTCTGATTTTTACAAGTAAATAAAATGTTGGAATAACTCTTATTTCGGTAGGACGGTGCTCATTTGCAATGTTGAACAAGATTTTTTTGTTCAAGTTACGACCATTTCTTTAGAAATCAAAACTTGGTACAGGCGTTATTGTGTTGCTATTTTGTACGGGAAGTTTTTGTATTATTTGAATAAGGAGTTTTGAATAGAAATGTATTAAAAATATTAGTCAAATAGTTTTATGCGTAGACCAATAAATTGATATATACTTAAAAGAATAAATACATCTTACAATTAAATTTGAATGTTATTGGAATATATTTGATAAAATATTGTTGGAAATAAATGAAATGTCGGGCGCTCGCAGTGTTGACTCACATAAAAAGAAGACTGGCAAAACGCAATGGAGGAGTTCGCGAAGTGGCGGAGGCGTCCCAGCTGCCAGAGCTGACCGTGGACACCAGCCCGAAGATCATCTGAGATGCCTTTGTGAAGGCATTATCTACCGCAAATACCTTAGAAACCGTCGAAAGATGCTTGAGAGCCCTGCAAGTGTTGCATAAAGTCGATGGCCGGGCCTCTCATGAGAAAACCACGTATAAACGTTAAGCAGATACCCATGTCACCCAAACCTCCGCCAGATGGCGCCGAAGATGCCGTTATCGCCCACCCGATCGAAGAGGCGACAAATAGACATTCCCGTTGAGGCGGGAGGGGAGAGAAGCCACCGTCAGAGGGGCAACCCTGGAGCGGTTCCGGCTTCGGTGGAAACGTCGAGCCGACGAACCATCAAAGGCCCTTTTCAGGGCCAAACAGAGACCCCTTCTACATCACGACGAGCGACCACTAGCCTGCTTACGGACCCTGCCGCCTCAAGGACCTTGACCACCGCTACGCCCACCAGACTCCGCACCTCCGTGCCTGCACTTCAACCACCGCCTGCGGATGCGCGACAGAGGCCGTCTGGAGGGACGTCAACTCGGACAGAAGCGTACGAGGGTGATATTCTCACTCTCGCCCAGCTGATTACAGCTGGGGCTCTGTCCAAGGGGATGGCACTGTACCTGCGCGTCCAGGAAGCCGCCACCGAGGGCAAACGGCCTTCCTTCTGCCGCCCGCGGTACTCTCACGCTGCCCGCGATTCCCGACATTCCGTCAAGCCCGCTCGGTGGAGCGCTGCGTCGCAAATGCAGTGAACCCGACGCAGGGTCCACCGTGAATCGTGCGTCATCGCTACCGACCTCATCAGACGCCCAGCCACAGATCAAGAGAACCTGCAACACGAAACCCGCGCAGCCGCTAACAACGTAGCGCGCCTTATTCAACACCCCAGTGGCGCGGGTGGCCGCATCCACCCCCGTGCCTGCTCTGCCGCGGAGGCAGCCCTAGTACGCGTCGATCGCAGCGCCACCTGCGCGCGATCCGCAATCGAAACCAGTATCGCGCCCGCGAAACCCTAATTTGATGCCTCCGAGCGATAGTGCTGCCGCCGCTACATCAACCGCCGACCAATCAGAGACTCCAGCCTCACCCGGCGCGAGGGGCCCACGTTTTCCGCCGATTGTGGTTGAGAGCCACCACGACTGGTGCGAGCTTCTCCCACAGTTGGTGGAGCACGGGCCCAACTTCCGCGCGTACGAAAACTGGATGAGATTCATCCCAAACGACGCCGAAGAGCATCGCATCACCATCAACTACCTGGAGAAGCTTGAGGGGGCGTGTTAGTTTACATATACCCCCTCCCACACACAACAAGGCCTGAAGGTTGCTGTCCGCGGCCTGTCATGCGGACTAGATCCGCAGAAAGTCATCGAGGCTCTCCGAAAGGAGGGTTTCACAGCCAAATACGCCCGACAAATTAACGGTCGACGCGGCAGATCAGAGTGCATTTAGCACGTCGTCCTGAAAATAACGCTGGATCTTATACCCGCTATATACGATATCCACACGCTTATGTGCCTGCCTGCAATAAATATAGAAGCCTGGAGGGAGGAGCTTCGGCTCGCGCAGTGTTTTCGCTGCCAGAAGTTCCGGCATTCCTCACTGTAATGCCATCGTCAGATCGCCTGTGTGCGGTACGGGGACTTCGCCCGCAACTGTGACCGCCCTAAAGAGGAGCCGGTAACCTGCGCCAACTGCGGGGGCGCCTACTCCGCAAATAATAAAGCACGCTGTCCCGTCTTCAAGTGCGAACTACGGAACCGCCGGATAGGCACTTTGGCACGGACCGGCCGAGTACGCACCACGGAAGCCAAGCCGGTGGTGGAGGAGATGACGCCGGCAAGCCTCATGGCGCCCCCCAATAACCCGCCCCTTAAGGGTTCTAAGAAAACCCGCCAGAGAAAAAGGAAGAGTGTCTCATAACCACAAGAAGATACCCTGCTCGATGAGCTGTCAAAGAGAATATATGCTCTCACAGATGCCCGAAAACGAAGCTGAAGACAGCCTACCCGGAGGAAGCTCTTTCAATCAGAGCTGAATTCGGGGACAAAATATCAAAATATAAGCCCTGCTGCACAACAAACACGCCGCACACACCGGTTGATGACCACTTAAGGGAAAGAGCTCAGACGCCCACAGGGAGCACCGTCAAATGGCGCTTCCGCAAAAACAAGGCACCCCGTGGAGGGGAGAGCGACGCCACGGCCAGAGGAGCAACCCTGATACCGTCTCCCCGCCCACCCCGCAAGGGGTGTTTGAGAAGAATCTCCGAGTGAGTGTTGACTCACTCTTTCGGTGGCCGTCGTAGTGTAGCTTTGTCCGAACTCATGTAGGTTATTTATAAAGTGATTACGAGTTTATTGTTAACAGTTTATATCTAAATTGACCAATTTTCTTTATTTTTAATAATTAATAATTGTTTCTATTTCTAACAATATATTAAATTTGTCCCAATAAAAACTGTAATATTTGAAAAAACACGGTGATTGATCGCAGAATATATTGATATCAATCATTCAAATATGCTGTTAAAACTTTTTGGAATCGTCAGCAATTACAGAAAATAAAAAAATTAAAGTTATTAAAAAAATCAATTCACTTTTCCCTTAAAATGCAAATATAAGTTTGTTTGTAACGCTTTTACATCCTAAGAATGAATCCGATCTTCATTAAAGTTTGCATACATGTTGTGAGGGGTACAGAAAAGGTCATAGGATTCCTTTTAGCCAAAAAATAAGTACTAATTCCGAGATAAATGGTAAAATTTACATTAACGTGAACGAAACCGGAGGCAAAAGCCATAAATCAGAGCCAGTTAAATAATTTAATTGGTATTTTTTGCAAATATTTCTTTATTATATTACACTGGTGTTTAGTATCGAATACTAAATTTAGTTGTATTACAGATTCCTTTGGATATATATTATGTTAAAAAAGTATCAAGTGAAATGTATATAATGAGAATACAGTTCCTTTGAGGATCGATCACGTCAAAACTGCTGAACCTACGACTATGACTATTCGATAAGGAATTAGTCATAGATGGTTCTAGGGTACTTATCTTTTGGATTTGTATATCTATTTGCCATTTTTAATGTATAATGGGACCGGTAGAAATCATCTAGTATATTACATACAATCGTAGTAACAATCGTTCTGGCCCCTTTGAATATAGCCGTAAGGTGGAGCTTAGACATAATATAGACAATTTTTAAGAATTTTGTAGGTGGTATAGGCACGCTGAAACTATTACTGATTTCAGCATGAATGGGTCGGCTCGCCCGGGGTTAGTACCACCCTATCACAGAACACAGACGTCAAGTAACATTGCTTGCATTGTTGCGTTTCGTTCGGTCAGTGAGAGCGCCAGAGGACCACCTTCCCTCCCTCACTTTCCCAACCCCTCTTCAAACACAGGCTGGCAACGCATTGGCGACTCCCCCGGTGTTGCTAGTGTCTATGGACGGCGGTGATCACTTACCATCAGGTGATCTATAATATATAAAAAAAATCTAAAATTGGCATTTATTTATCCTTAAGTTGTCTTAATGTTATACATATAATAAATTACATATTTATAGCCACATTTGTGTTATACACATCTATATTTAGAGCGGTCAAAATGTTTGGCGCGAACAGTACTTGTTTTTTATTCGAATAAAATATATTCACTTTTATATATTCAATTTATCAAGACAGCGTAAATTGATTCAATATTTATTAATGTTTACGACAGTTTTCAACAAACTAGATAGTAAATTCAATCAGTGCGGAGCGAGGCCTCCTATTTTTATATTCATAAGTAAAACCGCAAGGGGATGGTACTGTAGTTGAATAAATTCCTTTGAGGACGAGGGATAAAACAATGTACGTTGGGTCGAGGTTAGCACTCACCTGTAAATACTTTTTATATATAAATGATTATATATAAAACGATCTTTGATGTGTTTTAATTAATACAATAAACGAAATCGAAAAAAAGTGTAAACGAAGAGTCTGCGGAAATAAAAAAAAATGGTTGTCTGTAAAGTCGGTTTACAGACGAAAATTTTACGTGATAATGTTATAAGAAAGCATTGATGAAAAATTGCATACTTTTATTAATTGAATTGAATGAGTATCACAAAATTGAACAAAAAATTGACAAAACAGTTCACGTGTAGGTTGTGTACTGCCACTGTCTCTCTTCAACGCACGCATCGGCCGATGGAGAGGAAGAGAAATGTATGCGTCACAAGCCGAATGCTTAGGCCGATCGCGCCTCTGTCGCTTGCACGCTTGGCTCTGGTGGAACAGGACAATGAGTTATGCTTTTTCGTGCGCGCAGTCGGCGTTCGTCGATTTTAAGACGTTATCACGTCAAAAACATATACACTGAAACTTGGTTAAATGGGACCTGGATAAATGAGAAAGCTCCATTTTTGGGAGTTACAATGAGGTCCCGATACTTTTTCATTGAATTACCTCTATTAATGGGACTTTTCGAACCTGGTTAAATGAGATCTGATTTCTAGGATTTATTCGAAGTTTACCTTTATAATTGGAACTCTGTAACTCAATTCCCTCTATAAATGAGACAAATTAATCGGGTTGGGACAGGCTTTGACACTTTTGTTTACAAACATTAGAATGTCTTTCGCACACGCTTTTGTCAGTACCTACTATTTCAGGTTTTGACCTACAAACAAGGGAGTAAAAGTGTACAAATTGCCCAAACGTAAATATAAAACGTTATCAGTATTCAGTGTTTTTGGCTGGACGAAAGAGACTAAATGTACTTTTCTGTTTCCCTGATAGCGTGTATGCAAAATTTTATGATGATCGGTTGAGTAGTTAAAGCGGAAAAAAATCTGTTACAAAACTGAATGGAAGGTAATGATTGCCATGCGTTACAGGGGTACTTCTTTTTTAAAGTCTTTCCAAAGTAACTTTTATTAAGAACACATGTATTTTAATGCAGGAAGACACGAAGTAAGTATTTAATATTTTCTTGAGTCATTCGACATGTCACAGATAATTATGAAAAAAATCCTTTCCCCTTTGATTATAGGTATACAGAATCAAAGCATTTCCCGTGACTATTTGATGTCATAGATTTTTAACCGACTTCAAAAAAAGGAGGAGGTTATCAATTCGACTGTATTTTTTTTTTTGTTTGTTACCTCATAACTTTGGACTGGATGAACCGATGTTGATTATTCTTTTTTATTTGAAAGCTGGTACTTCCCGTGTAGTCCCATTTCAATTTGGTCCAGTTCCGACAACGGTATCCAGTGCAAAACCGTATAAGTTTTAAATTTGCATTAATTATGTAAACGACAAATAGACGAATAACTCAATATCACGCTAACCGATTTCGATGATTCATTTTTTATTGGAAAGGATGTACTTCCAGGGTAGTTTGATGAGAATTTGGTTAGGTTCTGATCATGGGATCCGTGACAAAGTAAGAAAACTTTCATGAAACGAGCCTACTCCTTTCTTAAGGGCTGGCAACGCATCTGTGTTTCCTCTCGCGTCGCAGGTGTCCATGGGCGGCCATGATCACTTACCATCAGGTGACCCGTATGTTCGTTTGCCACCAATATTATAAAAAAAAACTCTTCAATTCTTAGGAGCCTATTGTGCTTATGTTCGTTGCTGTGTTGCAACATGACGCAAGCATTGTAATTACATTACGTAAGGTGTATTATGTGTGAAGCGATGGTAGCCGAGTTGGTGGTAGAAACTATCGCAGATTATTGGTAAGGTTGCGTTTGTACCAAACGTTACTTATTGTACAACCAATTGAAACCATATCGCATACCATACCGATAGATACCATACCGCAAAAATGCGCATATTTTAATATACTTAAGGCGGAACGGAGTTCGCGGGCACTGCTAGTAAAATATATTTATGTACACTAAAAATGGAAAAATAAAGTAAATTTTCAAAAAAAAGTATTAACCGACTTCAATATCAATCAAAAACCCATAAGGCACTAAAAAGCGGAAAATAAATAGTTTATGAAATTAACCAAATTAAATAAAACATATGAATATGTGTGCTACCTAGAGATGTATTGGAAGTCGGTGCGAACCGAAAATCATATCATCTACATAGGTACAAAGTTTAAGTCCACTCTCGCGTCTCTGTTATACATTTCTACTTGGAACAAGTTTGAAATTACGGTTGGCACCGACTTCCAATACATCTCTAGGTAGCACACATATTCATATGTTTTATTTAATTTGGTTAATTTGCTAAACTATTTATTTTCCGCTTTTTAGTGCCTTATAGGTTTTTGATTGATATTGAAGTCGGTTAATACTTTTTTTTGAAAATTTACTTTATTTCAGCATACGTTCAGTAGAATCAATGTAAGTCACATTTGAACTATGATTCAATAAAGTTTTTACACGACATAAAGCGATACAAGTCTTGTGCTAGAAATTTTTATTTCTTGAAACATTAAACTATAAATTGAGGCTCATTCCTTGATGTAGAGAAACCATCTTGATTGTTATTTGCTTTGACAAATCAAACGCGTCTCGGTCTGCCTTTACGTGACCAATCAACAGCAATCAGTCTTAATAGATTTCGGCAACAAAGCCGCCGATTCAGAGAAATCTGTTCTCGAGCATCTGGAATGAGACGCCTATGTTTGTGGGTAAGTACGTTTTTTGTAGGATAATGAAGCTTTAAGAGGAACATTTTGGATGTTAATTGTATAGCTGTGTTCAGTTATGTTTCCTTTAACTAATCACATCAAATTTAATATTCCTTTATGCTTCCTCAATCTAATAAATACGTCCTATATGTCACATTCCTTTACTAATTTAGGTCTTTCCTCTCCGATTAACTGAATATCTAGGCCATATAATATATTACATAAAACATATGATATTTTCTTAAATATACGAAATAAATTTAAAACAACGGTAGAGAGATATCAGTCATAAAACAAAGTCTTTATTGGTTTAGTATTTTCTGTCTCTTTCTGTTATAGTTTGTTTGTTTTCATATTATTTTATAATAAGGTATTTAGAGTAACAATTGGTTTTAGTATTTTCTTTCTCTTTTTGTTATAACTTATTAGTTTTCATAGTGTATTATGTTAAACCATTAAATTTCTGAAATAGTTAAAAAAATACTTTCATTAAAATTTCATATATTGTTGGCTGTGGTCGTGTAATTTAATTTAATTACAACATTGTTACTATTACTATATTTGCAATGTAATATAATGTTGATGATCGATAATAAATAAAACATCAAATAATGCAAAAATATAATAATGATATCCAATCCAATCCAACCAACGTCACCGATTTTTGTTTACAAAATAAATGTACCTAAACGCCTGTAAATTATGATTAGCAAAAACATACGCCTGCTATATATCGTAGGACCGTATTTGTAATTCTAGTGCCAGTGTTAGGAGCTAAAGTTGTCATTTGTATGGGACTCACGTATGCATGTAATAAAATGGGAATTTTTTAAAAGTTATATAGCGTAATGATAAATTATTTAGAAGGTTAAGTATTAATTTGTTACATAATAGTGTTAAAAATATTTCACTTTTATATTATGATATCAACAATTTCTATGCAGTATTCTATTTGATATTTGTATGATAAAAAAAATTGAGCCGTCACGGGACGCCTGGCAGATGTGATACATCGAAATTGTTTTGTATAAGTTATATGCCTAAAAGAACAGATTACGACAGAAATCAGCTATGGCATAATGAAAAGATAAAATGTTACAAATTTGTTCCATAAAATAATAACTGATTATTTATTTTATTACATAAATATTCATTTTTATCAAATATAAAATACAATAATTCAACTAGACACAGGCGCGGTGTCATTGGCGGCATTTTTCAAAGGGCGTTGGTGAGTGCCGCGTAGCACTTGTATAACGAGTCGTCGACAAAACAATTTGAATCGTATGTTTATACAGATAGGGTTGCAGATGTTTTTGAGTATTTCGTTAATAGTGCAAAGTTCGTGTTTTGCGTCGCCATGTCGCGCCAAGCCAAAACCAGGTTTACCCGCGCCTATACACATCAAAAAATCTGACTATTATCATGCCCGTCAAACGGTATGTATTTAGTAAAATAAGTAGTTTAAGTTTTACTCCATATTCGTCCATAAGATCATTTTTGAGAGTATCTATTAAATAATACAGTAAATTCAGAATGTAAATCAACTTAAAACATCTTATACTATATCCGTGTTATTACAAAAAAGTTAAATACGTATTAAATACTTGGTTTAAAAAAGTTTCCTAATAAATGCACCGCGCTCGCCCGAGGCAAGTTCGTGTTATCCTTTTTCACAAGTCTAAACTAACGTAACCAAAGCGAGACAAAAGAACAAGATGGCGACCGCGGTGCATTTAATATGAGACCTTTTTAAAGCCAGGGTTCAATACGTATTTAACCTTTTTGTAATAACACCGTATAAGTCTAAATTGCCATGTTGCTATACAAAACATCCTAGAATTTTATAAAATACTAGCTTTTGCTTGTGGCTTCGCCTGTATTAAGGTAGATTTAGCCTATTCCTTTGAAACAGTACTCTTTTAGGGGTGAAAGAAATCTTATTGATGAAGATTTTTTTTTATATCATAGGAGTCAAACAGACAGGTGGGTCACCTGATGTTAAGGGATCACCACCGTCCATAGACACTTGCAACACCAGGGGAGTCGTAAGTACGTTGCCAACCTGTCTTGGGGGAGGGGGGAGTAAGGGAAGGGGAAGGGGAAGGGGAAGGGGAGGGGAGGTTATCCTCCGGCGCTCTCACTGACCGAACGAAACGCAACAATGCAAGCACTGTTACTTCACGTCGGTTTTCTGTGAGAGCGTGGTACTACCCCGGGCGAGTCGGCCCATTCATGCTGAAACCATTAATAGCTTCGGCATAACTCTGTCACCTACCAAAAAGTTAGGTTGAGTAGGTAAAACTAGAAAACGAAATAAATAAACAAACTTACATTCGCATATATAATTCGAACAAGTTACGCTCGCGGCTACATACGCATTTATTATTATGTCTATTGCGATTACTATTTCCTGTAATATGGTTGAGTTTTAGCAATACATATGTTTATTCTGTAAATACTTTAGGTAATGTAAATATATTCGAATATCTACGCAGTATCACGCCGTTTACTATGACGAATAACGATACAATAGTTAATCAGCGATAGCGCCATCTAGTGGTGCTGTAATGAGATGTATAGTATTAAAAACTTTGCCATGAAAATAGGCTTCGGAGTGAAAACTTTCATGATGATAAACTAAATGGTATTAGAGTTTATTAATTTTTACTAATATTATAAATACGAATGTGGGTTTGATTGTTAAGATTTGATGCCTTATGTACCCAACCGATGATCGTGTAGTGTAGAATATACGTAGGAAGGTGTACTCCCATTTGTACGTATCCTTCATTCGGAAAATTAATACTGTTCTCAACTGTAAATGCATGGTGAGGTTCTTGGAGAGTTCTCTAAGTCCGCCCAACTAGCTACCACACATAGGTTGAAAATCAGGCGCCAAGCCCATGTTGGTATATTCCGGCAGCTGCACTTAAAAGCCAGTCCCCTCTAGACTTGGCGTGTTTATCAAGTCAGATGACGTCGTCTTTTAACATCAGATTAGATTGTGGTCAAATGTTAAAAAAAAGTATTGAAGAACGCGTGCAAAAGCTAATCTCATATATTATACAAATGTTAATTTATATATAGATTTTGTATATGCTGTAAACACCTAGAAAATATGAAATCCATGCGAAGGTGCCCGCGCATTGGATTCAATTTGCGCATAATATTCAATTTGCCCCGTGTCAACTTAACTGACGAGTGGTCCCCAAACATATTTGACTATCAAACACAACGTTCCCGCATTACTTTTATTACTGCTTGATGAAATTCGTAAATGTAATTGAATATTTTATTAGATCTGTCTAGGAGCGAAGACGTTTGCAATTCTTTTAAATTTCTAGCAAATTGAATTGAATATATACACTTTAATTATTTTCACTAAGCTCGATTCGCGTTGGATACAATGAATGGCCAATTAGTTGGGACTTGTACTGATAGTAATATAAATTTACACTTTTACCAATTATCTTAGAGAAATATAATAAAATTAAAGAGCTTAATATATTAAGAAAATACGACCTACTATTTAGCATAACAATTATATTATTTTCGATTATACGTTGTAATGACGCGGGTTCGACTTCAAAGGAGATGAGTTTGAAGATTCTTACGTATGGTAGACCTTAATGGCCTCAGTCGACACTGATCGTCGTTCCGGTTAGCACCGACGGAGAAACAGCTCCAAATATGCCGATAATTGGTTTTGTTCAACGCACTCCGTTACGCATGGAGAAATATCAAACTATATCTTAAGGGCGTTTCGGTAAACTGTAATCAAATTCATGAAGATGAATTAATATTGAAGCTAGGTCGTTTTGGATGCTACACACTTTAATAAGTAACATAGCCTACCCCGTGTCGAATACGATCCACAAATATATTCGCTGTCTTAACAGTGATGATTTCAAGTGTACTTACTTTATTATTACAGTGCACAAAACGATTAAACCTTCACTTTGACGTCTCATCCAACGTTCATCATTACATCATTACATAGTATAAACCAAAGTCCCCTACCGCGTCTGTCTGTCTGTTCGCGATAAACTCAAAAACTACTGAACGGATCTTTATGCGGTTTCCACCAATGGATGAAGTGATTCACGAGGAACGTTTTGGTATATAATTTGTCCAGGATTTTTTTTATAATCAAGGATTTTTTATAAATCTATATATTCCTTTTTCCTAATACCCGCACTTAATCACCTCATCAATGTCAATCGCCAACATAACAACTAGTGACATCTATCGGTGTCATACATACATTAACCGGTGATCATTACAACGTATACGTCAAGTAACCTAATACTCTATATTTAAAAAACAAATTATGAAAACCGCTAAAAATCCACACATTTTCCTTATATGTATATATAAAAATTCGATGATTGTTTGTTCATAACGGCTAGTAATTAAGTAATTAAAACAACATAAAATTAAATAACAATATATTTATAGCTTTCCGCATATCTATATTACTTATGGAGAAGGAAGTTCCCTATCAGCGATCCAATTTTCAGAATCGAATTTGTAATTCCGAAGAACAGACAAAGAACATTTTTATAAATATTATATATAAAATGCATCCTATATGTTTCTTTACATATAACACCCAAGTGAGCTTTTTATCCGATTATGACGTAGTGATTGCACTGTGCCACTGAGAAATCTGGAATTCATCGTCAGTCAATGTCATCATGCTCAATTGCAGCTCTGATTCAGCTTATACGTCATTCGTGTGAAGCGGACAATGAAGAAAGCGTGAGATTCTGAAATTCGTTAATATTCAGCATAATGACACTTCTAATGGTATGAATATGAACGGATAATATTTTTTCTATGATGTTTATTCGCCAAGTTAAACTATTCTAGAGTATAACCGTACTCTAAATCCAGATTTTTGAGAGTGGTTTTTAAATTGAAAAAGATTACAATAAAATATGAAATTTAGCGATTTATATAGAAAATTTACTGCTTTTTAAAAAACTATAGTCGAACCTGAGTCAACAAATATTCTTTACGTACGAAACCGGAAATAAACATTTCAAAACAGAATTAGAGTACCGTGGCTGATCGCTTTCTAATTCATGTTTATTTCGAAATATAGCCTAAATCATATAAATAATACGCTAGAAATTTTAAAATGGAATTTGCGTTAGTTAGAAGATAAATTGATGAATGTACATATATATCGCGGGCTGCACCGCCATCTGGCGCTTGCATAAGTCAGTTGAGTTGCCAGATATCGCATTAAGATGCGATATTAACATGTATCAACCTATTTAAGCGTATGTAAACTCTAACAATGTCCTATTAGCTGATCCCGAAACCTGGAGAATCAAAAGAGCATTAACGCGAGTGGTTAATCATTGTAGTCGTATGTGGGGGTGCCACTAGCGCGAACTTTTACTTTATTTATGGTGATAACAATCTTCATCAGGTGTTATCTAATTTACGTATATTTAAAAATCATACTTATAACTTCTAGCATGACATAGCGCGATTCGATTTAGTAAAGTCGCTGATACAAACATGTACTTAAAAATGAATTTATTAAAATTAACAAGAAAAAGAATGCTTCTCCATTAAAACTCTATCGAACTGGTCCACAAAGATAAAGTGAATAGAGTAAGGGATTAATAACGCATACGGCTTCGTAGTTTAAGCTTAAGTCTTGACTTATTGCAGCAGGCTTTAAGGCGGAAGGAGCTTATAAAATAAACTATGAGATTGTTACAACGTTGTATGTTTAATATCCTATAACTATGTTTATGTCAATTAACGTAATTTTATGAACTGATTTCAAAAAGGAAGAGGTTTTCAATTCAGTTGTATTTTTGACGTGATAACCTCTTATAAATCGTTGAACGCCGGCTGCACGCATGAAAAAGCATGACCCATTATCACGTTCCGCCTGTGCCGAGCGTGCTAGCGAGAGCACGGCGCAAGCGATAGAGAGGCGCGATCGGCCTAAGCGTTGAGTTTGTGACGCATTTATCTTTCTTCCACTCCGTCGTACGATGCGACCGAGTCGTTATTTTTTAAAAATGTTTTTACTTCGGAACTTCTTCGTTTATAAACCGATTTGAAAATTTATTTTTCTATTGGAAAGTGTATATTTTCAAGTGGGTCGCATTATAATTTCATTGGACGTTGAATTTCGAGAGAACTCCTTAAAGTAGAATAGGAAATGTATAGAGATTAAATATTGGACTGTTCATAAGTCATAACGTTCCAATATCTAGCTATGGTCAAAAACGTACCTTGTGTATTTTTAGAGAAGATTTGTTTATAGTCGGGTATGTTTTTTAGTTAAAATTGACATATTTTACACATAAATAGGACTGAAGTGTTTATTTTCTAGGCTAGTCTCCAAAACAGTTCATTTAATTTAGACAAGACTTACAGTCAAACAGAAGATTTATACGATTATATACGCTTTATTATTGAGTTTAAGTAACAAAAATAAAGTTAACAGATATAAAGTAAATTAATAAAAAAGTTTTAAACTACACATACTCCTGTAAAAGGAACAGTTAAAAAAATATACCACCGTCGACCGAAGACACATTGTACGCTTGAAATGACAAAAATCATTTTCAAGAGAATAATATTGTGGACGCAATCTATGGGCATAATAAAAATGACATATACCGTACGACTAATAAATTGTTTTAAATATGGCATAATAAACTACATTATCAACCCATATCTTAAAATCCCGCTGTAAAAGTATGTATTTGATTTAAAATATATTTAGCACAAAGTAGGTTTGCTTCTTCTTTAAGTAAACTCAATTATTATTGATATCATGCAAAAAAATCCTTAACGTATCCTTTTGGAACGGTATTGTTTTTCGGCTACCGTATGTATTTTACCCTTTCCCATCTAATATAATAAAGCTGCAAGTTTGTTTGTTATGCGTTCACACCTTAACGCCAACCAATTTATGGCCGTACAGTTTGTAATGGATTACTATAAAAATACTTAGGTAAGCGATTTGAATTGTCAATTTTTAATTATCAGCGAGTAACATGGTATTATATACTTTATTTTCAAAATATATATCAATGCGAGCGAAGCCGCGAGTAAAACTTAGGTAACAAAAAACTACAGATTATTTATCAGATATATGATATGAATTTTCTATATTATTTATAGAAATAAAATTATAGACGTTTGCAATTGTGTAAAACTAAAACTATTGGATAGACTTCAATTAATTTTATTTAGTATGCTTTTTAAACAATTGTAGTTTATCTAAAAAACAATTATCACTATCTTCCAGATATATTAAGTATATTTTTGCTTAAAATTTTTATTTATGTTTTTTCTTCCTGTAATGATCACCGATTAATATATGACACAGGACACTGATGGACGTCGCTAGTTGACACGTTTGCGACTGATATTGTATTAGTGATTAAGAGAGGGTAATGGTTAAAGAGACACAAAGTTTATGATCGTTTGACGAGACTTGAAAAATACGGTTAATTGTTTTGTGTACTGTTTTGAAATCATTATACTTTTGAAATCGTTTGGTATGTGATATATTAGTGGATCGTATTTGACACGGGGTGAGCTGCAGTAACTAATAAATATATAGCATCAAAGATAATCTTCACTTCGATATAATTAAAGTTCGTAAATCTCATTCCAGTATACTGAGAAACCCGTACGAGGTATATTAAATCTTCCTTTCGTGATAACGGGGATCATTGAGTGACGCCTTTTTTACTAATTTTCGTCAAACTGTTTGACGTCACATTGAACCTGTTCAATGTCCACAGTGGCCATTAAGGTCTGTAAATCTCATCTAGCTCGGTACATAATATATATTTTTAAAATGATAAACAACGCAGACGAAATCACGGGTATCAACTAGTCTAATAATAATGCAACTTGACGACACTTCAATTATATTATCAAGGTGTGCACCCACATATGTGCTTGGGCGATATCGTATGTACATCGGCTTAGTGCAAGAGGAATTAGTGTCGGCTCGTATGTTCTGATTACTCTGTCTCCACAGACAGTTATGGTAATACCAATTGGGAATAATGAATATATTGTTCACAAACTTTAGAATATATTCAAAGGAAAATGAATATAAAGCCATACTAACATCTCGTAGTGCATAAGAAGGATAAAGATCACTAGGATGCGCTTTATATTTCTATTTGTGGTTTTCCAAGTGTATGTGAAGGATATTCATTTCCATAGTGTCTGGTTAAAGATATTAATATGTTTTATGAATTTAATATTCTGGTAAATACGTTAGGAACAAATTCCAAATGTCACACTTCGTGATATCATCTCATAGCAAGGATTATAAAGAGTTATTGGTAAATAGACAGATTCCCGTTAGTTAGTTACAATTAAGACATTTTGTAATTTAATCTAATGAAAGTTCTTGCTAGCACTGACTAAATCGCATTATTTTTTTGAGTTGTGACTTAACAACGCTGTTGAAGTGAGAAAGTGCACAAAAATTCTAATAAAAAGAGGACAAAAGGATTACACCGTTTTTTAAACAATTTACACCGACAACAATTTAAATGGACCACATTTTTACCGAGAAATCTATTTATAATAAATTTTTGATGTTGCATTTTTCATTTATTTTGAAAAATGCTAAAAACACGATAACTCGTTAAAATTATCACAAATAGTTACCCCTATCACCACCTAAAGGGAATACGTCGAATTACTAATAACCCTTTATATATTGTACGTAATTTGTTTACCTCATCAAAAGCAGTAGAATATGTGCTTTTATAAAAGACGTTCAAATTACTAAGTCTACCATATTTTTCTATAAACAGTGACGATCTTACAAACGGTATTAAGTATAATTTCGTACAAAGAAAACAAAAGTCGGTAGTGAGGAACAGGGCTCGAGGAAAACGTCGCTTTCAAGGGTCCTAGAGTCCTCGGTGGCGGACAGGCGGTATGAAAAAAAATGGGAACAAGCGACGCCTTGCGAAGTACGCCACTTTTGTACAGAGCTTTGTAAGGGTAACAGAACAGAAATGTCATGGAAACCATCTTCATATTCCTTTGACGCGAAATAAAACCTGTTATAGTGAAAGGTATAATTACGCTGTGCATCTTATAGGTCATGAGATAAGTAGAACTGATTTACTCTGTATAGTTCTTAATAATTTTAATATCATTCGCGACTAAAAATTTAAAATACAGCAAATAGGTATGAGGCAGCAATTTGAACCCTATTATACAGCGCGACTGGTTGGTCGCCAGCAATATTTTTACAGAATAATAATTAGTCGATTCTCGCTCTAAATCAATAATAATAAAAAAATAGGTGCTCAATATTTTACCTAATTATCTAGTGAAAAACAAAACTGATATACACTCAACATCAGGTGATTTACGCAAAAACGAACTGGTGTAATAATAAGTAAAGCAATGAATCACACCGTGCCACGCAGTCCCGCCCGCGTCTCGAACCTCGACCGGTGCCTGGCTTCCTTTTGTTTGACCGTGCGGTATTCCGACGATAAGCAGTTGCGATTAGGTAATTATGCCATAATGATTATCCTTGAAAAGCGCCCCTTTAATGTTGTTCATTGAACCTAGATGTGATTTTTTACGTTTAAAAAATATTTCCCTTTCAAAAGTTTTAGAGTAAACTTTAACTAGAATTCTCTTTGTTGTTTATTAATATTTGTTTTGATATCATTATTTCATATGTTAACGGTGACCATGAACTACCAAAGGATTGAAGGGTGTTAGACTTTAAACAGTCACCTGGTATATAGACATGTTTCTATGGCGCTTAGATATAGCTTAGATATAGGCGCATAGTAGTATATATTGGTATTCAGCTTCAATATTTTATTAATATTTGACAACTTCAGTATTAGAGTTCTATGAGAGTTTCGTCGTACAAAATGTTACCTAAACATAAGCATTTTATGTTGTTATCAGAGCATATTTGTTGGCGCTTAGAATATAATATGATTGTATTTTTACTGGACCTAACGCCATTAAAAATATAAGGTATAATATCATTCAATTTTAACAGTCTTATGAGCGTAGTTCAAAATTCTATTTAGAGCTTAATGAACTGAACATCGTTCTTAGGAGTACTACAGACGAAAATGGTCGCCGCGTTCATTAAAAAACCTTTTTAAGATTAAGTGCATATTCGTAATTACAGCATAAAAATATGTAATATCTCATTTTTCAATAGTCATTATAATATCAAATAAAGTAGCTTTAAATATAAACATTTGCTACAAAATATATTACAACATATAATATATAATCTAATATTTGTTACAAAACACCTTACATAACTATATATTTTTTATTGAATTAAATTAAATGTTCCACATTTATGAGGTAAGATCAAGTAAGTAGATTTATATTATAAATTTTTATTTTCTAACATATACTCTCCATCATGGTAATAATTTATTTTAATTCGAAATAAAAGTGTATAAATGTTAAAAATAGAAATATGTAATTAAAGTAGACGTCTATTGTATGTGTAGATTGTAGATGTTTGGAGCACAGTAAGGTTCAATAGAGAAAATACCACCATTATTTCGATTTCAAAAGTGTAACTTGCAATAAACACGAACGAAACTCTCGAGGAATTTGATCTATGTCACCAGTAACATCCGCATCAGACTACACAAATAAATATACACCTGTATACAATGTTATTTTTGATGAAAACGTAACTGCACGTGTCGGTTCGTACGGCGTTAGCTTCAGTAAATGAATTCTCTATAAGCATCATCACAGCTACGTCTTTGTCGTCAAAATAACCCCAGAGTCTTGCGCACTTGAATTACAATTGTAAGGTGCTGGTAAAATTTGTTGAGCAATGTGTACTTTATATTTCTTAGTTGACTCAGTTATTGTTAATATGAAGTCTTATTTATACACTCATCAAAAAAGTCTAAGCAACATGTACTAATTTAAATTTTAGGATGGTTCTTCACATTATAACGTTGTATTTTATTTTTAAAATAATATCTTTAGGGTTCTATGATGTAAAAATAACAGCTGTTGTCTTTATAAGTTCTTTTAATAACAGAAATGAACAATATTAGAATATACTGTAGAAACTAAGATACATAAGAAACTAAACTTTTTTCTTACAAAATGAAATTTCTAAAGAAAATGTATTTATTGTGAAAGAATAGAACAATTTAATACAAAGTATGGTCTCCTCTGCTATTAAGAACTTGTCGGCAACGATTATTCATTGAATTAATGAGACTGTTTATGTCATCTTGCGGTATTCGCTCCCAATGGAATTGTAGCAAATCCTTCAGCTGTTGGGTTGTTGTCGCTCCGTCCAAGTCCTTCAAAACACGTCTCTGGAGCATGTCCCATGCGTGCTCGATGGCGTTGCGATCTGGCGATTGTGCAGGCCAGGGCAATACCCGGATGTTCTCCGTTGCAAAGTATTCACTGGTTCGCCGAGCTGTATGTGAACGCACATTGTCATGCATTAACCTAAAATTGGAGCCAAAAGTTTGTGCAAATGGGTAGACATAAGGTCTGAGAATATCCTCAATGTAATTTTCAGCATTCATGTTTCCATTTACAAAAACGAGCTCAGTTCGCCTGTTCTTCATAATACCCGCCCATAACATAACTGTTGAGCCGCTGTATGGATGAACTTCCTGAACGCACCTGAGCCTTTCAGTATTTCCGGGCCGACGATACACTCGCACCCTTCTTGTATCAGGCTTAAACCCGAATCGCGACTCATCGGAAAACATAATTTTATCCCATTGTTCCTGGGTCCATGTTATGCGTTCTCTACACCATTCATATCGACGAGCGCGATTCCCGTGACGTATCGGTGGGCACCTGATTGGGCGTCGAGCTCGTAGGCCGTAATCATGCAGTCGATTTCGCACAGTTTGAGGACTTACATCAACACCACTTGAAATTTGTAGCCTCAAACTTATCTCTCGAGCGGTTAACATCGGCTGGCGTCTTGCAGTCAGTTGTATGTACCGGTCTTGCTGAGTGGTTGTACTCCTTTTACGGCCTGGATGCTGTTCAGCGGGTTCTCCTGTATTATTGTAGCGCTGCCAAAGACGACAAATAACACTTCTATGAATGCCAAAATGTCGAGATACCTGAGATTGATTACTTCCCGCTTGCAACATCCCTACAGCTCTTTGCATTTCATCTGCCATCAAATGACATCGCTTCATGACGTAAAAAATATCTAACAATTCAATTTTGTCGCTAACTTTATTTAAATGGTTGGTAAAATTATAAAATCAAGACTAAACGTAGCAATTAAAACGCACTTAAATTCAAACAAATTCGCAGTCATTTGAATTTTATGAAAAAATAAAACATAATCAAATTTTTTTTTTACAACCAGCCAGTATGTCATCAATAACAAAAAAGTTTACTTATCTACGCACTTTGCTTGAGTAAATACTTAGAAATTAATTAATATAAATGGTAAAATTTGTAATATCATGCATGTTACTTAGACTTTTTTGATGTGTGTATTAGGGTGGAGTGAAAAAAACAATTTTTTTTTTTTTTGGTTGGGGGGAAAAATTTAAAATAAAAAAAAAAAAAAAAAATAAAAAAAAAAAAAAAATAAAAAAAAAAATGAGGGGGCCCATTAAATTAAAAAAAAAAAAAAAAAAAAAAAAAATGGAAAAAAAAAAAATTTTTTTTTTTTTTAAATTTTAAAAAAAAAAAAAAAAAAAAAAAAAAAAAAATTCAAAATAAAAATTAATTTAAGAAAAGGGAAGGGAAATTTTTGGATTTTTTTTTAAAAAAAAAAAAAAAAAAAAAAAATTTTTTTTTTATTTTATTAAAAAAGGAAAAAAGGGAAAAAAAATAAAAAAAAAAAAATTTTTTTAAAAAAAAATATTTATTAAAAATAAAAAAAGGGGGGGGGGGGGGAGGAGAAGGAAAAAAAATTTTTTTTTTTTAAAAATTTTTTAAATAAAAAAGAAAAAAAAAAAAAAAAGTGTGTATTTAATTATATTTATATATAGTTGGTGGTTGTTCAATGTTGGTTCAAAACCTTGGAAATGAACCGGAGTGTTCGGTGGAGGAAAACATGAAACTATAGCGTAATGGTAGAGCTTTTTATAAGCCGCCTGGCTAGCTACCACCCTCAAATTGACAATCTGTCGCTATGTACATTTTGGTGTGTTCCAGCAGTTCTATTTAAGTACCAGGTACTCTAGGTTTAACGTGTTCACCATTTTAGTCTACATTGTCAGATAACATGAGGTGAGATTAATATTTTTGAAGGTGGTAGCGCCACGCTGGAGCTATGACTGGTTTCAGCATGAATGGGTCGGCTCGCCCAGGGTACTACCACCCAATCCACAGAAACACCGATGCGAAGTAACAGTGCTTGCATTATTGCGTTTCGTTCGGTCAGTGAGAGTGCCGGAGGCCCGCCTCCCCTTCCCTTCCCCTCTCCCCTCATCTCCCCCCTTTCTCCCTTACGACCTCCTAAACACAGGCTGGCAACTCACTTACGACTCCCCTGGTGTTGCAAATGTCTATTGACGGCGGTGATCACTTAACATTAGGTTACCCGCCTGTTCGTTTGCTTCCTGTGATATAAAATAAAAAAAATACATATATGATTGTCAGTCTATAGGTGATTATTGTGAAAATTGGCATACCTAATTGTTTTTACATGGAGAAGAATTTCATGTTATACATTTTAATATAACTCTTGCCTAGACCTAGTGCTGGAATATAGTTGTTCTTATTACATTTTTATTGCAATTTAATACAAACAGAATCGCGGATTTTTATTAGTTAAATATAAAAATGTATCTCAAACGGTCATTAAAATTTAGAAAACAACTCGAATAATTCGTCAGCATCTTTTAGTCGTCACCGAGAAATTAAATTCTTAAAAGTAATTTTCAAATTCAATTTCTATTTTAAAGGGACGACGTTTTCACAGAAGAGAAGTCCAAAGCGAAACTAAAATTAAATAAAGTGTCTCGTAATTTAACAGCGTTGTTAGTGTGAAAATTTAAACTTTTAAAAGGCTTAAAACATCCTAGCTTTGTGAACAGATGGTTAATTAGTACTTGAGACAGAAACGTTGAATGTAACTCACCAATTTTCTGATGACACCCTCATACCATTTAGACCACTAATAAAGAGGGATCTACTGAATTTTGTCATATTCTGAAAGTTTAATGATCTCATAAAACTTGCTTACTTATACTTAAAATATTAGAGACTGCTTAGATATCCCAAATAAAAGGTAAGAATTAAATCCGAGGAATTATCGTGATGGATTACTAATTAATTACTTTATTGTAGTTGTTAACTGGGGTTAGAATTATTTACTTTTTAAATATATATTTTTGTTAAGCTATAAACATTATGTATAAAAGAATGTAAACTCAAAACGAGGCAATAAGGAAGTCTGTAATTTTTATTCCTAGTTAGATGTAGGAATTATTAAATCTGTTTACTATTTTATATTAGTTGAATATGATTCGTTAATAGTATTTATGACTTATGTCTCATTTGTTTATTGATTCGGTTTTGATTTTTGATATCAAATACTTCCATTTTTGAAGTTATACCTCTTTATGGCGCGTTAGGGAAAAATGATGAGAGTAAATTTTTACGATGCGCTCGCACACCGTCACGAAAAACCGACACCCTGAAGTTAGCTATAGTCAACATTTTGTTTCTTTGTATTTCTTTGTATTAAAACCTTCAATGTATTAAATACCTTTTTTCTATTATTAGTGTCGTTTTTTCTGCAAACGTAGAATAAGGCGAAAGATAAAATTTTTGAAAAGATTTTTATCTTGTTACGCCAAGGAAGTATAACTTCTAACGCGTGTACATAAGTACACACCCTTTTTTATATACTATTTAGCCCACTGTAAAATAACCCTACAAAAACAGACGTGGATATATTATAGATCAAACCAACGATCAGTTCCAGTTTCCCTCGGATGGAATGTACTAAGGTGGCATTTTAAGAGTCCAAACGACTTCCATCTATTCTTGTGTTACTTCGTTGATGTTTATAGTTCGGCAAAGTTAAATAGCTTCGTTGGTGTATTTTTATAAACAACTTTTATGTTAGACGTTATTTTAAAACCGTGATATCTTCTAAAATATTCGTTTTAAAAACTAAAAAAAAGTTTTAATAAATACCTCACATATTTAAAATATTTGTTGAATAACGATGAACATTATACAGTGTAACTTTAATATAACCAGCCGCAATATAACGAATTCTTCGATTTGAAGTATTCTTCGAAATCCTCTAGAACTGCCAGTAACAGATAATACAAAATAAGGTATATTAACGAATACATTTATCAAAAACCTCTTTATATCGATTTTTTAATCATTGAAGAATATAGATACAATATTTTGACTTTTTTTTTTACTCATACCTTTACATAACGTATTCTGTCTTTTTTTTTCTCGAACTGACTACGCTATTGACCTAGGAAGGTCTTAACAGCTTCACCGGACTACTAAGGCGAACGCTTAAGGCACTCAGCCGATTTTATTTGACAACTAGCTCAAGGGTGCACGGCACACCTCATCAGTTACTCCCATGTAATTCTATAATAATTTATGTCTCGACATATTCAGATACGTCGAATTCTTCGTAAAACAGTCATTTTATGCTAAGTAATGTAAGAGTGTTGTTTGACAACTAAAAATGTGTTTTTTTTTATTCGATCGCTTTAATAGGGTTAGCAGATGGGTATTTACGTAATGTTGAGGTTATTAAACAGGATTTCTTACCTTGTTAAAACGAACTGTAACCCAACCTAACCTCACTGTAATGAGCTACTCGGTGTAACGAATATTTTCTAAATCACTCAGTTTCGTTATAGCGAGATTACACTTTATTAGACAGAATTGCGTCGTAAATAACACAATATTTTTAATAATATCGAAAGATAAAAATTCCTGGGGATTATCCTTAACAAAAAGACATACACCATTAGGAGGCTTCTGTAAGTTCTGTTGAGATGTAAAATTCCGTCGTTCATTATTTTAATGTAAGTTATCTCATTCGGTTTATTCAGCGTCAGCGATGTGAGCGTCAGAAAAATATTTTTTTACAATATGATCTATTCAAGGTGGTAGAGCCGCGCTGAAGCTAATACTGGTTTCAGCATGAATGGGTCAGCTCGCCCGGGGTACTACCACCCGATCCACAGAAACACCGACGTGAAGTAACAGTGTTTGCATTGTTGCGTTTCGTTCGGTCAGTGAGAGCGCCGGATAACCCACCTCCCCTCTCCCTCACCCCTTCCCCCTGCCCTTCCCCCAAACACAGGGTGGCAACGCATTTGTGACTTTTTTGGTGTTGCAAGTGTCTGTGGACGGTGGTAATCACTTAACATCAGGTGACCCACCTGTTCGTATGCCTCCTATGATATAAAAAAAGAATGTATAACAGTTATAGGTATATCTACATATAAGTATATACCTGTGTATTATTCGTAATGTCAGAATTATTTAATGTAATAGTTAGTTTGCAGCGGTTCTCGTGTTTTAGAAAATATCAAGTACTCGTCAATTTTTGATGTTCAGTAAGAAAAGTTAACCATTCTCAAGTCTTTTTGAAAATTTTCAATGGAATCCCAAAGTATTTCGCTGCGACTCAGTTTCGCTCATTGAAATTCATGAGATGAAATTGATCCAACGAGAAAAGCGTGTAAAGTGCTGACCCCGAAACCTGTTCGACGCACGTTTACAAAAAAATAATCTATACTACAAATAAGCTCAAAAAACATTAGTATGTATAATAACTTCTCGAAAGTACATGACGTTGAAAAAGTATAGATTCCAAAAAATTGCGCTTTCTTTCAGAAATTCTGGAGATCGAGCTGTATTTTTATTTATTTGTAGTCTTTATTGTTTAAACACAATCTTACAAGTCGCTAAATGACGATAAGGCTTAAGCTGTTACATGCTAAACCTAGAGAGAACTAGCTCTCAAGTGTAGCTGAAGGATCACATTTGTATTTGGTGACAGAATGTGAACTTCATAGTGGTAGCTAGTCAGTTGAACATTATAAAAAGCTCTACCACGATGCTAAGACTCATTAGTGGTATTCGGATCTACGACGAACGAAAACAGTTTTTATTTTACCAATATACTAGCGGGCCCGGCAGACGTTGTCCCGCCCTGATTATAAAACAATCCTTGACAAATTATACACGAAAACGTTCCTCATGAATCACTTTATGCACTGGTGAAAACCGCATAAAAATCCGTTAATTAGTTTTTGAGTTTATCGCGAACAGACAGACAGACAGACGCGATTGGGGACTTTGTTTTATACTGTGTAATGAAGTAACAACAGTACTTAAAAAAATCTACATCGACAGAATCTACAAAATTATGAATGAGAAAAGAAATACAAATGTTATAGTAAAGGTCTCGGATGTATGTCCGAGGAGTGGTGGATGATAAAAAAAAAACATAAATCCAGAAAAAAAAATTATAATAACTAGGGATCGTTTGGTGGTCGGAATTCAACCATAAGTCATAATTTTTTAAGTTTTAATATTAACGTGATTTTTTCACAGAATGCACAATTATTGTATACTAGCTGTGACCGCGATTCCTTCGGCGTGGAACCTAATGTAAAAAAACAGTGACTAATAAAATCATCTGAACTTACCTGTACTTAAGTCGAGTCGTCATTAAAATTACAATTACTTTTGATAGATTTTTTCACAGAATGCATAATTATCGTAGACTAGCTGTGCCCGCGACTCCTTCTGCGTGGCATCTAATGTAAAAAAAACAGTGACTAATAAAATCATCTGAACTTACCTGTACTTAAGTCGAGTCGTCATTAAAATTACAATTACTTTTGATAGATTTTTTCACAGAATGCATAATTATCGTAGACTAGCTGTGCCCGCGACTCCTTCTGCGTGGCATCTAATGTAAAAAAAACAGTGACTAATAAAATCATCTGAACTTACCTGTACTTAAGTCGAGTCGTCATTAAAATTACAATTACTTTTGATAGAGTGGACCGATTTTAATGAAACTCGAGTAAATGTGACTTGAGGATATGTTGTATGATTTTATTTATATTATGTTATAAGTTTTATCGTAAACGCAGTACTTTAGCAGTGATGCGTGTTCATATCAACAGACAGACAGACATGTCTAAATATGATTGAAATGTATTTTATTACTTATTCCAAGAATTGCAACAATTTTTTTACAAAAATCAAAAAAATACCGGTACACGTTAGATTTACATTCTTACTTAGAGATTAATAGACATATTAGAACTTATGTTTTTATTTAATATATTTCATGACAAAATTGACTGTTCACAAATTACTAATCACTTCAAATTGAATATTCCTGTTAAGCTTCCGAGATCGAATAAATACGTCCCTTTTTTATATTTCTCATTCATGTACTAATTTAGGCTTTTACTCTCCGGTTAACAGAATATCTAGGACATATAACTCATACCATAAGACATGCGACATTTTCTCAACTAAACGAAATCATTTCAAAACAGCGATAGAGACATATCAGTTTGTTCACAAAATACAGTTATAATTGTTTCAGTATTTCTTTTTTTTTTCTCTTTTTCTGTTTCAATTTGCTTGTTTTTGTATTATTATATTATGTATGTTAAATTTTTAAATATGTAAAATAGTTTAATATTTATCGTTGGAGCACGCCGTGGTTGTCTCTAAGTATGACTACATTTATAATGTATCACAATAGTCCTACTTTTTATATACTTACTAGTGTATTGTCATGTTGACGATCCTAAAATAAATAAAATAAAAATAAAAAAATAAAATAGATCCTGAAATATAACGAATTGAGACTTTAAATAAACGGTTTGAATCGTCAGTAGTCAGAAAAAAATTATTTATTATTGTATATTATTATATTGTATTTTGATATTGACAATTCTAAAGCTAGTAACTACTAACCAAAAAAAAAATAGGTTGATAAACAGAGGGGAAAAAGGTTCTGAACTTTTTATACTTCGCATATTCATGTGTAGATACTAGCGAGCCTGGCGGACGTTGTCTTACCTTGATAATGAAAACAATTCTAACATTCAACCGCAGCGCCACCTACCGGGTCCAATTGTGAATAAACCATTTTTAAATCCACCTGAACACTCACAAATTTTTTATCATCATATCTGTCTTAGGAGGAGTTAAGTCACATACGCACGGACAGAAGATTTATTTATAGGAAGAGTAATAGTTTATTTAATATATTATTTAATAACTAGCTGTTACCCGTGACTTCGTCCTCGTGCAATTTAGCGGAAAAATATTATTCAATGTAAACATACGAGAGAGCCGCGCACGATATTATACACTGCTTGCTTAGTTTATTATATTTGCGGGGAACCTTGATATTTTGTTTCTAAAATAAAAGTAACTTTATTAATTAAAGTGAAACTTTCATTACATCGTCTCAAACTTTTTCGTCTGTGTGTTGCATGTCGCGTGATGGTCGGCCGCGGAGTAGGTATAAAATGAAAGGCGCTCGTCAGAGCCGCCAGGGCCAATATGGCGGCGCCTATAGTTCGCAGCAGCTGACCGTGTAGTATATAGACTATTATTAGTTAAATGTCTATAGTGTGAAAAAAAGTGTCACTTTTACATGGTTTCATAAAACCACACAATCCTTTTTTTATTTAAAGGCAATTTAAAAATTACGGAGACACAGACAGTCAGAAGGTAGGCGTATATCTACGGATTCGGGGCGTCGAGCTGAATCCGAAGAAGTGGTAAACGGAAGCAAAGTGGTGGAAAATTTTTTGAAGGTGGAGGAAAAACTATTATTTTAATTACTTTTATCAACTAAGCTGTGTTTTACTGTTTCAGGTGGACCGCCAGACCGGGTTAACGGCACGGGGCACGTGAAGGGGATCGGACTCTGTATGATCACGACCGAAACTAAAAGGGGGTAGGTAGAAGAAACAAAAATTTTTGACGAAAATGTGATTTTTTAACAGAATTAATTTAATATCTCGAAAGTGGTGGACCAGGAGACGAATTCTGGTATGAGAGTTCGTAGATGGGATCGCACCCTATCTGACGATATCGGAAACTACTAGAAATTTAGCGAATTGGAGAGAGTTATGGTGTTCAGAATGACTATTTTAGAGCAAATTTGTGGTTTTTTTGAAAAAATTCGAAAAATGTTATATAAAACCTACAAAAGACAGATATACTATCGAAACAAAGGATCGAGAGACGAATCGAGTTAATTTTGTAAATTATTACAATTAAAGTACGGAGTACGTCCATTTAATAAAGAGCTACACTATTTTAACATTATAAAGAGACATTTCAATTTTATATATATGTATAAATTATCAATTTGTAAATAAAACATTAATACACTGAATGACCTAATGACGAGTCAATTTCGAATATAAATATAAAATAACAGAAACATTTATGTTTATTTAATTATTCTGCCTTCATTAGTATATAGTCAACGCCGCTCTAAAATGTCAAAGCAGAGGTTTCTGTGAACTCAGTCGACCACGTTTGCGGTTTTTCTTGTTAGAATATATACAAATTGTTGTCAGATATATATAATAGTAGTGTTTCGAATGTACCCTAGAATAGTACTGTCACCATAAAAACATAACTTTACATTTATATTTCAAACGTCAATGTAAAATTAAACTAAATTCATATTTAGAAAATATCTTTAAAGACAGGCTTTTTTACAAATTATCTAAAAAGTTTACTATGTTTTTTTTTTCATTGTGTATAGCGGCCATTTTGAAATTCGCCATTTCAACCAATTTAGCATTTTCTGGTATGAAGTATGATGCTAAACTTACGAAAATGATAAATCCGTTTTATTAAGCACTGTCCTAACTAATATTTGTATATATTAATATTGTTACACTTTCCTGCCTTAATTATCAAACGACCAATATAAAATTTTGCATAGCTATTGTTAATGATATAAGAAAAGGACATAAGGTACCTGAAACTCAAAAATTAGTTGTTCGCGAAGTATACGTTAAATCTACATTGATGCGAGAAGCTGCCAGCAAAAGCTAGACAAACATATAACAACCTGGTTAAAAAAGTAGGTTAGGGTAGGTAAAATGGTAGTATAATATATAACAAAAAGTCACTGTTGATGAGAGTAAAGATTAATTTTCAATGGATCTATTCCAAAACGTTTATGTTGCCAGTGATCGTCCAGTGGCTGAAATTTGCCCATAATAAAGGTTTACATAGTTTTTCTTCACGTGTTTATTTATAGAGTTATTATTTTATTTTTTATTTTAAATTCTTAGGGAAACTTACAGCTAGACAAAAGAAAATACATTACATGTTTAAACATAAACGATGGCCATTTACAA
Source organism: Antheraea yamamai (assembly GCA_036509395.1). Lineage (NCBI taxonomy): Eukaryota > Metazoa > Arthropoda > Insecta > Lepidoptera > Saturniidae > Antheraea > Antheraea yamamai. The sequence continues at coordinate 8,189,675 of AP028439.1, read as the reverse complement.
GTTTCCGCATCTATAAGAAAATTTTCATTTTTTACACTACATGTTACTGTTTTTTTTTACATTAGTTAACACTGTTACCAACTCTAATTATGTACGAATTTTGCCTGTAGGTCGCCTTAACAACCGGGTTATAAATCATACTATGGTTTCTGCTAGGCACAGCTGGTACACGCAAGTTAATCTTACTCAGTAATTCCGAACAATCAATTTTACCAGTGAGAATACAAAAAAGATATACTATATCAGCTATTTTTCTGCGCTCATATAATGGAAGTATATGAAATTTTTTACAGCGCAGTGTGTAATTAGATATACTAGTGGGCACCCAGTGGTCGACATTCGACCATAGTTCATTGAATTTTTAAAGTTTGAACTTTATTAGGGTTCTTTTGTCGAAGGGTATTATTATAACCTCTATAATCAAAGGCTTTCATCATGCCTACTCAGTTATTTGCCACTTTTTTTCAATTATATAAACATAAAAAAAATCGATGTTTAAATTTGAAACAAAAAACAGGCGGTTACATTTTTTTTTTTTTTCGGACTGACTACGCTATTGGCCTTATTAGGCCTTTACAGCTTCACCGGACTACTAAGGCGAGCGCTTAAGGCACTCAGCCGATTTTATTTAGGCAACTAGCTCAAGGGTGCGCGGCACACCTCGGCTTGGGCTGTTGCTGTTATCCCGGATCTAACCTAGCTAAACTATTCTAAGCTATTCATACATATATTCATTTGTGAATCATACAATCGAAATTGCATGATTCACAAATGCATACGTGTATATCGGAATGAAACAAGCTAAACTATTCGATTCAGCTCGAAAAAGGGAAAAAAACAAACCCATCCACTATGTGTATATATGTGCACGTGTGGTGAGAGTTGATCTCATGTGTGAGTACAAGTGATGTAGGTGAGTCACTGTGTCGCGAAAGTGATATCTCGGGGGCTCCAACCGGGGACGACCTCGGCTCGAGATATCACTGAGAACCACGATGTGTGCGGGAACTAACGGGGATTCCTTCCTTCACGGCGGCGTCAGGGAAGGTTGGCGGTTACATAAGGTGGTAAGGTTCTTAAATACTAAGTAAACATAACTTTACGAAAATAAAAAAAAATTATTGGACCCCCTCATGACACAATTTTCAATTAATTTTACACGACACCATGGGCGCGTGCTATTTCTGGGTGATATTGTATTAAATATAGTCTATACATTATGAGGAATAGTGATATACCCAGTATCATCATTTGGAAAAGTAATGGATACACAATAGAATCAAATTATGAATCCAAAACAAAGATGTTTATAATACTACCATTAACTTTTGAAAATGAATTCATTTTTGTTCATAATTCATCATCAACTGAACTAAATATAATTGCCACATCAAGTTGAACTGCATCATTGTAACCGCGGAGATATAAGTCATGGATTACTTTCATGACCGAACAAATTTTCTTATTTTGATTTTACAAAGTATTTTTCGCTCATTTTTTATTGAATCATCGTTTGAGTACACCATAAAGAAATACTAAACATTAAAATATTGACATTGACTTTGGAAATATTGCTTTACTCTTATGGCAACATGAAGCAAATTGACATTAAGTGAAAGCAATCTGTCACATAAAAATTTTGACATTCAATAAAACCAAAGAGAATAATAATTATTTCAGTAGTTCCATAAATTTACTAAAGATAAATTATTTATCAATTGATATTATGTATATTATGAATTTACATATTATATTATTCTAAAATTAACCTACAATTTGACCAGTTGATTTCAAAGGGCATATTGTAAGGCATGCAACGTCAGTCATGTTAAAAATATTTAAAAGGTAATTGGAACGTAAGAAGGTTGAAGGATGTTCGAAACGTCTTTTTCATTTACATATATGTTGTGTAAAATTCAAGCAGTAGTGTGAGTAATGTATATTTTAATTAATTTAATATGATTGTAATGTATTTTATATAAAAAAAATAGCTTTGTGCACTTCTCTGCCATATAAACTTTAACTATGCCAAATTTCAAGTTTATCCGTTCGCGCAATTCGCTTAAAAAGGTGTGCAAAGTTTTGGCTTCACGGGTTAATATATAAGATATGTTATAATATCATTGTTGAATGTAGAATAAAAAAGGGTAATTGGAACGTAAGAGTAAAAAAATACATACAGTCGAGCATAGCAACCTCCTTCGCAACCTTTTTTGAAGCTTGGCGGTATGGATTAATTCCTTCGCCTGTCCTATTGGACCAATATCATTACTACTTTTTTGAAGTCCGTTATTGACGGATGTCAAAATGTCTTTTTTATTTACATGTGTGTATATGTTGTGTAAAATTGGAGCAGTAGTGTGAGTAATGCATATTTTAATTAATTTAATGTACTTATAATACATTTTATATAAAATAAATAGCTTTCTGCACTTCTCCTCCATATAAACTTTAACTATGCCAAATTTCACATTCATCCGTTCACGCAATTTTCTTAAAAAGGGATACAAAGTTTTGGCTTCACGTATTAATATATACTAGTGGGCGCCCAGTGGTCGACATTCGACCATAGTTCATTGAATTTTTAAAGTTTGAACTTTATTAGGGTTCTTATATCAAATATATATATATTTAAATAATAACCGCTATAATCAAAGGCCTTCATCATGCCTACTCAGTTATTTACCACTTTTTTTCAATTATATAAACATAAAAAAATCGATGTCTAAATGAATATTGAAATTAATTATAAATTTGAAACAAAAAACAGGCGGTTACATAGGGTGGTAAGGCTCTTAAATACTAAGTAAACATAACGTTACGAAAATAAAAAAAAATTATCGGGCCCCCTCATGACACAATTTTCAATTAATTTTGCACGACATCATGGGCGCGTGGTATTTCTGGGTGATATTGAATTAAATATAGTCTATACATTATGAGGAATAGTGATATGCCCAGTATCATCATTTGGAAAAGTAATGGATACACAATAGAATCAAATTATGAATCCAAAACAAAGATGTTTATAATACTACCATTAACTTTTGAAAATGAATTCATTTTTGTTCATAATTCATCATCAACTGTACTAAATATAATTGCTACATCAAGTTGAACTGCATCATTGTAACGTCAGTCATGTTAAAAATATATAAAATGTAATTGGTACGTAAGAAGGTTGAAGGATGTTCGAAACGTCTTTTTCATTTACATTATAATATCATTGTTGAATGTAGAATAAAAAAGGGTAATTGGAACGTAAGAGTATAAAAAAATACATACAGTCGAGCATAGCAACCTCCTTCGCAACCTTTTTTGAAGTTTGGCAGTATGGATTAATTCCTTCGCCTGTCCTATTGGACGAATATTATTACTACTTTTTTGAAGTTCAATGTCATTTTTATTTACATGTGTGTATATGTTGTGTAAAATTGGAGCAGTAGTGTGAGTAATGCATATTTTAATTAATTTAATGTACTTATAATGCATTTTATATAAAATAAATAGCTTTCTGCACTTCTCCTCCATATAAACTTTAACTATGCCAAATTTCACGTTCATCCGTTCACGCAATTCTTTTAAAAGGGGGATGCAAAGTTTTGGCTTCACGTATTAATATATATGATGATGATGATAAGTTTTAGATTTAAACTGTAGATGACGAAGAAATCTTTTTTGAATTTGTTCAATGCGAGCATTGTATATACTGTAAGAGGGATTCCAAATTTGAGATGCATATTCCAGCTGAGATCGTACAAAAGAGCAATAAATTATTTTAAGGGTTTTAACGTGTTTGAACTCATTTGATAATCTGAGCACAAAACCCAGTGCTTTTGAGGCTTTTTTACCATACTATCAACGTGCTTATCAAAGATTAACTTACAGTCAAATATAACACCCAAGTCTTTGATTGTATTAATTCGTGTTTATTAGTGTGTGTATGTGTGTGTATTAGTTGTATTTCTACTTGTTTTTTTTTATGTTAAAAACTGTAAATAAGTATTTGCAAATGTTATAAATTGTTGAAGTAAAGAGGGAGGAAAAGATAATTATTTCCATTTTTTATTCGTCAGTAGCTAATGAATTGGTTGACAAATAGAGGAGAAAAAGGTATTACCGTTTTATCTTCTACTAGCTGTAACCCGCGGCTCCGCACGTAAATTAAATGTATTAAAGAAATATAAAATTGTAAGTAGGTGTGTACATTACAGAAATGCTTTTTGAAAAACATTTCTAACTAAGACACGAATGTCATCTACTGTAACATGTACATTAAATATGTGAATACGAATAGTATATCGAATGGGATGGGATTTATCATCAGCAACATACCTGGAACTTTAACCTACTATATACCACCCTCAGTGCTCACTAAAATTATATAAGAAAGTAATGAGAAAATTTTAAACTACACAGTATCGAACAATATGTGTTAATTTTTTTATTATATAGATATATCATGCCCATATTATCGATATAATTGTGTTATTCTTATACGTTGCTATAATCACGGGCCCGGCAGACGTTGTCCCACCCTGATAAAAAAACCTTGACAAATTATATACTTAAACCTTCCTTCGTGAATCATTTTATCTGCTAGTGAAAACCGCATGAAAATTCGTTCTGTAGCTATTGAGTTTATCATGAACAGACAAAGGGGGCAAAGGACTCTGTTTTATAATATGTAATGATTCCATTTATCATATAGAATTTTTTTTAACGAAACTTCGAAATTCTTATCGGTAACACTTTTGTGTGACAAATAACGGTAGGGATAAACACTGTGTCATCTAGAGTGTTACAAAAATCTCGTCAGATCACTGAAGTTAAGCTTTGTTAGGCGCGGTCAGTACGTGGATGGGTAACCGCCTGAGGACACAGCATAGTGTTGGCTTTTTTGTTCTATTTTTTAATTAAGATATTTTCCTTTCATACAAAACTTTCACTTCTATCGTGTGTCTTTACGACACATCCTGTTTTTTTACACAGGTTGTTTTTATTATAACGCGTATAATAATCTAGAATATTTTGTTTACGAGTTAGTCCGGTGAAGCTGTTAAGACCTTGCTAGGTATTGAGCTAGTCAGTTCGAGAAAAAAAAATTGGTTTACTTTCTGTACTATGGTTTTTTTACATATATAATACGTACCTATTTTCTAAACATACAAACAGTTACCAATAGTTTCTCAACCATAACACACTAGCTTAAAGTGCGTAGCTATAATAGGCTTTTATTGTCGCGTAAGGGATCTTAATATTACCCCTTTTGTATTGTCATCCCTTTAAAGGAGGTAGTTTTGTGTCCTTTATCTTGAGAATAACCGTTAATACTACATGACGTTTAGAGTCTGATTGTAATGACATTGTTGTTATGTGGGTCCTGGGATTAAACGTGTAGTAGAAATATAATGAATGATATTCCACTGTAATAGTCAATGTAATATAACGAAAAAGCTGTAGATACGTTACCTATATGATATTTTGACAAATATAGCATGATAATGCACACATACGTAAAGTAATATTGTAACGCCACACTGTCTTAGATAATATGTGGAAGTAAGATAGCATACTCTCAATATTGGTGGTGAAAAGAAATACATATATATTGCTTAGATACGTCCGGATTGACGGGCGAGCCGTCAAAAATAAAATAGCTAGCAAACTTTTAACAAAACGCTGTCGAAACGCTTATGACGAACAGCTTTCGTTATAATATTATTGGTAATAGTATTCAAAAATTAAATATTAACAAAACAGGTACGTGTACATGATCGTAGCAATAAGGTACTCAGAGGAATTGATAAGAGACTTAGACGTAAAACTATTTGGTTGCGCCGCTTTATATATGTTTGAAATTCCCGCATTATTGTGATCAGATCGCGCCACTTTCCAGCCCCGCTCAATTACCCCTTCCTATGGCACATGCTTGTATTCGGTAGCACGCGTCGGACGCGCCACCACTACTATCATTATTATTGTTACCGCGCCGCATCAGTATTGTTGTTTCCGTGCCGCATGCAAACAGTTTAAATTTTCGCCTGGTCGAGTGAGAAATAAACGCATTGCTCCGCATATATTGTGTGCCGACATACATTATAAACAATAAGTGTTGTGTGGGAGAAAACTCAGTGAAGAGCAACGAGAATCACCTAGCTGGCTAGCCACGTGGAAACTGCAGCGCCGGGAGGTATGTGCCAAGTTTCCTTCCTACCCTTGTCTCCCTCTTCGTAGCTGATCGCAATACTTGAATATCAAATATATCACCCCCGCATATACAGTCCACTTAAATTAGCAAAGAAACCCCCGCCCTTCGGTGGCGTCGACAACGCAACGGCGCCACCACTATTTACTTAGCTTAAATTAAGTTGTTATATCACGTATCACACGCCTTTCCTATTACATATGGGATTTCTTTGCCAAATTTGGTTAAAAACCATCCAGCAGTTTAAAAGTGTAGTTTGGTGGACAACATTCAAAAGGCTGTGGTGTTTATAATCTTTAATTATCTATATTTTATAATATTACTATTTATTTCCGCGACTTCGCACGCGCTTATAACAAAGTAATTATTTCTACTTATATTTTATTATTTCTGATAGTATGCAGGATGATTGTATAGCTTATCAATGTGGAAATAACGTACTTCCCTATATATAAAACTAGCGGGCCCGGCAGACGTTGTGCCGCCTTGATTATAAATCCTTGCCAAATTATATACTAAAACGTTCCTCATGAATCACTTTATCCACTGGTGAAAATCGCATGGAGATCCGATCAGTAGTTTTTGAGTTTACCGCGAACAGACAGACAGACAGACGCGCTAGGGGACTTTGTTTTATACTATGTAATGATGAAATAGATTGTAGAAATCAAAATTTACTGTTCGATTTAAATTCAAATTATAAATTTTCAGTTTATAATTTTCAAATTACCCTTTTGTCCACCGAGGCATCGCTTGTGATATGTCTATATATTTAATATCTTGTATTCATATGTTTCTTTGATATGTTTGATATTTAATTCCATATTTGGTTTATTTCTAATCCTTAAGGCCTTTTTTTTTTAATGTATACTAAACTAGCTTCTGCACGCGACTTCGTCCGCGTGGAATAGTTACTTTGGGCTAACTAACACGCATCAGAAACTCTCAAAAGGAAAAGTCCCCCTATTTTGAAACATTCTTCACTGATGCTTCGCTCCTATTTCTCTTAGCGTGATGATAGCCTACAGCCTTCCTCGATAAATGAGCTGTCTAACACTGAAATAATTTTTGAAGTGAAACTTCTTTATCGACGTAGGGAGGAATTTTAGAGCATGTAAAAACGTATGTAACGTTTTTCGGTTACGCGCCATCTTAATTTCTGTACATTTTTCCGTTACGCGCCATGTTTATTTCTAAAGGTGCGCTCACAATGATCAGATTCCGTTTTTTTTTTCTGTAAAGTTGTAAATATAGTAGATCATTTTTCGAAAAATGATGTCATAAAGAAGTTTCATTTCTTACGTGTGTACACTGATACACGCACGTATTTTTTTAAACCTGTCCAGTAGTCCAGTGAGATTACCCCTTACAACCTCAGAAACTTTACCTCTTTATAATATTAGTATAGATTACTTACATCTAACTACATACGTTGTAATCAGCAGAGTTTGATCGCAACCATTTACATGTTGTAATTATTTATTGTGACATTGTTTAGTCGAACTCAATTTTGCGAACCAAATGAACAAATAAAATGGTATGCTAATTTTAATAGTTTTTGACGAATCGAATCACTTATTTAAACATAGGTAATAAAATAAAAAAGTTATGTGTAAACAAACAAAAATTACAGAACATTTCTAACCATTTAAACGTTCTAAGCTAAAGTAATAATTGAATAGTTTATGGCACTTTTTAATTGAATGCAGCCGAGCTTATTGCCACAAAGCATTTTCTTCCAGCTAACCACTTATATAGTGGCGAAAAAAAAATGTTCATAGTGCAAATTATAAAGAATGCAACAATAACTACCTTGAATATAGTTATCAGTTTTCAAGAAAATTTGACAGACAGTTACCAACCAACTTCATGGTGTCGCTCTTAGGTGTCGGTGTGTGCGCATCGCAAAATTTCACTCGTACTATTAGTCCCAAACATGCCAAAATAAGTATAAATTTAAAAATATACACATAAATATATAGAAAAATAGCTATTTATACTCGTAATTACGCATGCAAAATAACGTTTTAAGAAAATTAAAATACTTCTTCGAATTTCAAACGCCTTTAGACCAAAATTCTTGATTTGTGTTCCAGGTATATTAAACTTTAGCAGGATACATAGTCACTAGAGGTAACTCAATTTTACGAACGTTAATCACATAATATGTAAATTATATTGCTTATTTTATTATATTCCTCGCTATTGTTGTCTGTGATATATGATTTTTTTTCATAAAGGCAAAAAAAATTACAAACGGATAAAATTTTCGCCAGCAACTAAAATTCATAATGTGTTCAAACGACAACGTAGGTAATAAACTAGTTTCATACATTATCAACATGAAGATTAAAAATAGGTATTAAAAAATATTGTTTAAGTAGAGTTGCGTGAGGAAAATATATAAGAAATGAATATCTTAAAAATATAGAAATTCTATAAGTGCTTTATTTGTTGTGCATTTACTATATACCTAATCGTTTAAACGTGTAACGATTTAAATATTATATTATTTTATAAAATATTTGAATGTAATCAGAAACAAAACAGTGCCAAAATATTATATTCCTTGTGTACTAATTTTAAAAAGTTTCATTTCTGCACGTAGTTCATTTGTCATTCCATGACAATTTATTACCCATTCTTCAAATATGTAGTGGAATGATAACACTCTTATCAGGAGTAAACAAGAAGGAACATATCCCTCTGTCTCTTTTGGAATATTAATTGAACGTGCTTCAACCAATTTCGTGGTTCCGTTCACTCACCATAGTGGCTATCGTTCATTCACAGCACATGCCCACTTTCTTTAAACGTTAGTACGCATGCGCGGTGTCTGTCAAATTGGTTGTTCGTTGACAAACGATTCTCACGATAACCTAATTGTTAGTTTATTAGTGTTTCAAATAAGTGATTTTTAGACTTCAAAATGTCCAATATAACCACTCTAGATATATTAGGATATATATCTTTAGGTTTAATAGTGTTTTCATTAATCAAACGATTGTTTTGTGGAGTTTATACATACGCTATTGGACCGGTGGTGAATCGTGTGGACTTCGCATCTATGGGAAAATGGGCATGTAAGTAATTTCATTGTTTTCACTATTTTAAAATACAAAGAAGTTGGTCGCGTAGAAAGGATCACTTTCTCCGCGGTCAACGGCTTAGAGAAAGTAAACCGCCGTTTCCTTATTAAAATATTGTAATGTCATTAAAAGAATGGATTAACCTTAGTTACGACTGACTTGCAGTATTTATGAATTGTAGGTATTAATAAGTATGTAGTAACTGCATACCTTCGTAAATAGGTACATATTCTGTGAGATCGAAAGAATGAATTTTTTCAATAAAAATTTATCAATACGACCTTGTGGCTGAAATAATTATATATTTTTCATTTATTTGGTCTCAACTCAGGCACATTTGTTGATAATTATATTCACAACTTCGTACGTTATGTTTACAAAAATATGATATAAGCTGACAATACGATAATTGTATCTGTTGGAAATTACAATTTTTATTAAACATCTTTATATTTAAAAAACTCCGTCGTATCCGATTCCGATTTTAATGTTTATTTTTTTTTTTTCTAAATTTGAGGTCACTCGAATTATTCTAAGATAGTCGGACCCGGTAGGCGGTTAGTTAATAACGAGATCTAGATACTTTTTAATTTCAGAACAATTTTAATCATATATTTCTTCGGAATTCTTACGTAAGAAAACTTATAATTTTAAATTTTCAACTTACAAACAGCTCAATACTTTTTATTTATTTTTTACTGACGATCCGCCCCGGCTTTGAATGGCTGTGAGTGTTAGTATGACGTCATAAATGTTTTCAACGGTTTAGATCTATTTATGGGGCTTTAAGATTTACAGTTGCGCGTAATTTTTAATCTGTTTTATTTTCTAGAATATTCATTAACAGAATATGCTGCGAATGGTAATTTTAATATACCTTACATGAAGAATGTTACTAAAACATTTAATTGGATAATAATTAATACTGTATAGGTTAAAATAATGTCTTAAATCACGAATTATGTTTCAATAATAAGAATATAAAAATGATTACTGTGAGTTATCCTTAGTATATTTAACACTCAGGATTTTTCTATAAGCATTTTCAGGGTTTACAGTTTCGTAGTACATTATTTTGACGTACCTATCTGAAAAGGTTAGCAAAAGCGATATAAAAAAAAACAAAAAAAAATCCTTACGATTTCTTTAGACTAAATCTATTTTTCTCTGCTATATATAAACATAATATACATCAATATAACTTAAATCTTCCGGGAAAGAACTCTAAACGATAGTGCGGAAACCGTACCAAAATCTATTACGTAGTTTACAAGAAGTAAGGGAACAGAGAGACGCGAATAACGACTTTGTTTTATAATATTTTTATATATGACTAATAGTGTAGCAAGATTTGTTGGATCTGTTTTCGGGATTGGTCATTGTGCATCAAATTTTGCTTACACCTTTTGTCTTATAGCCAGCGTGATGATGATACGCCGATTATAATTACTTGACCTATTCCTTAGATGGTGAACCCCCCTCGGCAGCGGCTCAAGCCTAGGTCCGTTCCCTCGGCGGGGAGCCCTTGAGTCCGCTGCTCGCGCGATACAGTGACACAAATTTACATCACTGCAACAACACTACACATATCACCTCCACACACGTGCACGCATACACGCTTACACAAAAAAGTGGAAGGGTTTACTTTTTTTTTTCCCTTTTCGAACTGAAATAGTTTAGAAATTTTCCGATACAGAATACACATACGAGTTGTTGAGATATGTATGCTTGGTACACATATATGTTTCAACAACTCATATATGTATTAATAGTGTAGCTTAACTTAGGTTAGCTCAGTTAGGTCGCGTATTGCATCGAACAGGCAACAGCCAAGCCGAGGTGTGCCGTGCACCCTTGAGCTGGTTGCCCAAATAAAAATCGGCTGAGTGCCTTAAGCGCTCGCCTTAGTAGTCCGGTGAAGCTGTTAAGACCTTGCTAGGTCAATAGCGTAGTCAGTTCGAAAAAAAAAAAAAAAAATTAGATGGTGAATATTATTCTTGTTTATGATATGTATTATTAATTAAGTATTTTATAGCCTATAAATTTCTCTATGACATATAGTAAAATTAGTTCACAATTCATATAAAGAATTATCAATTTATGTAATGCTATATTATTTATACGATAATTTGGATATAATATTCGAAAATGTAACGAGTTTTAAACAGACAATATGAAACAGTCTTTTGAACTTTACAATACTATTTTATTAACGTCTTTTTGTTATAGATATATGGACCGTTTATTTTGAAAGTGGTGTAAGTCCATTTTCTTTTGTTTCGAGAAAATTAAAGGTTACTATATTTGTTGATTTAAAAATACAGGCAAATCATATGAGGTCTGGCATTGTTTCTATTGTTTTATCAACATTTAATTTGTTTATATAAATTTGTTTTTGGCTAATTAGACTACGATAACACATATTTATGTGCTGTAAATGGACTTACACCACTTTCAAAATTAGACAATTGTAAAAATCGTTTAATTTCAATTTTGAAAAATCAAATATCGCTTAAAATATACTTCATTTTAATATAATTTTGTTTGCAAATACGCATAACAACACATAAAATTTTATTTTAGACGGCAATTACATTGTCATTACAAGATACTGATTACAAGAATTTACTTATTCTCTGCATGTGGTAGTGTTTCAAAATATGCATGATGCACCGGAGGTATATAGGGTAGTAGCTGCTTCATGTCTTTATATTTTTCGTACGTAATAGGTCTGGCATTTTGGTACAAAGGCTCCAGGGCGATTTTTTCAAATTTTAACGGTCTTCCAGGACGTAGAGGTAATAAATTGATAATTTTGCTACTGTTGTTTTTGTTGTTTTTTTAATTCGCCAAAATACGGTCAAAGATACGGAGTCATACAGCCTTGTCGTATTTATTTTCTTCTCACAGGTTATGCGCTGTACATTTTCTAATACATTTCTCTAATTTTTTAATATCTATCTTTTAACTTACGAGTAGGGGAAACAATGCAAATCGTCCGCGGGTGAAACCGCGGGACACAGCTAGTATAAAATAAATGAAAAATAACAAAACACTGATCGGTATCCATCTGCTATGCCAACTACCTCTGTCAATTGGACTTACACCACTTTCATAATCAATGATTATGCAATTTCATTTACCGACCGATTTTAAGTTGTACAAAACATGGGATTTTTTTGAGAAATTAAACATGGACTAGTTATATATAAAAAGTTTACATTAAATTAAGCATGAATTACGTGATAGCTCATTTTTCTCAAAAATGGACTTACACCACTTTCAAAATAAACGGTCCATATATTTATACACAAAACTTTGCATGAGTTATGATGTAGAAACCAGACGTCAATTATGAAATTACTATAATATAGTTTACTTGGATAAAAAAAAGCATATCTTCGGGTACTCCCGAAGTCTTTGCTTTTTCTTTGTTTTGTACTTAGTCTTTGTTTCATTAAAATCGGCCCACTCTAACATACGTTATTATAATTTGAATGACGGCTTGAGTTAAGTACGAGAGAAAAGTAGATAAGTAAATGAACTTAATACATTCAGATGACTTTGTTAATCACTGTTTTTTTACATAAGGTTCCACGCGGATGAAGTCGCGGGCACTGCTGTAATCAATAAAATTAAAGAACATCTCTGTGGTAAAATGACTAATATATTGACCTTGTGTATAATTATTTTATTGTAATTATAAAATTAATAAGTGTGCATAGTCAACAGTACAGGGTTTTCAAGTTCGAACAATGATTATGTACAACGATGCTGAATTTAAGTATAAATTTTGTATTAAACATAGTTGAAATGACAATCATATATTTTAGATTAATTGCAGACAATATTCACGTATATTTCGTTCTAACTGATATTCTTTTGAGTACCGAACAACATTTATACTTACATACTAGCGGACCGGGCGGACGTTGTCCTGCCTTGAAAACAAAAAAAATCCTAAAAGTCGATCGCAGCGCCACCTGCCGGGTCCAATTGTGAATCTAAACCATTCTCGAATCTCCACGAACACACACAAAAAATTTCATCAAAATCGGTCCAGTCGTTTAGGAGGAGTTCAGTCACATACACACGCACACAAGAAATATATATATTAAGATAGATATATAGGTAGGTACTACATACATAGACAATGAGAATGTAAATTTTACGTCCCTGTTAATTGCAGATTTTTGTGTAAAAAAATAAATAATGCAAATGACTAAGAATAAGTCATTAAATACATTTAAATCATTTTTCGAAATATTTATCTCTTTTGTTTGTGCAAGAATCACTGCTAAACTACTAGGTAGGGTAAAATATTATCAAAAACACCATAAACCATATTCTCGAGTAACATTTACTCTTGTTTCATGAAAATCGATTCACTATATCAAAAGGTAGGTTAATTTGAATTTAGAGTTAAGTACAAGTGAAGACTAGATAAGTAAATGCATTCAGTCTCATCCATAAACCACGGTATTTTGTGCTAAGCTTATGTAAATAAAATGATCGAGCTCTGCCGTTGAACGCGCATCACTAAAAATAATTAGAAACATATCAATTCCAAATATTTTTTATTCTAATTTTAGCCGATTCGTTCTTCTTTACAAAATATCACGATATCTTAATTGAATATAAATTTATTAGAGTTTTAAAAAAACTACGATTTCGATAACCACTACGTGATCAGCGATGTCTATTTACTTGCCGTGGTGAAGTTGGAGCTAGCGGTGTTGTGTGTATGCGCAGGAGAACGCAAAAAAAAATGCAGGTATCGTCTAGTATATAAATAAAATGATAGATGCGTGCCATTGTACGCAGATTATTCAAAATATGTTAGATAGATTTCGATATTCTTTCTTATAGACACTTGATTCTTATCTAGAAAAAAAAATAAACGACGATAGTTTAATTTATAGATATGTATTAAAGTTTTAAGAAACTATATTTTTATAGGCACTACCTGTTCGGCGATATGTATTTTCATGTATGTAAATGTGGGTGAAAGTTTGCTCAAACTAAAATAATGTTGCACACGTTTTATATTTACATTTTTGTTAACGCAGTAAAAAGTTTTCTCAAAGAAAAATACCACTTTGGGACTTACGTACTTCTTTTAATAAGAAATTCAGTTCACAAAAGTCGCATTGGAATTTATTATAACTTTATCCTTTGCTAGTTTTTTAGACATGCATACAATACTTCTAAGAGTAAACTTACAAACGATGCGCTAAGTTAAAAGTAGGTCAATCAGTTGCTTCGCAAGAGTTTCACAGATAGATATTCCCATGTGAGCTGGAACAAGAGAGGTGTCTAATATTTTTGGTAATTATTTTAAAGCTGGCATCGAATTCTTAGCAAAATTGTAGAAGGAAGGTGTAACTGATAGGTAAGAAATTCATAAAGAGGACAAAATATTTTTTTTATTTTGTATGGCATCTTCTAGTAAATAGTTTTGATATTTAATAGGATTAGTTGTATATAGGATTCCTATATTTAATTAGAATTTAATAAAGCTATTTCCCGATTGCAAAGATGGGATTGAGGTATCATTTGTGACGTTATCACGTTTGTGACATGTATCTAATATAATCTAAATATTATATATGTTTATTAAAAGATAAACCAGATCGAGTTTCTTGTCGGTTCTTCTCGATGACTGGGTTGTTTTCCGAACTGGTGGTAGTTTTGACGTTCATAAGTGCCTTCTTAGGGCCTAAATTGAATAAAGTGTTTTCGATTTTGATCCAACAATAGCCTGGATTTAAGGAATTTGCGAAAAAAATTATTAATTTCGTTAAGGAACAATACCTTTTTTTTTAAATATTTTACAACGTTTAGACTTAGTCTCTATGTTTTTATTTACCGTCAGTATACAATTAGCAGGAAAAGTAAGCAATATTTGGTGGTGTGATTCCATATTATTGATAAACTGAAAGCAATCAAAACTTAGAATTAATTAAATAATCAATGTTGTACGTATATTGCGGAATATCTACAGAAATCTTAGAAAATCTTTATAGTCGTGTGGCTATTAACTTTCAGTTTACTCTCTGGAAAGTTTTCAGAACACTCTTGTGACTTTTATTTCTTGTTGATATTTTGCGACCAGTAAACTTCTATTTTCCTGAGTAAGTAAACAAGTATAAATATAATTTTTATTTCAGTTAAATAATACAGTATATGTAACGGTCTCTACAGATAGTATTTACTCGACTACGCATAAGAAGTATTACGTTTTTTAGGCGTAATATATGCGTATCTCTCTGAGACGTCCTGTAGCCTAAGCGATTGGTTGATTTTAGCAGATCTTGATATTAGAATCGTTTTATATATGAGAGTGCCTTGGGTTGTATAATATTATATCAATCGTTCGTAATTTATTATTTTGCATAACGTAACACGCCATTTTGAATCAAACAATAGAAGAGGCCTACCATTTTTTTAGTATCCTATAGGTTTTTAAGCGTTTGATAACACAATCTCCTGTGATGTTAAGTGAGGACGAGGTCTATGCTGGTAAACTCGCTGTTGTAGGTGGTAGAGCCACGCTGAAGCTATTACTGGTTTCAGCATCAATGGGACGGCTGGCCCCGGTACTACCACCCGATCCACAGAAACACCGACATGAAGTAACAGTGCTTGCATTGTTGCGTTTCGTTCGGTCAGTGAGAGCGCCGGAGGGCCACTTCCTTTAAAAGGCCGGGAACGCTCTTGCGACTCCCTTGGTGTTGCTAGTATCTATGGACGGCGGTGATCACTTACCATCAGGTGACCCGCCTGTTCGTTTGCCCCCTATAATATTAAAAAAAAAACCTAAAGGGGACTGACTCTTGAGTGCGGCCGCCGAAACATACCAAAATGTGCTTGGCAACTGATTTTCAATATAAAGGTGATAGCTAACCAGGAGGACTTAGAAAAAACTCTAGAACCATGCTATGACTTCATCACGTTGTTTTCCTTTACTGGAAGTTCCGACTCGGTTGCAAGGATTCGAACCTACGTCCATCGACGCTGTGGCCGAACACGCTATCAAGTAGACCATCATGGCTTCAAAATCTTTGCCTTATCAATACTCAATCCGACAACTCATCAATATACATATAAGGTGTATGTATACTCATTATCGGCTCGCCCGGTATGGTAGGTACCACTCTCTCGCAGAAAACCGACGTGAAGTAACTGTGCTTGCATTGTTGCGTTTCGTTCGGTCAGTGAGAGCGCCGGATAAACTCCCCTCCCCTCCCGTCTTCCCCACTCCCCCTCTTCCAAACACAGGGTGGCAACGCACTTGTGATTATTCTGGTGTTGCAAGTGTCTATGGACGGTGGTGATCACTTAACATCAGGTGACCTACATGTTCGTTTGCTTCCTATGAAATCATCATTCATTACATAGTATAAAACGAAATCCCCTACCGCGTCTGTCTGTCTGTCCACGATAAACTGAAAAACTACCGAACGGATTTTCGTGCGGTTTTCGCTGGTGGATAGAGTGATTGATGAGGAACGTTTTAGTATATAATTTGTCAAGGATTTTTTCATAATCAGGGCGGGACAACGTCTGCCGGGCCCGCTAGTAAATAATAAAATAAAATAATATGTAATATCAATTACCAAAAAATGGATATCGTATTTTGCAATCAAATTTTTTTGTTCTTCTTTAGTATTAATTCTATTTTTTTAATCTATGAGTCTTAATATACATATTTATTGACAATGAAACCGCTTCTGGCCCCGACGGTTTAAAAAATGATCTTTTAAAATTAATCTGCCCTTATGTGGTGGAGCCTCTGACGCATATCTTTAACCTAAGTCTTACAGTTGGCGAATTTCCTGAGTGTTGGAAGATAGCCTCAGTTATCCCAATACACAAGGGAGGCACTAAAGGTGATCCCTCCAATTATAGACCAATATCCCTTCTGCCTACTCTGTCGAAACTTTTGGAAAGGATTGTTACTAAACGCCTCAGTTCCTACTTAGAAACACACAATATCCTTACGCCCTCCCAGTTTGGCTTTCGGAGAGGAAAGTCCACGGAAGATGCTGTAAATCTTCTTTTAAATACAGTAGTAACGCATCTTGACAGGAAAAAAAATGTATTGGCGTTTTTCTTGACATAGCTAAAGCTTTTGATACCGTTTCGCATCCCCTCCTGATTAGCAAACTTGAGCGCATTGGAATTCGAGGCATTGCCCTAAATTGGTTCTCAAGCTATCTCAAAAATAGAAAACAATTTGTATCGGTGGGTGACGTTGTCAGCGATACCTGCGACTTATGTTTCGGTGTACCTCAAGGAAGTATTTTGGGCCCTACTCTTTTCATTATCTACCTTAATGACATTGCTAACGTATTAGAAACATCAGATAATTCTGAGACAATTAGCTATGCCGACGATACTGCTATTATATTTACTGGCAAATCATGGAAAGATGTGTTATTGCAGGCAAATCAAGGCCTATCAAAAATTACGAAGTGGTTACGAAGCAATTTACTTACAATAAATTTCTCTAAAACCCACTATATCTGCTTCCATAAAACAAGAGCTTCTGCACCTTCTTATCCGTTGTATGTAAAGGCACATAACTGTTCCTTCAATCATCACGACAATACATGTAATTGCACTTGCATAGAAAGAACATCGCAAACTAGATACTTAGGGGTCGTCCTTGACGAGAATTTGTCATTCAAGGAACATATAGAAATATTATCGAAGCGTATTAGAAAATTAATAAGCATTATGAAATTATTACGGGATGCTGCGTGTCGCGATACTTTAATTCTAATTTATAAGGCCTTATGTCAATCCTTACTTCAATACTGCAACTCATCCTGGGGTAACGCTTCTAAGACCGTTCTAATAAAACTAGAAAGGGCCCAAAGGTCTCTCTTGAAGGTTATTTTTAGAAAACCTTATCGTTACTCCACAAGAAATCTCTATGAAGAGTCCAAAGTCCTTACAGTGCGACAGCTATATATATTAAAAATGACCCTTACTCACCACAAATACATTAGAAAACACCTACCATTAAACAGCGATGTTACGAGGTCTCTTGACGTTGTTCACACTCAACGCTTCAATATAAAAACACCCAAAGTTAACACTGTTTTCGCTCAACGTTTTAGTAAATTTGCCCTGCCTTTCATATATAGACAAGTGAACAAACACTGTGAATTAATAAACCGAGAATTAAGAGAAGTAAAAGCAAGTGTCACAAATTGGTTATTATCCTTATCATACGAGGAGACAGAAAACATTCTTCATATCCTTTCTTAAACAGACACAAGCAATGAATATGAATATAATTATAAAGTCGATTTACAAACCTACCCAAACTTTTCACTTCCTGCTTAAAAGTAATAACCGTGTGTGTGTTGTGTACTTTAGGTATTAAATTTGTGTAATATAATCAGTTTGATATATATGTACTTTCTAAATTTTTATTAATCTTAATTGTCTAATAAGTAAGCCACTTACGGCACTAACAAGAAATATATTTTGTAAAGAGTTTTTGTTCGATTACCCACGACACAGGATTCAGTTCCTAGTGTGGGAGTCTACAGTTGATTTTTATGCCATGTAAATCATTTTTGTTAAATAAAGACTTTTTATTTTTTATTTTTTTTTAATATACATACTTTATATACCTATAAATACTCAAGACATTTAGATATTGTGAAGTAGACGCGTATTTTTTTCATTAAAATATCGGAATATTACCGAAAGTTGCGTGAAAGTTTACTTATTCTCCCAGTTCACAAGTTAAAAACAACTTAATTTGAAAGCTCTCAATAATCGATAAGAAAAAAGGTTAAAATCGTGCTCATAAATATTACTTTATTTATGATGAATTCTTTAGCCATAAAAAGAAACTAAAAGTTAATAAAGCCACAATAAAAATAGACGGAGAATATTCGTGGAAGTTAAAAAAAGAAGGCTGTTTGAGACTTTCTCTTAAGGGGTGAAATTTCAAGATAATGTTTGAAGTAAATAAAAATATATACGAAAAGTACACATATATTTATACTTAACTAGCTTTTCCACGTCACTTCGCTAGCGGTATTGTGGATTTCACTATCACTATTAGTATTAGTTCCAGATGAAAGTACCCTACACTTCTCTATACCCCTGACAATGCGCAAAATGACATGATGATCAGCTAAGGAGTTAAGAAGTGAAAGAGCAACAAACAATCAAATAAACAGATAATATCACATTGGCATATATATTATTAGCTTGGACTAGTTAGAAAGCCAATATTATAAAGTTCACGAGATTGTTGTTTTGTTAGTTTGAACGTGGTAGTTAGAGACTACCGCCGCCATAAAGACAGTATTATTATTATTGTAGAAACGGGGCTATGCAGGCCTTAGTCTTGTATCACTGCGAACAGTATTGATCTATTGTGATCGCCCCATGTTACTAAAGCTCCCTGTCTAGTCCTGTAATATTTAAGAACTGCAGGACTTTTTTGGCTGAGAGCATTTGTACCTTATCCGGGAGCAATACACACTTTCCCAGAATCCGGTTTCGTGTAGGCTTCAGTGGATCACAATCACACAAGACGTGTTTGGGAGTTTCATCCACACTGTCACAAAATCTGCACTCTCTTGTGCTCTGGATACCGATGTTGTATAAATGCTTTTTAAGAGAACAGTGTCCAGTTAATGCTCTCACTAAAACCCGTAATTGATTCCTACCGAGTAACAGAGCCTCTTTAGCATATTGCTGGTTGCCGCTGACTGTAATATTCTTAATAAAAAATCCGACGCTTACTCATAAATAAAATAACAATGGTAATATATAATACTAGCTGTTAACCGTGGCTTCGCCCATAGTGCTTTCTCCAAAACGGTTAGACCGATTTTCAAGGGACTTTCACTGGTAGATAGCGGACCTTATAAAAAATAATTTAATTTATTTTAATTTAGATTAATAATAGTTAATTATAGAAATAATATCGTAAGTCTTACTGTATAAGCTGCACTACATTTAAAATGATTTTTGATTTAATTAATAAAATAAACGAAAGCAGAAAAAAGTGCGGACCAAGAGTCTGCACAAATAAATAAATTAAAAAAAATGCGTAAGTAAAATAAGAAAGAAAAAAAGGATTGTTATTTTATACCGTGTTTTTTGAGGAAGGTTATATGCTATCTAATATTGAGCTATGACCTTTAGAAGAGGTACGATTACCATATAAAATGTGGATCAGAGAGTTACAGTAATAAAGAATATTGCTTATAAGCCGAGTAGTGCAGCGCGGGGTGTCGAGTGTCAAGGTTGGAAAATATTATACACGAGTGAATACGTAAGTACACGGTTATCTATTCTCTATCTATACAAATATATAAAGCTGAAGAGTTTGTTTGCTTGTGTGTTTGGTTGAACGCGCTAATCCCAGGAACTACTAGTCCGATTTGAAAAATTATGTCAATGTTAAATACCTCATTTATCGAGGGAGGCTTTAGGCTATATATCAGCACGCTAAGACCAACAGGAGCGGAGCACCAATGAAGAATGTTTCAAAAACTGGGATTTTTCCTTTTGAGAGCTTCCGCTGCGTGTTAGCGTTAGCCCAACGTAACTAACTTTTCCACGCGGACGAAGTCGCGGGCGTAAGCTAGTATATGATGAAATTATATGGAATTTTATAATTTAACCTACAGTATAATAATATATGAATTTATTTTTGTAAACAGTGAGAATATAATATCCAATGTGGTGTTTGAATACATCGTTTACCACATTATTGAATCACCTTCAAAGTCCTTTGTTCTCTCGATTATTACTGATCGACATGTTATGAATATGCAGATGTAGTTAAGCTGACAGTTCCGTGGTAGCATTGTTTTAAATAATCAAGTAATTAACAATTCGTATATTAATACATCATTGTTATGTTGATTGAACTCATGAAACGCGAATATTATAAACACAAAGAATATATAAAAATGCTAAACATTATATTATGTTCTGTTTAAACAACTCACTTCAATTCATTTTGATCATTTATTTTATTGTAGCACGGCAACATGACTGCACGATACCTGATGGTAACCACAGTACAATCCAAAAACAATGGCGACCACCGAGTGACATACTATCCATCACCGGTCGCCGCTATCATGCCGGCCTGCGAAAAGCTGGATATGCACAGGCTGATTCCGAAACGCGACCCGCAGTAGCGAATCACTATGACCGGCTTTTTCGCCATATACGTACGTGGTGGCTGCGACCCTGTCAAGCTGCAAAACCCTACCACCCCGCTATCGCCATTGCCTCGTTCGTTATTCAGCAGGGTGCATCACGTGCAGGTGAGGTTGGCTTGGATGTCTCAAGTCTTATGATGTCATTCGACACACCTTACACCCCAAAATCTTAGTGCAGTAACCGGAAAACTAAACGTGGACATCCCTTGACTGTATTTCCCCTCATTCGTCCCAGTTTAATACGTAAACATGGTGTTATACGTTTACAAAACTGCTTATAACATTTATTTATTTATTTTTCCCACGATCACAGTGCACTTGGAAAATTGACATCACGCCCCCAACAATTGTCAACGGTGTGTAATTTTTTTAAATATTAGGTTTTTAGTTTTAACTTTTATTATATAACTAGCGGGCCCGGCAAACGTTGTCCCGCCCTGATTATGAAAAAAATCCTTGACAAATTATATACTAAAACGTTCCTCATTAATCACTCTATCCACCGGTGAAAACAGCATGAAAATCCGTTCGGTAGTTTTTGAGTTCATCGCGAACAGACAGACAGACAGACGCGGTAGGGGACTTTGTTTTATACTATGTAATGATGTTCTGTTCAACTCGCTTCAAATCTTTTTGAAATATTTTAATTCAGTGGACGGTAAGCTACATATGCCCTGTTTCTGAGTTACATTTATCAGTTCAATATTCTTATCGGTTCGATAACTTGTCATTTGGATTTCTGAATACACAATTATACGATAAACCACCGTTAAACTTAACTGGCCAATCTGGGCGTTTATGTATTCGACAAGTTTTATTTGACATTTTAAATAGTTTTTTAATATCTTGACAATGACATGTCATTGACGAACAACTAACGAATTGAAAACTTTTGTATATAAAATAATTAAATTTATAAGTAAATGATTATAAAATAAAATTATTCTACTAATCTCCAAAGTATTTTAAATCATAAAATTACTACTATAAGTTAAGAATTAAAATAATAAAACCAATTTAACACTTTTTTAAAAAGAGCCATCTAGTGAACATGAAAGAACTAGTTGTGGGTTTCATAGTTATTTAACAACTCTTTGTGTACTCAGAAACAAATTGCCAGTTTATCTTATGGATAACTTTATTGAGTCAATAACTAATGATAGTTTAACCGAGTACCTCAGAAATCGGGCACTTGTCATCTCAAAGGGCTAAATATAAACAGTAAAAAAATGAAGTTTATTGAAAAGCATTTTTTTAAAGTCAAAGTTTGCTTTAGTAGATACGTTTTTATGGAAATTATTACCATTAAAAGTACATTCTCTAGCTTGCTATGCTAAATATGTCCTCACTTGTGAGCGACTAGCCGTGTCGTGTATTGGTAGTTTCTAAAAAAGGTCCTCTTTTCCGTAGACTTGCGTTTCAAAAGCAACTTGACTGTTACAAGGCAAGTTATCAAATAATATTCGATGTCGATAAGATCGGAAATACGATACAATAACTAGTCAAGTTATTGTTAAAAATAAAAGTTTTATCAAATAAATTGATTTTGTACGTTAATAATCAATTTTAGAGTCAACGGAAGCTTTCCAACATTTTCGTCACAAGTTACGTACCACATAGCGTCGCTTAGCAAACAACACCGCGCAAGTCAATTTGACTAATTTCACAGGAGAGTCAAAACCTGTTTTTTTTATTGCATTATCTTGCGTTTATCTTCATTCAGTAATTAGTGATTTGAAGACTCTTATAGGTTGAAACGTTCAAAATGTGATATGAGGTTGGACGCGACATGAGAATATTTATCCAATGAAATTTGAAAGTAAAAACCGTCAATTTTTGACTTAAGCAGTGTTGTTTGCTAAGCGACAAAAGGCATTTATGATAAGCAAAATTACAAACACAAGTGTGAAATGGATTTCGTATTACAAGTAATTTCGCATATAACTTGTAACATGCATGCGTAGTTTTAGTAAACACACTCTTGTAAATATGTACTAATTTATAAGAGAAGGAGTTTCTAATATCATCGATATACGCATGCAAAGCCAGGGCTGGTGCAACTAGTTGTGATATAAAAACAAGCGTTCTTTTGATATACTAGTATTATAGCATCATTAATTTATAATTCTACATGAAATTGAATTAATCGCTGTTCATTTATAAATCACTAATAAGTAATAATATAGATACGTAATTGCTAAATTACCTCATGTCATTTCATTATAGAGTCCGGTATTTAATTTTGTAATAAAATAAAGCGATAAATAATAAGGATTTCGTAATTAAAAAAAAAATAAACTCACATGTGGACCTGCATCTGTGCCTCCCAGGTTAACGTATCGTCACAAAGGAGAATGTTTATACAATATCCATTTTTCTATAAATCGACTATCTATTACTAGGAATAGTGTTTACGATAAGGGGGCGTCCATAAATTACGTGAGGTGTTTTTTTTTAATTTTCTGTCCCTCCCTCCCCCCCTGGTGAGATGTCGTGAGATTTTATTCAACCCCTCCCCCATCCCCCAATCTCACGTGAGATTTTTCAAAATGTGGATTTCTTACGTAAACGCGTTGGATTGTTATTGTAAAAAGAAAATGAAATTATTTTCTTTCGAACGAATTAGTGAATGATCTTAATCGTATTACGATTACGCTTAATATTAAATCTTAAGCATGTACAATCTGGATTAAATGGACCAAAACAGTATTTTTTTTTGTTTTAATCAGAAAAAAAATTGCGTGATATTTGACTCGACCCCCTCCCCCCCCTTAACATCTCACGTAATTTATGAATGCCCCCTAAACAATAAGAACGAAAAATAATAATCGGCACAGCTGGTAAAACGTGAATAGTTATTTTAAAGACATATTACTATTTTATTACAGATTTTTGTTTTGTGGCATTAAGCTAAGGATATCAATTTGTTTATCTAATGAGTATTGTTTAAGTAAATTTAAGGAGGCTCGGAATAATTTTGACCTTGCTAGGCATTAACATATAAAAACCCAAGACACACAGTCACGAATAATAGTAGCGTTTAGAACCGCCCGCTACAACTCCCCAATATACATACGTGGTTATAGTTATGCGATAAACTTATGATTTTGCAAATTCGACCTTAACTGAATGATTTAAAGTTGTTTTTTACAAGAACGCAAGCGACGCGAGACTATTTGAAATGACTTGAAATCCAAAATTATGCACTCATTTTTGTGTGCCGACTGTGAGACGTTAAGTTGTTCCTAGGTGTATTTAAATTTAAAAACGATTATCTTGACAACGGAATATTCACCTGTAACAAATAGTTCTTCACAAGAAAGAAGTGATATCATATATATTAATACGTGAAGCCAAAACTTTGTATCCCTTTTTAAGAAAATTGCGTGAACGGATGAATGTGAAATTTGTCATAGTTAAAGTTTATATGGAGGAGAAGTGCAGAAAGCTATTTATTTTATATAAAATGCATTATAAGTACATTAAATTAATTAAAATATGCATTACTCACACTACTGTTCCAATTTTACACAACATATACACACATGTAAATAAAAAAGACATTTTGACATCCGTCAATAACGGACTTTTAAACATCGATTTTTTTTATGTTTATATAATTGAAAAAAAGTGGCAAATAACTGAGTAGGCATGATGAAAGCCTTTGATTATAAAGGTTATTACACCCTTTGATAAAAGAACCCTAATAAAGTTCAAACTTTAAAAATTCAATGAACTATGGTCGAATGTCGACCACTGGGCGCCCACTAGTTATAAGTAAAAAGGTTATACTATCATTGCAAGAAACGGACAAATGTTTTTGAAGTAATGCAAACATTGATTTACATAAAATATTTTTAAAGTAATTCTTATTGAGCAAATCATAAAATAAATGCGATTGTCATCAAATACGAATTCTTGTTATAAACAAATGAGTCACGTTCGACCCGGATTTCACTACATAATGAAAGTGATTATAAGATCGATAATACATGCTGTGATTCGGATACAATTATTGAAATTAATTCCTTAGCCGTTCGTATTACAGACACAGAGTCAGGTTATTAAACGAAACGTAAATCTGGATGAAAGAATAAGTTGTTTTTTTTTTTATTTCATTGCGGGATGGTACGCTACAACGATTTTGCATTACTAGATAGCGACTATAACATATTAGACGCAGCTCTAACTATAGTGTTACGGTTAGGTTCGATCTCCTAGAGTGAAGCCCTCGAGCACGCTGCTAGCACGGTACAGTGACTTCGCATTCACTAGTTCCTTGCACATACCACACTGCACTGTACGGATATTTGTTCTGTGAAGGACCTTTTTCCTTTTTTTAGTTAGAAAGACAGCCAAAATTATCAAACTTTAAATATACATACGCCTTTGTGCGACACTTATAAAGGTATGCATATATGTTTCACTAAAGTATACATGTATAATTAGCTTAGCTCCCATGTTTAGTTCAGTTCGATTCGCGGTGTATCCAAGGCAACAGCCCAAGCCCAGGTATGGTCCTTCTGGTACCTTTGAGCTTGTTGCCATTCGGCTGAGTTTCCTAAGCGCTTATCCTAAAATCCGGTGAAGCTGTGAAGGCCCGTTAGGCTATTTAAGAGCACCACAAACACTTTATTAAACTCGTCATAGTGACTCTTTTTAACATGTTCTGATTAGCCAGTAGTTTTCATTACTTTACATCACCCGCATCTATCTATTTATGAATGAAACGGAAACTTCCAACGTTACTTTCACCCGCTTCAAAATGTCGTATTTAATATTTCACACTTACCAAGAACCGGTGACATTACAATAATCTGTCCATCAATTAATTAAAGAATAATAATCAATAAATGAGGTTAATATTTTTTTGTATTAATTTCTTAATTACGAATTAATTAATTAGAGATGAAAGGACTAGATTATGTAATAACTCATAGTACAACTTAATAGCTTGTTGTCACCTATGATGCACCAAAAAGTCGAGTCTTCAAGTTACTATGAAATTTAACTTCGTTTAAAGATAAATAAGCAGAAATAAATAGTTAAAAACAACTAAAATCGCACTTTTGTAGATGTCCTATAGATAGAGAGAGATAAGATGATAATAATTTTTAAATATGCAGTGTACATGGCATATAAATGTATAACTGGTTGTTTTCGTCTTTTGAGGCTACGTATTATGTCGGCTTAAGAGAAATTAAAAATACTTCCGACGTCTGCTTATGTGCGTCCAATTTTCGATATACAATTAATGTCGTTAACGAAAGCTTTCGATTAGCTCTTATTGGTTCGTTTGCGTAGGTGTAACGCTCCAGGTGTTGAGGTTTTGATTTTGAGCGTGAACACTGTTTTCTAATAAATGAAGAAAATCAAGGTGTGTTTTTTTTTTATCGTAGCTCAGCAAAGTGACTGTACTGTGCCTGATGATGAGCACAGTATAATCCAAAAACAACGGCGACTACAGAGAGACACGCTATCCCTCATCCCTCACCGGTCGCCGCTGTCATGCCGGCTTGCATAAATGTCTCTTCACGTTACGCTTGAAAGACCCCATATTATAGGAAGGAGGGAACACACTGGCCGGGAGATTGTTCCAAAGCTTCACGGTACGGCAGAGATAAGAAGTTGCGAACTTTTTAGTTCGTGCCCAGATAGGATTTACCGTAAAACTATGGCTCCGAAGCCCAGCGCGCGTGGTTCGGGTATGAAAAGGAGAGGAAGGGATCAAATTTTATTTAATATTCTTCAAATATTATCAACAAAAAATAATTGTAGATGGTAGAGCCACCCTGAAGCTATTACTGGTTTCAGCACGAATGAAGCGGCTAGCCCGGGGTACTACCACCCGACCCACAGAAACACCGACGTGAAGAAGCAGTGCTTGCATTGTTGCGTTTCGGTCGATCAGTGACAGAGCCAGAGGCCCACATCCCTTCCTCTCCCCCCTTCCCCTAAACACAGGCTGGCAATGCACTTGCGATTTTGCGATTCCCCTGGTGTTGTGTCTATGGACGGCGGTGATCACTTTACATCACGTGACCCGCCTGTTCGTTTGCCTCCTATGATATAAGACAAAATTGTTTGTAAAAAATGTGAGATATTTCAGACTATTAATTGATAATAATAATAACTCTTAGAAACAATCACCAATTAATCATTTGTATTAATTAGTATTAAGCGTGATTACCATCAAGCATAGAAAGAATGAGTGGTCTCTTTGCCCTGCTACTATAAAAAAAGCAACCACAAAAGCATTTTTATTTTCGCAATACACCACAATAATATTATCGTTGTGTCTTACAGTAATAACTTTCACCTACGCGGCGGACAAGTTCAAGGAATGAGGCCTTAGTACTATATACACAAGGTCGTTATTCAACCGTATAGCGTTAATAATTTAACATAACAGGTTTCGTGAGTACGAAAGTTTGTTATTGACTGCGGTTATCGTCGAGCTTCGATCATGGTCAAGGAGTAATGAACTCGTAACATAAATTTCGCGATTTTAATTGGATCTATTGTAACTTATTGTTTTTTTTTTTTTTTTTTTATTGTAGCTCGGTAAAGTGACTGTACTGTGCCTGATGGTAAGCACAGTACAATCCAAAAACAATGGCGACCACCGAAAGACATACCATCTATCACCGGTCGCCGCTGTCATACCGGCCTGAAAGCGACCCAGTCAGGGCAGACCCCCCCCCCCCACGCCCAAACGTGTCACTATGGCGGGTGTTCCACCTGGTGTACGGTGGTCGCGATCCAGTGGGGTACAGACACCCTACCACCCCGCGAATTATATTATTATTGTGTAGCGATTTTCAATTGTCTTGGTCTTGTATTTGTTCAAGTATTGAGCATTTTTGATGGCTTTATGCCTAATTAGAGATCCTTTGGAACTTCCTAATTTTATTTTATTTAATAACACATGTAGAAGTAGACTCGCTGGGGAATGTGATTGAAAGTTTAGCCATTCTCATCACTACGATATAGATATTAAAAGACGTTGCGTTTTATAATATGCGAGTAAGAACATTTGTAATTTGAATCAAGCAAATAAAACTGACAATTTTAATCAACATACATTTAATTTTTTTATAACATGTTTGAAATAAGTTTGTTTTTAACGAACAAACAACTCAAAACTTGTTGTTGACCTCTTTAGTGTTTAATCATTTTTTTTATGTACTTCCATTGTCTCGTTAGAAAACAAGTTTCTATTGTGAATAGCCTTTATGTAATTATGTATATTATTTTTTTTATATTTTCTTTTCTTTTTTCTTGTATCTTATAAAATACTAGCTTCTGCTTGCGACTCCGTCCGCGTGTAATAGTTAATCTGAGCTAATACAAACACGCAGTGGAAGCTCTCAAAAGGTAAAAAAAGATGTTGAAACATTATTAATTATTGCTCCGCTCATATTGGTCTTAGAGTGATAGTTTGTAGCCTTCCTCGATAAATGAGCTATCTAGCACTGAATATTTTTTTTAAATCGGAACATTAGTTTCTGAGATTAACGCGTTTAAGCAAACAAACTCTTCAACTTTATAATATTAGTATAGAAGTATAGATTCAAGAGATCGAAGTACACAGCCGTTTCAATTTTTTATTGAAGTGAAACTTCTTTATCGACGTAGGGAGGAATTTTAGAGCATGTAAAAACGTATGTAACGTTTTTCGGTTACGCGCCATCTTAATTTCTGTACATATTTCCGTTACGCGCCATGTTTATTTCTAAAGGTGCGCTCACAATGATCAGATTCCGTTTTTTTTCTGTATAGTTGTATATAGTAGATCATTTTTCGAAAAATGATGTCATAAAGAAGTTTCACTTCTTACGTGTGTACAGTGATACACGCACGTATTTTTTGTTCCACGACTAACTGTCAACCTGTGTAACCTTTCTGGTCAATCGGAGGCCTTGTATTATTGTTCACATTGTCCATGTGAAAAGTAAAATGGTGATAGATTTTCTTCTTTTCGAAGTACACATAAACGGTAAATGGATAAAAAATGTCTAAAAAAGGTTAAGTTGTTAAGACCTTGCTAGGTCAATAGCGTAGTCAGATCGAAAAAAAAAAAGTCTAAAAAAGTTAAGATTCCTAAGTCAAGTTAATTTTCTCAGACTTATATATATTCTTTCTCAAACATTGAATGAAAGTATATATCCAGCGACTTAATTGAAATCATAAATATGGTGAGAAAATACATCAGATTATGTTAAAAGTTAAATATAAATAATATATCAACGTAGACCTTTAAATAAATATTTTCGATAAATTAACTGGGAATTATAAAAGTATTTCTATATTCTCAAGAGTTATAAAACACATTCCAAAATTAATAAGGTTACTTTTTTATGTTTTGAATAATTATTTCCTTGCAAAAGTGAAAATATCAAGAGATTATATAATCTTTTTTTCGCATCTTTTCAAAAAATAATAGGATAGGATTCAAACAGTGGCGGTCAAGTGCGGGCGGAATAATGTTCGTAAGTTCAAAGCCCAAAGTATATCCCGTATTGTTTTTTAAATATTTACTCATTTAGTCTGTTACCAATAACGGTTGACGGTAAAGGAAAATATCGTAAGGACGCTTAAATCTGAGCAAGGAGGTTCTTGCACCACCTTACAATATGGGAAAAATATAAAACTGAATTCCTCTGCCTTTGTTGGCTACGCCCGTTCCTACCTTCAGGAAGAAGCCTTTGGACCAGCAGTTGGACTCTTATAACCTTTATTCTACCTTTGTTTTTTTAGAGGTAGTAGAGCCTCGCCGAAGCTATTATACTGGTTTCAGTATGACTGGGTCGGCTCGCCCGTTGTAGTGCCACCCTCTCATACAAAACCGACGTGAAGTAACAGTGCTTGCGTTGATGCGTTTCGTTCGGTCAGTGAGAGCGCCGTAGGCTCACCTCCCCCCTCCCCTCCCAACCCCTTTCCTCGTCCCCTCCCCCAAACACAGGTGGCACCGCATTAGCGACTCCCCTGGTGTGGTTTGTGTCTATGGACGGCGGTGATCACTTAACATCAGGTGACCCGTCTGTTCGTTTGCCTCCTATGATATATATTAAAAAAAAGTTGGAAACTTTACCAAAAAATATTTCTCCTGATTTCATTAAAACTTTAATATTATAACCTAAAATTTTATCTTTTTTTTTTTCATTTGACTTCGGAAAATACTTAAGGTTTATTATAAAATATGTAATTTTTTTTTTGGCTCAATATATCAATACACTAACGTTTATAAACCAGTTTTCTATTTTATGAAAATATCTATTATTAAAAATAAAAGATTAACAGAATCTAAAGTCGAGTAGGTATAAACGAATGCATACTTACTTTGTACATTTTAATTATGCTGAAAGAGTGGTTCGAGCGTACTTTTTTACTTGTCTACTCTTCACAATAGACGGTGTACCTGTCGTGAATACTTTGTAAAAACGTGTGCTGTGCATAAATAACAGTTGACGTCACGTTTTGCATTAAAACTTGAACTTTGAACTGATCGAAAATGTAAAATCAGTTGAAATTTAATTTCAGTTGAGCTCAATAGACAGTATAAAGAAGAATAGAAATAATACATACATTGAATAACGTAGCTATAGATTTATTTATTTATTAAAAATATTGCTTCGTATGAAAGAAAAGCCTATAACGTAGTTAGCTTATAAATATAATAGGATTTTTTTATGCTACGATGGAGGCAAACAAGCATGCGAGCCGCCTGATGTTAAGCAGTCACTGCAGCCTATGGTCGCGTGCAACAGAACAGAAGTGTCACACGCGCGTTGCCGACCCCTCAATGTCCTATTCACTTTTTCCTTGAAGAATTCCATACTGTACAAAAACCTCAGCAGGAAGCTCATTCTACAATCGGAGCGTTTGTGAGAGACAACACCTGTGGAACCGGACCGTCCGAAACCATTTCGGTTCCAATGTGTGAGGATGAACTCCCTGCCGATAACGAGCGGTACGACGGTGAAAAGCAGCCACAGCCATAACAAGGTTGAACAATTCCTCGGAACACAACCCATTATATTATTTAATTAAGGGTCACTATAATATTCCAATATATTTGGATTACATTAACATGGTTAACAGTTCACTGAATAATTAAGAAAGTACCTACCTTAAGTAATAAAGTATTTTACAAACGAAATATATAGAACTACTAGCGGACCGGGCGGACGTTGTCCTGCCTTGATAATAAAAAAAATCCTAAAAGTCAACTGCAGCGCCACCTACCGAGTCCAATTGTCAATCTAAACCATTCTCGAATCTCCACGAACACACACAAAAAATTACATCAAAATCGGTCCAGTCGTTTAGGAGGAGTTCAGTCACATACACACGCACACAAGAAATATATATATTAAGATTAATAAGAAATACCCGACTGTAACTACACTGAACCTTTTTAGGTATAAACTTATTTTTATCCATTCCTTTTTTTTCTCATTCAAAGACGTCCTCCCAAACTATTAGATACCCTATATCACTTGTAATACATCAGACTTCAGAACGGCTACACTAGAAAACCACCTTCTGCGTAGGCGGTTAAAAATACATTCTTAAAGTGTTTTAATATTGAACTTAGTTTACTGATTTTTACATACAATTTATCGCTAAACATATTTCAATGGAAACCAGTTACCTAGATGCGTTTGAAAGTTTTCGAATTGGAGTTTATAAAATAGTATTCCCTTGGATCGAATAAGGTGACTGGTCTACTAGGGCTGAAATAGTTACCGCTTTGAGACTTCGTTGCGGACAATTCCGTTTAATAAATTCGCCAATTTAACGAATAAGATACCTCTGTGCACTGAGTGTAACAGAGTAGAAGACGTCTATCATATTATTGTTGAATGTGTCCGTAGTAGAAAGGCGAGATTACTATCTAACTGTAGATAAGGATTTACGTTGCGTTGGGGTCTGTAACGGCATTTTGGCTTCACCTTTGTCGGATGAAGCCAGATTATTGTACAGTCTAGTCACTATTATTATTAATAGGAGATAACTATGAACTATATGTGTGTAGTATTATATATGCTTTCTAATAAGGGTGGGATGGTCGCTTAGTGACCAAACCCTTTTAAAAATAAAAAAAAAAATCAAATATAATAGCATTTTCAATGATGGTCAATTGATATCAACTGTAATTTTAGCCAGAAGGATATAATAATAATATTTATTTGCATTTCTATAGTCGAAACAGTTGATTTCATGTTCAGTTACTTCCGACACGTATTTTTTACTAAACAGATACCTTTGCGTCTGCACGATATATCACATGTTCCTCGGAATCGCTTACTCAACTCCTACAAGTACCTCCATTACGTACAAAAACTATTTCTTAAAAATTCATTAGATAACGTAGACTTTCAATATCAAAATTTGGTACGCAGTTTAGAAGGCATAAGAAAACCCACGATAACGGGAAAAGCGACCTTATTTTATATTAGCTTATGCTCGCGACTTCGTCCGCTTGGAAAAGTTACTTTGGGCAAACGCCAAAACGCAACGGAATCTTCCAAAAGGAAAAAAAGCAATTTTGAAACATTCTTCATTGGTGCTCAGCTCTTATTGGTCTTACCTTGATGTCATATAGCTTATATAGTCTTTCTCAATAAATGAGCTATCTAACACCGAAAGAATTTTTCATATCGGACCTGTTGTTCCTGAACTTAGCGCGTTCAACCAAAGAAACAAACAAACCCTCCAGCTTTATAATATTAGTATAAATTTATAAATATATAATATAATTATATATACAAAAAATAGACTTAATGTATGTATAATATAATTTACTGAAACTTAGCAGAAACCTGTAAGATATAAAGATAAAATGAATTCTAAGGTTCTCACGAATAACGTCAATGCAGCTAAGTAAATTGCTAATAGGTTAAAATTTACATACAATAAAGCATTCAACGTAAATGACCTAAGGTGAGCTTGTAAAAATAATTTTAAATATATTTTGGTATGTGATAGAATCCTGTGCGAGAGCCGACTTAGAGCGTGCACTGAGTGCAGCTAATTCTACTGCAATACACATTTTCAACACACATTCAAACTTTTGTTTTCCTGTTCGAATGGATTTAGCAATACGCACTGGTATACATGTAATGGCATCCCCACAATAAAGAATATTTCAAGAATTCAGAATCTAAACTCTGTCCGTCCAATACATTCTTGGTGATTTAATGTATATCAGTAAAAATGTAGAAAGGCTAGCTTTAGTAAACAAACCGACATGATTTGAATACTAGAGACACTCATTAATTAACTATCCCATGTTTCAGACTTAGTAAGAGTGTAACAGTTTTTTTCCACAATAAAGTCTCAAAGCATATTATCGGTTTCAAGTAGGATTTCATGTCAAAATATATAGGGTAGATCAATATGTGAACGATGGTGATGTGTGGTTATAGTGACAAACTGGTCGTCCCATGTTTCAGATTCAGTGAAACATGTAACACTTTTTTAGGTAATAGTGTTGGGTTTTACATCGAAATCCCAAAACGTATTACCGATTTGTTGGGCTGTAAGTTTTAGCGCCATTTCAAGCGAGTTTTGATGTCAAAAGGCTACTATAGAGTGGATCAATATGTAAACGATGGTTGTGTTTGGAATTTACTCTTCTCTGTGCATCCACTAAAAACGATTGTAACGTGTAATGCATTTTATATATATATATATATTAAAAAGATAAAACAGATCGAGTTCCTTGCCGGTTCTTCTAGATGACTGGGTTATTTTAAGAACTGGTGGTAGTATTGACGTTCATGAGCGCCGTCTCAAGGTCTAAACTGAATAAAGTTTTTTCGATACTGACTTTGAATATACAAGTCTAGAGTAAAAGTGGAGTACCTATTGTTACTGGCCTGAGAACTGCAATCCTTTTGATGTTCGTTTACATGAGATTAGCTACAAGTCTATATGCCATTTCTTAAAATTTCGTACAGACAATAATTGTATCAAGCGGTTCCTTGCATTTACGTAAGGACGACTCCTATTCTGAACTGTTTTTTTTCTTGTTTATTTTAGCATCATCATCTAATTGTATTAATATATCTGTAGTCCTGTCGGAGCATATAGTTTTTGTTACAAATTTTGTGATAGTTATCCGTTACTGATCTTCAATATGATATTTAAGTATTGTTTACCTATTTGGTTGAACTTAACATAAAAATTGTTTGACTGAGTTTAATGACATTTAGCCAACGAAAAGTTCCGCTATAGTAGCAAATCAGTATTTATGTCACTCTATATCTCCAGGCTATATACATCCCCTATAATTCTTTAGAAAATAATAAACGATGAGTAAATGTATAAATACGAGAAAAAAACAATTACCACAAAAGAAATATGTGCGAAGCCGCGAGAACAAATAGTATTACGTAAAATAGTTATTTATGGACATCACCAAATGTCTTGTTTATTTCACTCGGCAGCAGCTTTTCAACAACTATATTTTGCTAGAAGTTATATGCACATGCGTATGGTATATGTATAAACTTACTTGTTTTGATAAAAATCCATACAGTATTTTCAATAATATAGGAATGCAGTAATTTATCAATATTTTTTTTTGTTTCAGTAATCACGGGCTGTACTGATGGAATTGGCAAAGAATACGCGAGACAGGTAATAATAGGTTTAACATTCACATATCGATTTTGGTAAATCTATCTATACTAATATATAAAGCTGAAGAGTTTGTTTGTTTGTATGGCTTAACGCGCTAATCTCGGGAACATCCGGTACGATTTGAAAAACTATTTCGGTGTTAGATAGCTCATTTATCGAGCAAGGCTATATATCATCACGCTAAGATCAATAAGAGTTGTAGTCCGGTGAAGCTGTTAAGACCATGCTAGGTCAATAGCGTAGTCCGTTCGAAAAAAAAAAACAATAGGGGCGGAGCGCCAATGAAGAATGTTTCAAAATCGGAACTCTTTGTTCCTTTTAGTTGCTTGTTAGCGTTAATATTATATACGTTGCCATGGTAACATGGTAACTTTCTATCGCAAACATTTTTGAAGTTTATTTTGTGTTTATATTCAAAAAGTTTATTCTACGTTTGTTTTGTTTCAAATTTTTTATTTATGTATTACAAAAATAAAGTGAATGTGTATTAAAATTAAAGTAACAACTTTTTGGTGAATGCATATGGCAAAAAATATCAAAAAAATAATTTAAAAAATTTTGTCGGTATTCTTATATCATTATATTTTGTCTGTCTATTTGTTTGTTTGTTCTGGGTAATCTTCGAAACGGCAGAACCTATTTTAACGGGATTTTTACTCTCAGATATCCAAAATTATAACGGGTGACATATTCTATTTTATTTGTTGAACTGTTATCCATGCATTCGTCCATGTCAAATTGATCAAAAATATGTTGTTTACAGTAAACAAGCGCGTAAGTCGTGCACTGTAATGGATTCCAAGAATAAATATACATAATTGAAAGTCATATGTTTGTATATAATTTGAATTATATTATCTTTTTGGTCAATTTGGCGACCATTTTGTTATACTTACCGCGCTTTCGTCTACATAACTCAGTGATTAATTATAGCAACGTATAAGAATAACTTAATTATATCGAAAATATGGTCATATTGTATCTATATAATAAAATATTTAACACATATTGATCGATAATGTACAGCTTATAATTTTCATTACTTTCTTATATAATCTAAGTGAGCACGGAGGGATCACCCTACTATATATCAATATAAATATGTTGCAGATGGTAAATCCCATCCCATTCGATACACTGTTAGTATTCACATATCTAATGTACACGTTACATGTTACAGTAGATGGCGTGCGTGTCGTGCTTACAAATGTTTTTGAAAAAGCATTTCTGTAATGTACACACCTACTCACAATTCTACATTTCTTCAATACATTTTTAAAAAGTGGCTGCGGGGCCGCGGGTAAAAGCTAGTATATTTGACAAAATGAACGGTGAAAATCTCTAAAAAGGTCTTGTTGTTTACTGAAAAGATCATTGTTGGAGCAAAAATGTTTCAATGTGTGGTTTTATTGCCACGCGTTAAAGAGTCACCGTACTGTTTTATTTTTTATTTTCACTTTATTCGGGATGTCTGAACAGAACTATAGTATAGTCCAGACTTTTGCTCAGAATTCGAAGACGGTGTTTTTTGTACAGATTGTAATAATGTATTTCGGATATATATTTACGTTTTTAGAATGATAAATAATAGGAGAAGAAAAAATGTATGTTTCTCCTCACCACAGCGTTATAACCTAGCAGAATTGTGAATAGTAAGATTTTATAGAACCTTCTTGTTTAATTTATGGTACCCAGCACTGTTTTGCCCAGAGCTATAATCAGGTTATCACTTGGTAGGCCATATGTCTGTTTCCTGCCCTTTAGAATATAAAATATATGAATAAATTATAACATTAACATCGTGATACGCTAGTATCAAAGTTACATGTTTTGTCCAGTTCTGGCATTAGATAACACTAATTTTACAGGTAGACACTCTATAATGTAGTATACCAAACACATATTATAATTGTTAAAATATTTAAAAAAACCACAGGGTCGATAATAATCATTGTTTTTACATCAAACAAAAAGATACTAAATAAAGTTTCACATAATAAATACTATACGGAAGCAAAAACAAAACAATTAAAATTTAGGAATAATGAGTGACGTCAATATTTATTAAATGCGATTATATTGTAGCCGTGGGTAAAGTAAATGCTATTAGTGTCACAAGAAGTCTAGTAATTTCAAAGATAAATATTATGTGTGATGTCATCATATTTACTGAGTGCTGGCTTAGCAAATCCATAAGTGTACCATACTTAGAGGGCTATGTAGGACATGCGTCTGGATATAAAAATCAGAATGATGGCGTTGTTGTTTATGTGAGATCGACATTAACCTGTAAAATTAGTGAACCTCATTTTTTAGATGCTAGTTGTTTGATTCTTACTTGTAACCAATCTCTTGCAATTGTTGCATTATATAGATCTCCGTCTTTCTCGAATACTACAAACTTCTTTAGTAGTCTGGATGATACTCTTAATCTGTTAGATAAATATCAAACTGTGGCTATTATTGGTGACATTAATATTAATATAGCATCTCAAAACGGAGATATGACCAGTGGAGACTACTTAAATATTACAGCCTCTCATGCTATGCTCCCAGCTCATTTTTTTCCTACACGAGGACCAAACTGTCTTGACCACATTATATTAAAAACAATCTTTAAAACTACTACTCTTGTTCTAGAGTCCTCAATAACAGATCATTTACCAATTCTATTATCCATCACTGCTAAATCTGAATCGACTAGACCTAGGAATGTAATTAAACGATTGAATTTTTCATCTGCTGTAGAAGAAATAAATAGAACTGATTTCTCCTATATCTCAGCTATTACTGATGGTAACACTGCAACTGAAACTCTTGTTACATACATTTCTGACATCATACAAACTCACACTAAAGAAGTGAAAAGATCTCACAAAACCACAATTTTAAAACCCTGGATAACGGGAGGTTTACTTAGATGTATACACAATCGTGATCATCTCAATATGCAACTCAATAAGTCTCCGAATAATGAAACACTAAAAATTACTTATTCTCGATATAGAAATTTTTGCAATAAATTATTTAAAAAAATGAAACAGGAATACGAGATTAATCAGTTTCAAAAAGCAAAAGGTAATGCTAAGGCTACTTGGGATACTGTTAAAAAAGTTGCTAACATTAAACAGAATCCAAGCTCATCAAAAGACCTTCTAAGTATTCACCCCACTCCAGAAGCTTCTATTAATCAAGTTAATGATTATTTTGCTAATATTGGATTGAATTTAGCTAATAATATCACTAATAGCTGTCAAAATAAATATCAACCTAGTATAAATAAAACTAATGCAAACTCTATGGCGATTGTAGACACTGATGAAACAGAATTGGAAAGCATAATCATGAGTCTTCGAAACGGTTGTGCTATAGGTTGGGACAAAATACCTACTTCTATAATCAAAACAGCACGAAAAGTCCTCATTAAGCCACTTTTACATATCTTTAACTTGTGCCTACCCACAAATACATTTCCCAATTATTTCAAAAAAGCTCTTGTGTATCCAATTTATAAAAGTGATGCTAAAGACAGTGTTACCAACTATAGACCGATATCTGTTTTACCTGTTCTATCCAAGATCTTGGAGAAAATACTTAATAACCGCCTTGTAAGTTTCTTGGAAAAAAACTCTA
Source organism: Antheraea yamamai (assembly GCA_036509395.1). Classification (NCBI taxonomy): domain Eukaryota; kingdom Metazoa; phylum Arthropoda; class Insecta; order Lepidoptera; family Saturniidae; genus Antheraea; species Antheraea yamamai. The sequence goes on along the minus strand of AP028439.1, from coordinate 8,150,877 downwards.
TATTATCCAGCAACCAATACGGTTTTCGAAAAGGTATCTCAACCGAAAATGCAGTATTGGAGCTTACAAATTCTATTGTCGATAATATAGATAAAGAACAAAAAGTTGTTGGTATATTTCTCGATCTCTGTAAGGCGTTTGACACTGTCTCTATATCCATACTATTGAGGAAAATGGAAAATCTAGGGATCCGAGGGCAGGCTAATGATATGTTTAGAAGCTACCTTAGTCATCGAAGACAATGCGTTTCTATAAACGGTCATAGCAGTAGTGAATGTGATATAAAATGTGGAATTCCTCAAGGAAGCATTCTTGGTCCTACTTTGTTTCTTTTGTACATAAATGACTTCTGTGAACTCAACATTCCTAATTGTAAATTCTATACTTACGCAGATGACACCGCTTTAATTGTGAATGGAGAAACTTGGGAAGAAACCAAGTTGAATTCAGAAAAAGCTCTGACTATCGTTATAAGTTGGCTGTCTTCCAATTTACTTACACTAAATCTTGATAAAACAAAATATATAACTATAATTAATTGCCCACTGTTGCATAAAAACACCAATAATAAACTGCTCTTGTTTACTTCTTTCAAGATTAAATTGTATCAGGTATCTAGGAATACACGTTGATAATACTCTTAGTTGGAAGGCTCATATAACCAATGTAATAGCGCGCACCAGAAAACTAGTTTATGTATTTAAGAAATTGAGACACGTTGCTGATAAAGCCACTCTGGAGATGGTGTATTTTGCATTAGCTCAATCCATTTTTTCATATTGTATTACCTCATGGGGTGGCGCTTGTAAAACCAACTTATTGCAACTTGAACGAGCGCAGAGAGCTGTATTGAAAGTCATGAGTAAAACGCCTAAACTTTATCCAACATTTCAACTGTATACAGAGTGCACAGTCATGACGATTAGGCAACTTTTTGTGTTCCATGCTACTATTGCGAAACATAGTACCTTATAACCCCACTATTCTTAACAGACGTAGAAAGCATGAGGTTTGTAAAATATACCCTTACCGAACATCGCTATCAGCTAGACAAATCACTGTACTGGGCCCTCGTATTTATAATTGTTTAAATATTCTTCTTAATATATATCCGGACCCCATCCCTATAGTAAAAAAGAAAGTACAAGATTGGCTTCTTCAATGTAACTACGAGGACACCGAAAATATTCTAACGCCCCTTTATAATAAATAAACTGATTGATTTATTACCTTCGAATACTCAATATACCCGATACTCAATATCTATGCACTATTTTACGCCCCCTTGTCGTACTTTCGCAGCCATTCAATCATTCAATCATTATTATATACATACCTAAATATTTAAATACACACACACACACATCCACACACACACACACACACACACACACACACACAGAACACACACATACTCACATGCTCACGAGTGACCCTCTTTACCAAACTTTTTCATTAAATTAGTGGAGTTTGCGCTGGCGTCTGTGATACAGTCTCAAGACTAGTACGGACGTCAACGTGTACTTAAATTGGCGCCGTCAGTGACATTTTAATTTTGTAATAATTTATGTAAAACTTTTTGCACAATAAATTATTATTATTATTATTATTATAGTTTATACTGGCACAGACAAAAATCAAATAGAATCGCTGCTACACAACTATGCTACAATCATAACCACACCTTGTAAATTATAATGCTGTAGTTGTAATTGTCTTTAAGATGTCTTCCTTCTACTTTTCTTCATAATCACTACGATGTCCAAAATACAATTCTGCTTGGACGCATCGTGGCACACTTATATACCTTTCAATAAATGAGGGTGGAAAACTCTGGAAGGCTGGCGTTATTATTCGAACGATTCGACAAATTTCGAGACGGGCTATTTCGAAGCCCTTTGTATTTATACCAACGGCCAATGATAAATTTTTTGTTTATATGTAATAACTAGTTAACATACAGGGTTGTAACATTATTTATAAAACAGTGCGGTGCTGTATTACAACCAAATTTATAACTTACATGGTCTAAGAATTCACGAAGAAATTCTCACCGCATTTAAAAAACTGTCATTGCAAGGTGCATAATTGCATTTTCTTTACAATGCTTAAATTTGAATACTGTCTTTGAAAATTGTAAAATGAATACGCCATTTTGTATTGAGTTACCATTGCGCAGATAAAAGCCAAAGAAAACTGCGCAACGTTGGTTCGAATAAAGACCTAAAAAGGGTTCATCGATTGCAAGTGAACAAGCATATCTATTTATTAAAAAAATCTTTCAATCTTTACAATAAATATGAAAAAAGGAAAGATGATCAACTGCCGTTTTTTCCGGTTTGTTCAGTAAATATATAGCCATAAGATTAAAGGTGAGATAGCGTAGTCCGCAGGCCTGTCAGGTCAATAGCGTAGTCAGTTCGAAGAAAAAGGTGAGTTAGCCAGTATTATGTTTGCTTCCTTTATATAATATAATTTAATAAAAATTACATTACCGTTAAATTCTGCACAATTTTCTTAAGATAAATATTAAAAAAAAAAACAATATAATAATATGTGTAGAAATATAAGATATAATAGATACAGGCGACGAAATCGTGTTATGTCACGTCAATCCATCCTAGTTATTCCCTTAAATGAGGTCAAGCATCCGAAACCATTACGAATATAGTATCAACTAGCGGGCCCGGCAAATGTTATTCTGCTCTGAAAATTAAAAAAAACATTCTCGAATCAGATCGCAGTGCTACCAAACGGTTCAAATTATTGATCTAAACCATCCCAGATACACAAAAAAAATCACCAAAATCGGTCCAGCCGTTTAGGATGTGTTTAGTGACATACATACGTACAGAAAAAAAAGAAAGATATACGTAGTTCTCGTCTATGTATACAACAAAATGGCGATAAACATTGCCAATCCGTCCTGCGTAAAAATATTAATGTTGTCTGACTGTCGACGTAGGATATATGCGTATTTCTGCCTTATTTCAAAGTTATCGCGGGTTAAATATTAACTATATTAGTTACGTAAAAATAAATTATGCGAGAAGGAAAAGTGTCTACTAGTCGATAGAATCGCTAGCACCATGCATATGGTAAAAATCCATACGTACAGTCACTTTTTAGTTTGACGTATTTCTGAATCTACCATTATAGTTTCAGTATGTGAGGGTTAAGGCAGAGGTTCCCAAACTGCATGCGATACAAATTCAAAAGGGGCACCGTGAGGCACTTCTCTTAACCTTTCTCCAGTAACTTAGTTATTTGTGGGTACAATGTAAACCATTCAATTTCCAGAACACACATATTCATATTGTAGACGTTTTAATATCTGTGCCTATCTAACTAGTATCATTATACGGTGTTTCAATCGAATATATCTATTTCGACTAGATAGCTAGGATTGGGCGCCACGAGCATCGTGCCGTGACAATATACCGAATTTGAAAGTGCGCTGCGGACTAAAAAAGTTTGGGAACCCCTGGGTTAAGGATTTCTTCAGGGCAACTATTATTTTTCGAATCCACCGTGCTTATTACCAGGCATAGTGTCGTTACTTTGTCGTGCCACAATAATTAGGTTTAAATTTAGATTCTAAAAGTACAATTTAGTAAAAAGTATAATTTTGTTGCAGCTGGCGTCCCGCGGCTGTAATATTGTTCTAGTCAGTCGATCAATGGACAAACTGAAGGCAACAGCTGAAGAATTAGGTAAAAATAATATATCAGATTTAAGATTCAAGGTGTATTGGGGTAAGGTTCTTTTTAAGCTTACCTGGCAAGCTACCACCCACAAGTTGAAAATCTATCGCCAAACACCTCCAGCCAGTCATCCTCTAAGTTTAGCGTATTTATTCATGCTGGACATATCTGCACATATTCTGGACCATATCGCCAAATAACATAGGAGAAATTGTGATGAAATGTTAAAAGCTTTAAATTTATTAAAAAAAAAACTATAAACTCTTTATAAGGAGTCCTTAAAATGCATTACATGTAGAGAAGAGACAAAAATTGGCATGGACTAATTATGATTTTAAAAGGCCGGCAATGCACTTGCGACTGGTTTTGCTAGTGTCTATGAATAGCGGTGATCACTTACCATCAGGTGATCCACCTGTTCCTTTGCCCCCTGTGATATAAAAAAAAATAACCTCTTTTATTCTATACATTTAATTTTGCTATCACTACCTAAAATCCTGTAACAATTTTGTCGATTTTAACTTACTTCTGTAAAGCTTTGTGTTTACTGTTTTGCCGCTATTTAATATCGGAATGATATTTAGCCTCGATAATTCTCTGAAAAATCCTCTATCTATCAAGAAAAATCACGTCGAAATTGATTTAACCGTTTTGGAGATTAGTCCACCTGAACTATACATGAAATGTCTACATTTCAATTTTTATTTATTACCTTCGTCATGACTATCCATAAATAGCTGCTATTTGAGATTATTTTCATGCGAAACCTTCACTATCCTCCTAAGGCCCAAGCTCTAATGATCGAAAGACGTTGAAACCCAGTGTGGTATGATGTACAATATATTTTTACACATTCCGGTCCAAGCACTGTAGTCTTCTTTATTATTTATCTCTTGTTAATTTAAATGCACATTGGGCATTTAGATAATCCTGAGTTTCAAAAGAAATTTTGTAGACCAACTTTTTTTTAAACAATATGGCATTAATCAGAATATTAGGTGAGATTATAGTGGGCCTAAAAATGCTATATGTTGTTACTTGGTACAATTAATTGTATACATTGGGTCTTACTAGGCTATACTAATAAAAAGTTTTTATTTTAATGCATTCCATAGAAAAAGAATTCAAAGTATCAACAAAGATAGTCCAAGCCGACTTCAGCGAAGACGAAAAAATATACGAACATATAGAGAAGAATATAGCCGAACTAGAAATCGGTACGCTGGTAAATAATGTCGGCGTATCGTACTCATATCCTGAGTATTTCCTTGATTTACCCGAATGGTAAGTTTCTTATTAATTTTCCTAATTAAAACTTGACTTGACAAAATTGACTTTTTCATTTTCTGTCTTTCCTTCTTTGGACAGTCTTCTTCTTTAGTTTACAATACAATATACATAGTATGAATAACGTTGTACGTGGTACTATGTAATTTAAATAAGGAGGTAATTGTCAAACCACCGTTTTACTTCGCATTTGGCATTAAACTTCAATAGAAAACAAAGACATGTGGAAATTATTAAAATTTCAGGGGACCGACGATAAAACTCTAATTCTATTCTATCTATACATGTAATAAGAATGTAAATCTAACGTGTTTCTGCTTTTTAGATTTTTGTGAAAAATAAAATGTCACAGGTGTCTTTGAATAAGTAATAAAATACATTTCATTCATTTTTAGAAATGTCTGCCTGTCTGTTTGTTTGTTTGTATGAACACGCATCACAGCTAAAGTACTGCATTCACGATAAAACATCTCCAACAACGATCATAAAGCATATCCTTGAGTAACGTTTAGTCTTGGGTTGATTAAAATCGGCTCTCTCTATCAAAAGTTTTTTTTTAAGTAATTTTAATGACGACGCGACTTAAGTACGAGCGGAAAGATAAGTAAATGGGCTTAATACATTCAGATGATTTTATTAGTCACAGTTTTTTTACATTATGTTCCACGCAGATGGAATCGCGGGCACAGTTAATTAGTCTATATAATCCTATTATAATTGCCATTTATAATTATATATTGCCATATTATAATTGTAATATTAAAATTCTATTATTACTCAAAAGCACACATAACTACAGACTAGAGTATTATTTACACAAAATGGCTGCCGATTTTTAACTATACTGTGAATAAACTCATTAAATATAAACTAAAATACAATTTTTAATTGTTTCTATCATAGCAATTTAAATTGTTATTTTGATTGAGATAAAGACGTTTTTTTTTTATTATTTCGTTGTTGCTAGCAGTACATCTATTACAAGTAGTGAGTGAAATTGACGCTGACGCGGTTATCTTCTCACTTGAAATACATAGTAGATTCCTTCAAAAGAGAAAGAATCTAGCAATTATAACAGAAAAACACAGATGACAAAGTTTTCCACATACTGATGTATAGATTTATCTTGAATTATAATTGGAGAAAGCTAATGTTTTTTTTACTTCTTTATTATCTTTTCTATCATTTGTCATTGTCACCTTAGCGATTAAGTCGCAACGCGTTTGTTACTTCGGATAATTAATGTGTTTTAGGAGATTATATGCTGAAAAAGACTGATAGTCTTGTCATTTTTTTTTTAATATCATAGCAGCCGTGCGAACAGGTGGGACACCTGATGTTAAGTGATCGTCACCGTCCATAGACACTTGCAACACCAGAGGAGTCGCAAGTGTGTTGCCAGCCTGTGTTTTGGGGGACGGGGGAGGAGGGAGGGAGAGTGGGGACGGGGAAGGGAGAAGGGAAGTGGGCCGCCGGCGCTCTCACTGACCGAACGAAACGCAACAATGCAAGCACTGTTACTTCACGTCAGTGTTTCTGTGGGTCGGGCGATACTACCCCGAGTGAGCCGACCCATTCATGCCAAAACCAGTAATAGCTTCAACGTGGCTCTACCACCTACAAAATTACACACCTGTATTATTTATATACTTGTAATATTTTGTTTTTATTCTTACGTTTCCTTGTTTATAAGACACACCCATTGTTGTTTTGAGGTTGTTTTAGTTGATAGCGTGTTCGGACACCGCGTCGATGGACTTAAGTTTGGATCCTGGCAACTGAGTCGTAGCTTTCGGTAAAGGAACACATTGTGATGAAACCATGGCTTGGTGGTATGTCTCTTTCTAAACCTGCATAGCTTGCTACCACATTCCAGTTGACAATGTGTCGCCAAACATCTGTTAGTACGTTCCGGCAGCTGCAGTTGAAAGCCAATGCCGCTCCAGGCTTAGTGTGTTTAGTATCTTAGATCGCATCGTTATTTAATATCATGTGAGACTGTGGTCAAACGGTAACACCTAGAAATTATAAAAAAAAAAACCATGTTTTCCGGAGATGGACAGTAAATAGGAACTGCAACCGTTTCTAATTACAGCTACTAGCGTTCATATTGTTAGCATTTGACAAATGTTATTATACTTGAGAAATGTTTATATTTTCAGTATAAGCATGCTCTCAATTTCAAGTTAATCTGCACATTTCGTCCCAATTAAATTTAAAACACATTACTCAACGGATATCAGATTTACAAAAGTGAATTACACTCAAACACCGCGTTAATTAAGAAGTGTAGGAACAAGCCGCGAATATGTTATCCATGGATCCCTGGATATAAATATTAATTATGTATCTATCTATGTCACATTTTAATTACGTCTTTATATTCACTAGTGTAGGAAATAAAGTAGCTTGTGTGGTAAATTTAACACTATGATGCAGTGCAATTCTACCTATGCAATAGGAATGATTTAAAAAATACTAGGTTTTGCTCACCGTTTCGCTGATGTTAATATACATATTTTATAGGTAGTAGAGCCACGCTGAAGCTATTAGTACTACCACCCGACCCACAGAACGACATGAAGTAACAGTGCTTGCATTGTTGCGTTTCGTTCAGTCATCCACCCCCCTCCCCCCCAAACACAGGATGGCAACGCATTTGCGATTGCCCTGGCGTTGCTAGTGTGAAACGAGTGAAATACTGCCACTGCCTCTTAATTCAATTAGCCTTTCTGTTATCGATAATTTTTTTTTATACCACGATGGTAGCAAACGAACATGCTGGACGCATGATGTTAAGCAGTCACCGCATCCTATGGACATTTGCAACATCAGAGGTGTCACATGCGCGTTGCCGACCCTTAAATAACATATTTATTTTCCCCTCGAAGAAGTCCGTACTGTAGTCCCCAGGAAAAACCTCAGCAGGAAGCTCATTCCACAATCGGAGCGTTCGTGAGAGTAAAACCTTCTGAAACCAGACCGTCCGAAACCATTTCGGTTCCAATGTGTAAGTATGAATTCCCTGCCGATGACAAGCGGTACGATGGTGGAAAGCAGCTACAGACATAATGTTCAACAATTCTTCGGAACACTACCGATTATACAAAGTTAATTTATTAAACAGAAGTTATACATATAACAATAATCTTCCAGTAGAGAAGTGATAGATTGGGATATACCCTTTAAATAAGTCTGTCGAACGAAAAGCAACTGGATAGGTATCGCAATATTCGCGGTTTAATATCACAGCCTGAGACTTTCATGTATTGAACGCACCAAACCGCACCACGTTTGAAAGCCATTTTCAACGGGCGCCAGGTGCTTCCATACCGGGGTCGTGAAAAATAAGTGTCGCCGATTGAAATATTATTCGAACCACATTGGAACGCTCTAGAAAACGGTATTTATATGTGAAATATCCGGTATTTTTCCGGTTTATTTGAATTCCGAATCGGAGATAAAAGTAAACTATAAAATAAAAAAGTTACCGTGTGTTTATGATCACATGGTAGAAGTGATACCTTCAGGCGTGAATATGTAAGATAATAAATTTGGTCAATGACGTCTGGAGCTGAGTATACACGGCAATGTTTTACCCGCGACTGCGCTCGCATTGGTCCGATCGTTTGTCCGATTGTTATTTTGATACTACATACAGACACTTCATTTATATTATATGTACTAGCTGACCCGCGCAACTTTGTCTGCGCCAAATCGGTATATTACTGGTTCCAATTTTATTTTCAGACACGAAATATCTAAAAAGCCTAGAACCCGTTTATAGCAATACCTATAAACATATATGAGCAAGAAAGATCTTCCCGGTATCCCCTGGGTTGCTGGTCTGGCCCTCATCTCTGCGCCCCATTGACTATCCTCGCAACAACATAATAATTTCACCGGCTTATAGTTTTTATCTCCCATTATCTTCTAATAAACTCCATCAATTAATATGCTATAAAAAGGAAACTGTATCTCCATGAAATTTTCATTTTGATTTAGGTATTTGTTTTAATAAGAATTTGTAAAGTATACATGAAACCTGCATCTTATAACTATAGTACTTTGTAATTAGTAATTGTAAAATTTATTTTCTTAACTTATGTAACAGTAATAAATTTTGCTATGGATTTTATTCCTTTATTTCAAATCATTCCAGCAACGCACGCCGGATTATAGAATTTTGATAATTTTAATTACATTTATTGTGATGAATTGTTCAAAAGATATATTTACCAAAATAAAAAGTAATCTAATATGCCTTTCTAATATTGAATGAATTTTCAAAATCGGGTCATTAGGTAGTACCAGAGGACTACCCCAAACACCCAAAATCACATACTTCAACTTTAACTTTTTAATATTGTAGTTTCATAAACACGAATTCTACCAGTGTTAAGTCAGTCATGGGAGAGTCACTTTATAGTTAGTTTAAAATTTTTATTATATAAGTTAGTTCTTCCAGATTAGGCCACTGAAATAGACAAAGACAAACTCAACTCTTACAGACATCATGCCTTAAATAAATATATATTTACATAATAAATACCGTTAGTTATTGTGTTATATTTAAATTTAATTTTGTTAAAACTTATAAAATTAGCCAGAGTATTGGTAAAAGGAGAAAATACACAACTTTGTGCGTTTGGAAAATCTGACGAATGTAAACGTATTGTTAAGTAAAACATCATACAATACGAAATTGGGGCAATTGAAAAAAATGTGTACTACTGCCTTCATCCAACCCACATTCATATATCGAGTTGTCCCTGATTCTGAGCTCTGCAATATGGACTGGTTGAGAGCACACCTCTACAGATAATAGACGCAGCAAGCTTGTAACAGTCATGAAACTTATAAAGCCACGGCTTACCCCGTATGTTATCCTGAATATATCCGGAAGCACATGATTTGTCTCTAATTTGGTTGGATACATTCCAGTTTGAGTTCCATGGTGCAAACAAATCAGTCTTATTTGGAGAAATCCTGAACATACGCTTTATATTTAGTCTGGATAGCTTCTTTAGCGATAAGGTCAACAACTTCATTACCCTGGATCCCACTATGTCTTCGTATCCATGCCAGAACTACATAAATTCCTAAACAATGACATTGATACAAATGGAATGGATTAATTGTGATAACTGTTGTTTCTTTGAAATATGTCAAACATGTCAAAACAATATCAAATTTAGTGTAAAAAGTTTCAATAAGAAGAAAAAGGCCTTTCTCTCTTGAAGGTAAACAGTTTCATTAATATATTAAAAAAAAACATTTATATATATAGATTTTTGGGCCAGGAACCATCTCGGTCATCCATAGACAACGTTACAAAATTATTATCACAATCTGTTCAGTAGTTTCGGCATGCATTGATTGTTATATATAAAGATAGATAGATTAATTACAAATATATTAAGCTATAATTGATAATTTAATTTATTTATCTTACTATTTTTACACCTGAAACACTAATTACTATAAAATAATTATAATTACGTTAAACCAAAGTTATGAGATATATTTGTTAAAATTTCGGTCACACAACTCACCAATAACGATTGTTCTGTGTAAGGTTAACTTTTGGTGCTCATTGTATTGGCCGGGACGATGCCCCGGACCATTAGTGATAATGGAAGCTGTGATTAAATTAATAACAGTAACACAGGTCACGCACCGTGAACCTCCCGAGAGTAATTTTGCTGATGTTAGCGCATTTACGAGCGTATTTGTAATGTTAAAAGTAATTATTTTTGTAAACAATACTTATTATACCAGTAATACCTATCCCAAGTTATTTTTTACATAAATTTACACAAAACTAACAATTGAACTTGACATCGTGTGCATTAGGTCTAAAAAAGATAATTCTGGAGGCTTCAGAATCGATAACACACACACATTTCCATGATGTTTGGATTTTTTGTCATTTGTACGCGCATCACGCAAAAACTAATTAACTGATCCTGACGAAATATAGTGTAGTAATATACACCGAAGTAGCATATAGGATATATTTTATATACATATGTAAATCTTATAATACAACAGTAAACATTTGAAATCAGTACATTGACGATATTAAAAAAGAAATACTCTGGGAGGCTTTAAAATCGATTTTTTCTAAGTCTGCCTGAGTAGCTACCACCCTTCAGTTGAAAGTCTGAGGCTAAGCACATATTAGTGTATTCTAGCAGCTGCACTTGATAGCCAGTTTGGTGTGTTTACCAGCTTGGATTACGTCGTCATTTCAATCAGATGCGATTGTTGTAGTGCTGTCATAAAAGCTATAAAGTATAAAGAAAACGATCCATCGCTATTTGTCCATCTCGCGACTTTTGGCTACTACTATATATAGTAATTACGCAGAGTGTCCCTGATAAACTAAAAAAAGGGTGTGTGTACTTATGTACACGCGTTAGCAGTTATACTTCCTTGGCGTAACAAGATAAAATCTTTTTATCTTTCGCCTTATTCTACTTTTGTAGAAAAAACGACACTAACAATAGAAAAAAGGTATTTAATACATCGAAAATTTTAATACAAAGAAATACAAACAACGAATACAAAGAAACAAAATGTTGACTATAGCTAACTTCAGGGTGTCGGTTTTTCGTGACCGGTGTGCGCGCGCATCGTAAAAATTTACTCTCATCATTTTTCCCTAACGCGTCAAAAGAAGTATATCTTCAAAAGTAACTTGTTGAAGGTGAAGAAGTTATAGATATAGAGATTTTCATTTGCACTTTTTGCCGTAACAAAATTTAATAATTAATTAATTTCGTTTTTGATTAATTTTATTGTTTTTTTTTTAAGTAAAACTAAGTTGATAATAATAAAGCCATTTATTCCATACTAGCTTAGCACGCGTTACTGTAGATTCTCATTCCACCGAAACAGTATTTTTTCCTGAATGGTAACATCAATGGTAGCGTTCTTTTTTGTGCTTGTGACCACGTGAATGCAAAATTTCTTGATAATCGGTTGAGTAGTTAAAGTGTGAAACATAACAAACTCAATTTTTTTTTAAATTATAACACGTCAGTGGCTGCAATATGCTTGATGGTAAGTACAGTGCAATCCAAAAACAGTGGCTACCACCGAGAGACAAACTATCCATCGCTGGTCGCCGTTTCACGCCGGCCTGCGTAAGTGTCTCTTCACGTTACGCTTGAAGGACCCCGTGTCATAGGAAGGAGGGAACACACAGGCCGGTAGATTATTCCAGATTCGAATCTGTAATATTAGTTAAGATTAGGATTTCAAGATACTTTTTAAATTTTGTTGGTTAGTTTACTTAAATTATTGTTAAGGGGTGCTGGTGTTACTCACGTCTGCAGGAAGTGTGCCTCTCATTCCCTTGTACGTGTTCCCGGACGTTGCTAAGAGTGATTAATTTTGCCGCTACACTGTTCAACATAAATTGAACCTTGTAGCAACAAATAGTATAATCGATCAATCGACGATAATAAAAGATGGATACTCTATTAAGCGATAGGTTAAATAAAAAATAGTACTAATATATTCTTTAATTGAAATTTAGCTCCTTATTTAGGTAAAGGCTTTCTGTATCTTCTGTTCTAGCAATCTTCATTTTTCCCTATGAACGTATCCACGTAGTATCTACGGTCCACCTTTTATTGGAGTTACATGCGATGTGTCCATCCCAGCGAGACTAAGATACCTTGTGTTAATTTAAATATTTTGCTCCAGGGAAAACATTACTTCGACGCTAATCAAAGCGAACGTAGTGTCGATGGTCAGAATGAGCCGCATAGTCCTACCGGCGATGGTGAAAAGAGGCAAAGGTGTGGTTATCAATATCGGTTCAGCGTCTTCAATTATACCTAGTCCTTTACTAACTGTTTATGCAGCAACTAAAGTAAGTAACTTTGTGGTTTACGGTTGTTTTTTTTCAATTCCTTGTCTATACTTTTCCGTTATGTTATTTTCTCAATGAAAGTTTGATTAAATTTCGTATTGTATCATATTGGTTGTCGATTTGATTATCGAATCTAATGTAGTGTGATTTGCATTCGCTCTTTAGATTTAACTTAGATTTTAGTTCATTTTCTACATTTGACTTCTACTCTTACCAATATATTCAACACAAAACTAATTGCCAGTGTTTTGCTTATATTAAATTTGAAATAAAAACTTCATTACGGATTTCCGATAGTTTACAGTTATTTCTAATAACGTACTTTATTACTTTTTCTTAGATGCGATGGTAATATCGTATAATGTTTTTATTTCAAAATTTTTAACTAAATGAAATTTATTCTAAGTGTTCCATTCGATCCAATAGTCATAGTATGTGCATTAAATGACTCGCAGAACAACAATAAGGTAATATTACATTGTCTGCAATAATAAGTTCGACATTTTATATTGTGAATGTTACTGCCAAGAAATACAGCGCTTAATAGGTGTGCAAACATTACCTGCTGCACAATGTAATAATTTTTCAGTATATGAAGATAGTAATGCAGAAACTTTGGTATTTTTTTAAAGTTATGTAAAGGCTATAAAACTGGATTTTTTACAGGCTTTCGTCGATAAGTTCAGCGAAGGCCTCTTAATGGAATACGGTAAACAAGGTATAATTGTGCAGTGCATACTCCCCGGCTTCGTATGCTCAAACATGTCTGGTATACGTCGTAGCTCAGCTCTAGCGCCCACCGCTAAAGTCTTCGTGAAATCCGCTATTGGTCTAGTCGGTACTGTTACGAAGACCACCGGCTACTTCCCTCACACTGTATTCGTCAGTGTAATCAACTTAATCTGTAACACTTTGCCTTCCTTCGGTGTTTGGCTTGTCACCCGAAGCATGGAGAACAGCCGCAGGAAGACAATGAAAAAGTATAATAAATCTAAGTAATTTTTATTCTATGCTTTTCACTTCACTTTGATGTTCGTTGCAGTATTATCAAGGCGTAGTTTAAAATACAATATCTTTTTATGTGATTTCTATCAATGCTTACCGTAAATTCTTCTTAGCAATATCATGAATTCATGAATTTTGTCACATATTTTAACCCACCAATTTTACACTGCAACGGACCTTAATTTGAAAGTGCCCTTATTTCTAAATAAACACTTCTAATAGATACTTCTACTTCTTTGCTTAGTTATCTTTAAAGGGTTTTGCATGTTATCACTAATTTAGTTTCACCAAAGATGTATTTATATGATTAGTATCACTGATATTGGTTGTCTTGTTCACAAAAGAGTCTATTGGCATGATAACACATAGACGAGAACTGCCCAAATTAAAATTAATTTATACTTTATTTACTGTATTTCTCCAAAGATTAACTATAATTTGTTTTTGTATATTAAAGCTACTATTCACAGTGGAAATGTTAATACCAAAAAAGCGGTTGTTCCTGTTGAAGATATCAAAACAAAAATTGTAAGATATTCAGAATTAATTGAAACAATGTTGGCTTAGTTGATAGTGTATCAGAGCTCACACTGATTGACGTAGGTTTCATTCCTTGTTAGTGAGTCGGAACTTTCCTTGAAGAATCGTGATGAGAACCATAGCACTGTGGTGCGGCTTTTTCTAAGTCCTTCTATCCAGTAACCACCGTCAGGTTGAAAATCTATTGCCAAGCACCTCCACGTGTGCAGGTTGCACTTGAGAGCCACTTCGCCTCTAGATTTACCCTGTTTACCATCTTACACTGCAACGTCATTTCATATCAGATAACTTTGTGGTCAAACGCTACAAACTATAGAATATATTTAAAAAAAAAAGTCACTGAGTGAATAAAATCTGTTTATAGACTTTGTTACGGTTGTCCGATATGTATAATTTACTTACACATAAGTTATATGATTTCATTAAATACTCGAAGTAATTTATATTGCAGTGTAAAGGTTTTTTGATGTCTTTTAAATAGTTGAAAAATCGCTTGTCTACTATCTGTAGTGTCTCTGTGCCTGCAAAAACCGACAAATAAAAGCCAACTTTTCAGTTAAAATAAATGAATGCAAACAAAAAGGTGAACAAAATATTTTGAACTTTAAGTTTTGTAACAAAATAAAAAATATATTCATAGGATTTTTCAAGCACAACGACACGGTATGTATATTTGAATATATTACACCAGCCAAAACGATGCCTCGACCCCTACTAACCTCGTCTAGTCAAATGAATATATAAATCTAATTGTATAGACCGCGCCAAACTTTTTGACCGCTTCTGCGTGGAACACAAATTTAGACACAAATACGTATTATATTATTTGTGTAACATGGAGACAACTGAAAGATAAATGAATGCCAATTTTAAATTCCTATAATAAATAATATTTTAACTTTAGTTTGTATTAAACTTTTAACTGTATCAAAAATTACGGCTATACTCAAAGCGGCCAAAAAGATTGACGAAGATTGTAATTATCGTCATGAGGCGACTATAATATCTTTGTTGATTTTTTCTTGTTACGTACAAAACTATTTATGTACTGGGTGAGTACAATTATTTGCATTTAGTTATTGGTAAAATGTTTGTTTTAGTTCGTACATATTGGGTATGTAATAGATTTTAAATGGTTTTAATGTTTTATTGGTTGGTTTAAATAAATGTGGTTTTACTTAAATACTGACTTTAATTAACCCCAAGGTCAAGGTTTATAATGTGTATATAATGTAAATTGTACAAATTAATTTACTACTAAAATACATGATGTTTGCACAAGTGGCGTAGAGCCGAGGCTTCCAGACATTTTTTCTCATAGACCACTTTCAAAATTAAACTGGTTCCGGTGAACCCCTACCAGCTAAATTTCTACCATATTCTCAAAACTTGACAAAAAATGTGAAGATAAGATCTAACTATAGAATTTTACGTTGTACTGAATATGAAATATGCAAGTTTTTACAAAAAAACAGTCGCGGAGCTTCTTAAAATCTTATCTGCCTACATTGATAGATGAAGTCAAGCCAATATTTTAGTTCTTCACTATCGAAAGAAGATAAATTTTCGTTGACCCCCGCTTCCGAATTGTGAACCCCCAATTTTTTTGTCTACCCAACGTAGACCCCCGTAGAATTTCCCGTTGACCCCTGGGAGTCCACCACTTTGGGAACTAAGGGCGTAGAGGCTTAAACAATCGTCTTGTAGTTGACATTGCCCTGAGTATTGTGGGTTCGAATCCCATACAGGGCAATGACTTGTATGTCATACAAACAGTTGTTCTGAGTTTTGATGTTTGTTAATTCCATATGATACGGGAAAAGTTCAGCAGTACCGTTGCCTATTTTAAACGCTGAGTGATATATTTTTCTTGACATTCTCAACAATCACGCTGGAAATAAATTACAAAGAGATATATTTGCTCAAAAATATATTTTTTATACATATGCTATATATATAACCTCACTAAACACCAATCTGAATCGAATTTGGGGCTCAGTTGATAGCGTGTTTAGACACTGTGTCGATCGACGTACGTACGACTACTTGCAACTAAGTCGAAGCTTTCGTTGATGGAAAACAGCGTGATGAAACCAAAACATGGCGGTTGGGTTTTTTGAAGTCCGCCTGCTACCACCCTCAAGTTGGAAATATATCGTCGAGTATTTATTAATGTATTCTGGCAGCTGCATTTGAAAATCAGTATAACTGGGTTTAACGTTTTTACTATCTTAGGTCATGTAGTAATTTAACAGGAGATAAGATTGTGGTCAAACTCTAAGACCTGTATAAGAAAAATGAAATAGCATACGATATATCGTATTTTCAGTTATGGTTCACGAATTCATAATTTATCGGATCAGGTAGGTGTGTGTAAGAAAATGGTTTTAAACAATGGGCATATTTCGACGTAAACTATGCGTCTTCATGCTATACTTATTTCCTTTAAAAATTAGAACGTTATTTTTGTTGTCAAACGAATGTCAATGTTTGGTATACTTTATATATAACCGGCGGGCCCGGCGGACGTTGTCCCGCCCTAATAATAAAAAACCTTGGTAAATTATATACCTAAACCTTCGTAAATCACTCTATTTACTGGTTAAAACTGTATAAAAATCCGTTAAGTAGTTTTTGAGTTTATCGTGCACAGTCAGACATACGTGGCAGAGGACTTTGTTATATATGCAATGATGATTATGTATTTTTTGCAGGACTCATATTGATAAATTAGATAATTAACATTTTAAACTAATTTCAGAATAATTTTATGAAATAATTTAAGATTTTTAGGAGATTAATAATAGTTGCTTACTTGAGATAAAGTCCTTATTTAAAATGAAAAATTTATCATTTTTTTAAAGCTGTTCGCAACGATTTATTCTTTTAACTTATGTCTTCATTTTGATCATGAAGACACAAATGTCTCTAATTTTTATAACAAAAGTAAGAAGTATAAACTTTTCACTTTTAAAATACATAGTTATCCTTGATCTTTCGACACAGTTTACGTAGATGATGACGTTAAGATATTGGATTTCGATTATTGTAAATAATAATTATACATAATGGGAAGGTTATTTACAATGCTTAACATTTTTCTCGTTCACTAAAAGATTGGTAAACGTAATTAAATATTATATTTCATTAATATAGATACATTATTCCTCAATATTAATTAAATTTATTTTTTTCTTTCAGGAGCGGAAAACTGGAGCCGTGATTTTTGCACAAAGATTAAATTAAAATTTCCATTGTACAAAAATTTAAAACAAAATGCAGCTACTTATAGTATGTTTACAGTTATTTAAGTTATTCATTTGGTTATGTATATTGTATATTATTTTTAAATCATGTGAAAAGCGAACTAATATTTTAATCAAATTAATTATTTATTGTTAAGGTTATATAGCATACTATAATGTAGTGATAATATTAGTCCAATAGGACAGGCAATGGAATGAATCCATACTGCCAATTCTAAAGTTGTCAATATAGGTAGTTCTTATGCATTTTTTAACCGATTTTCTTTTTTGTCCAAATTAATATAAAGGCATAAGCGGTAAATCTTCTATATAATTTTTGTACATTTTTTATGCATCCTTTTTATCTGCATACCATAATGTATATTCCTAGACTTTTCTTTTAGGTTTTATGAGAACATATCATAGATATTGTTACAATCTCAGATTACAATATCGTTTTGAACTTGTCAAACTTTTTTCTTAATTGTCAAAATCACAAAAAAATTTATCAAAATGATAAAAATTCATACGAATTAGTGCAGATGTAACAGACTTGTAAGACGCTAGAGTACTCCGGTACAATGATAAAATTGAAAAGTTCGTGAAATGGGTAAAAACAGCAGTAACTCCTGCGGCCTCAGTTTCAACCTAAACCAACTGTTGATGGTAATCGGGTCTATAGTCATTTTAGTGCTACTTTTCCTCGTCGTTTGCCATATCACAAGCGGGCGTTGAAGTATGGGGAAGAAGAATGTATGCTACAGCGTCGATGTGCTTCAAGTGCTTTTAATAGCTTTTGCGTTCGTCACCCTCCTAATCGTCATGAGCTGGATGTGCAAATACTTTCAAGGACCATAATATCTGGTATTGAACAAATAAATTCGACGATGTTGGCAATTGTATTCAGTGCGGACGCTCATCGGATTTGAAATAAATTATAATAAAACAATGGATATTAGAAGTTGCAAAACGTTACCAACTTTTGAGGTTGCACCACTTATTTTAACATCATTTGCATTTTTAATATGGCTTATCGTAATGCGATGGATGTGTAAGTACGTTCTGAGTCTCCCTTAAATATTAACTACAATTTCCCTAAAAACTAGTTCATATTTATTAAATTACAAACCTCTGTATTTACGTTATATTTTTATGTAATAAATATTTTGTTGAACAAGAATTGTCTTTATATTGCACTAACTGGAGCCCGTAGCATCCTTCTTTCTTCTGCCGGCTTCGGTTGGAATTTAAAAATTTGGTAAAGGTTATACGTATCCCAAAATTATGTAGCCTAGAACTATTTATGAAAAGTTCTGCTATGTTCGGTCTTAATCCTATACTGATACGTTCACTATTTTTGTAGTGATTGACCTTCAAAAGAACTGTTTTTTTATTACATATAGGTATTTCGCATATCAATATATCGCATGGTAAAAGATGATTTACTCTTCTTAGCATTTGCTAATACTAATGCTAGGTTTTCCACTCTCAATATATTATTAAATATTTGCAATCCACATATAAGTAGGTGGTCATTATTAAAACAGCTAATAAAATATAGAAACAAATTATTTAAAAAATGATTATTTGTTTATTGAAAATGATAATGAACGGCCGATGATACACAACATGTAAAAAAGCAAGCATTATGCAATAATCAATAGGTATGAGAGAGAGAGTAATTTACGTTCCCTACATCCTTACTCCAATAAGTCGCGATACGAACAACACATATTCATTTAACTATCGTGCCGTTGTTTCATATCGTAATACGATATAAAACATCAAATAACCCAACAACAGAACACCTAGATTTATCTTCACTAATAATAAGTATAATATACTGGGAATCATATTCCAAATGAATCTCGCAAACCAGATTAAACTTTTCACAGCGAAGGGAAAAAGCGAGGCGGACACCAACCGAATTGGATTTTAATATTAATTAGGAATTGCACTAACTGCTTGGGGAAGTTTTTACATTGTTTTTGTTCCAAAACTATTTTGTTACCATGAATATTTGAGTTTGTAATCAACATAAAACTATTTAATTTCAAATTTATACACGTCCGCCTTGTCGGAAATTAGCATAGCTATTTATAATTGACTTTATGTAACTGGTTACTATATATTCCAGGTGTTAGGTTAGTCGTTTACAGTATTCTAAGAGATGATAGTTCATGGCCACCTTTGACATATAAAATAATACTATCAAAACAAGTACTAATAAGCAGCAAAGAGAACCTAAGTTAAAGTTTTATAAGTTTATTCTAAGACTTTCAAAAGTATAAACGCAAACGTATTAAACCTAGGGGCAATGACCGGTGCCGAAAGCTGTAAAGGGCGACGCGGAGTTAATAAAGTTCGATAGTAAAAGGGGCATAAACTATTTTGTTTAATTCATGCCGTTCCCACGTTAACTTTGAAGTGAAAGTGAAGTCACCCGACGGTCACTTTGTTTTAACATAGGCGCGTAGAGGCTTGCGTAAAATTTTTGTATTTTTCTAGATAATTAGGTCTAATGTTAAGCACCTATTTTATTAATTGATTGAGAACGAGAATCGAGTGCAGAGTATCCTTCATAAATATTGCTACTGTCTAATCTTTCAGCCTGTATATAGTGTAACGGGTGAACAAGAATGCGAAACATCTAAGTATTTCTACTATAGTGAGTGTTACAATTATTAACTACTAGCTGTACTCGCAGCTCCGCACGCGTTTTTTTAAGTTGTATTAAAGAAATATAAAATTGTGAGACCATGTACAATTAATTATATAAATGCTCTTTAAAAATAATTGTAAGTACGCGACACGCACGCTACTTACAGTAATATGTAACGTATGCATTAGATATATAAATACTAACAGTGTATTAAATTAGGTTTATCATCTAAAACATATTTAGAACTTTATATAACTACCTCAGTGCTCACTTACACTGTATAAGGAACTAATGAAAAAATGACTTAAAGATAGATAATGATCTAATAAGCCCATATTGTCAATAAGTAATACGTTTATGGTCTAATATCTTATTAGGAAGGCCCCTTCTATCTTCGAAATTACTATTAATAAATATAATGTTGAATTATAAACATTGAATGAACTGACGTCTTGAAATCTTGTATAGATATAAAACTATATCTGTCCAAGCAGTTTTTAATATTTGACAATTTAAAAAATTGAACTCAATAGAATATTCTTATAGGTTACTGTGGTTATTGAGTTATGTAAAAGAAAGTGCGATAAATAAAACAAAATGGTCGCCAAAATGACCAAAAAGACAATATAATTCAAAATACATACATAGATACACATATATGAGTTTCAATTATATTTATTCCTGGAGTCCAGTACAACGCAAGTCTTACGCACATGTTTACAGCGAACAACATATTTTTGCTAAATTTCATTCGGACGAAGTCGCAGGTAACAGCTAATCTAAAATAGAATAACCTAAATTACTTTTTATAAGGTCAGCTATCTACCAGTGAAAGTCCCCTGAAAATCGGTCGAACCGTTTTGGAGATAGCACTGCAAGCGAAGAAACGGTTAACAGCTAGTCTAAATTAAAATAGACTAAATTACTTTTTATAATGTCCGCTATCTACCGGTGAAAGTCCCGTAATAATCGGTCGAACCGTTTCGGAGATAGCTTTGCGGGCGAAGCCATATTTAACAGCCAGTATAAATTAAAATTACCTAAATTACTTCTTATAAGGTCAGCTATATGCGAGTAAAAGTTTTGTGAAGATCGGTGAAACGGTATTGGAGATAGTACTGCGGGCAAAGCCACGGTTAACAGCTAGTATAAACTAAAATTGCTTGAATTACTGTTTATAAGATCAGCTATCTGCCAGTGAAACTCCCGTGAAAATTGGTTCAACCGTTTTGGAGATAGCATTGTAGACGAAGCCGCGGTTAACAGCTAGTCTAAATTAGAGTAGTCTAAGTAACCCGCTGTCATTTTAGCTGCATCCCAATGAAATTCTCGTCAAAATCGGTCTAGCCGTTTCGGAGATTACCCAGAACAAACAGACAGACCGACAAAAATTTTAAAAATTGCTTTTTTGTATTCAGTAGCGTGTATACTTTCCTATCCAATCAGTAAAAATGTTTATTTTGATATTACATACAGACACTTCATTTTTATTATATGTATATAGAAGAAGATTTCGTATTTGGCGCATTTCGTTCGGACAAAATTATCGTAACCTACCAATTCTCGACGGTAGAAATATTTTCTGAATCTGTGGTAGCCTTTTGAGATTTGGGGTTACGTTCTCAGGGCTTCAATTGAATTAAGTAATATCAATTTAGAAATTTGACCTTGGTTTAAAAATATTCTAGATATTTGGGTCCAATTCATTTAAATTAAAAAAAAATCGTGTGAGTAAAACAGAGTCTATACTTTACACCGGATTTGTTCAACATATATTTTATAACAGAAATTTGATACAAAAAGTTACTTGTGAAAAGCATTCGTTTAAATTTTTTTCCATATTAGAAGCGCTCAAAAAACAAAATACAGTGAATTCACGATCTTCATTAAACTCATTGAGTTACTTCGTGTATGTACGTTGATCAAGCAAATGGATTGCATAGTTCATTACTGTGGGACAATAAATCATGAAAAGAATGGAAAATAAAGTCGACGATGCTTGTTATTTTGCTTCGGTTGGCTTTTATACTAGTTTGTAAAGAATTTGAATAGATTCTCCATCCAATGTGTACAGTGTACATAATATTAAAATTGTTCAAAGCAGTTTTCAAATGTATTTATTTATTTTCACAAATTCAGAACTAAAACTTTATTTACGTCACATATGAAGCTTTCATTATATATTTTGTTTAGATTGTTACTATATTATTAATCGGTTATCTTTAGAATTATTCTTGAGTAGCTTTGTACGGTTGTAGGTACTAAAGAAGAAAGTCAGAAAAACTTTTCCTTTATAATACAATTCTGATGTTAAGTAATCACCACCGTCCATAGACACTTGCAACATCAGGAGAGTCGCAAGTGCGTTGACAGCCTGTGTTTGGAGGGAGGGGGAAAGGGGAAAGGAAGTAGGCCACCGGCGCTCTCACTAACCGAATGAAACGCAATAATGCAGCCCTGTTACTTCACGTCGGTTTTCTATGAGAGGGTGGTACTACCCCGGGCGAGCTAACTCATTCATGCTGAAACTAGTAATAGTTTCAGCTTGGCTCTACCACCTACAACTATCTATAACTAAAATAAAATGAATAACTCAACATTAGTCTATCAATCATGTCAATAGTTTTAAGGACACCGTACTGTATTCTGTTTCACTCACCCACTTACATTTTATATAGACATTTTTGAACCTAAATTTTACACTTTTTCGTATGATTTTTTAAAATATTTTCTGTCATACGAACCTGGTCTTGACAACTACAAACACAATAAAATAATAACCGAATAGATGCAACTATTCTGAAGTGATGCACTTACATACTATCGCCAATTGACTAGCAACAAAAGTGGAAATTATTAAAAATTGATTATTACATATTGTACACATATTTGAGTGGAAAATTAAGGCGTGGCATTATTTTCTAGCATTTTGTGATATATGTGTTTATAAGCACGTTCAGTAGATCACTTCTGTAGTTTATACCGCGTGAAAGGTTAGTCAGTCGCAATATTTACACCGGTTATTCAGTACTCACTTCTTGTTCTAAATCAATTTAAAAAATAGGTGCTTAATATTAGATATTATTATTATTTATCTAATTATCTAGAGAAAAACAAAACTGATATACACTCTTAACGCGTAGTGTACGTCACGTGCTAGTGTGCGTGCTACCACTATTGTCATGTATGAATGTCTAAAGGTTATTTTCATTTGAAACCAATAAAAGGTTATTAACAAATCAAACTCCACACATTGGATATCGCTACCCATTTCAAATTCTACAAGCGTTGAAAAGATAAATATGTCGATAGTAAGTAATTCGGCACATCCCCGAATTAGGGTTTTAGGGCCCTCACTTTGTAATTGTTTGGTCACAAAACCACCGACGAGTATTGTCGTTGACTTTCAATGCACCTATAATTTTCTTATACCAGTATATATTTCAAAATGCCGATTTATTTATTTACGATATTAAGAGCTCATATTGGGAGAGAATTTATTTAAGGTGTCTACCAACCTACTTTTCACAGTATATTTTAAAAAAGTAGTCGATTTTTTTAGCCCACCCTAATATATATGCTTCATTACCACAATATTGTTCCGAAATATGCTCGAAAATTGGTAGTCCATGAGACGAAACGAAACCTAATTCCGAACAATTTGTACGCACGCTTCGCAAAACTAAGGGTTATTTGTGGTGAAGCTGCGGTAGCCATACCACGGGAATCATATTAGTGAATTCATTGAGGCACGAATCTACATTATCATACGATTAACAACATAATGCGTTGTTTCTAAAAGCGTCCTTCACTTCCAATTAGATTTGAACATACATGATCAGCTATTTTGAAATTACAATACACAAATACTATCATGTTAAGTCCCTACTTGACTGGACAAAAAAGTATATCGTCACGTTTCTCTATCATTTGATTTACTAAGGTTAATATTCGTTCTATTCAAATTAAACATAGCTAAATATAGAAATTATTAAAAAGTGATTAAAGTTATTTTTAATGACTTTCAAAATTATAATTATCATCAAAAATATTTACAATACCTGGCTTTTAATTTGGCACGTTGGAAAGAAGACCAAGATAGTCAGTAAGGTTCGGCTCTGGATAGCGTCGTCTTTGTCTATCGCGTAATTACACTGTGCGAAAGAGAATGCTTTATATACGCAAAGTAAGTCTGTCTTAGCCGGACGTCTCACTTTTATCCCCGACGTATCAAATTAAAGCTGGGTACACTGTCTCAACATTTATTCTGTAGTTCAGATCGAAATTGATAATTAATTATTAATCTTATTCATTACGTAGGGATATCATAATATAATTATACTAAAGCAATAACCTTTATTTCCATTTTTATGTATCAGATAAAAACGAGTCAATATCCGAATTGCTTCGACAGAGCGACAATGTGCTGGAGCTATTACAATCAACCGTCTATTGTTACTTATGGTGTGATACAGAATTACGTAACCATCTGAAGACTCTTTGTTGTCGTTGATTGAAAATAAGATTTTATTCTAAGACAATTTATTGATTCGTTTTTCCTCTATACACGTATTATAAATGCAGCATGTATTTATAGTAAAAGAAGAGGTGCCCTAATTCTACTTGTCTAGTGATAGCTTATCTTACTAATGAAAGGTAAAATACATAGCTAGATAGACGAAACTGCTTTATGATTTGTTTTAAATCTAGCTATTTTATTATTATTCTTTATTAAAATCTGGCATAGTGACTGTGTTGTGTCTGATGTTACCATGGAATGAATCATGACGAGGTGACTGATGTTACTCGCGTCCGCAGGATGTGTGTTTCTTATTCCCCTGCACGTGCTCCTAGGGTGGTGCTAAAAAGTAATATACTTTTGGCCACTGCATTGTTCCACATAAATTGAACCTCGCAGCGACATATACCTAGAGTAACCAATCGGCGATAGTAAAAGATGGATACTCTATTTAAAAATAGAATTAAAATATGGGTGAACCAAAAGCTATTGCTATACGGAAACAGACCATTTCTAAAATTACCAAGGTTTCGAGTAGTTAGATATACACTGATTTCTCCCGCCGAAATATGATAAAATAATAGTCATTTGTGACGAGTTCATTGCCATGTTCGTGGTGACGAATGTCTAGCTGAGTACCGAAATGCCTTCAACCCGCTATAATAATCGTTATATGCCAACTGATCCTGAAATTCATTATGCTTACCCCTGCTATAATTAGAATGTTATCTCTGGTCTATGATGGTCGCGATATTATTGGACATAACCATCGCGTAGTACGATCGAGCAAAGTTAATAAGAAACGCCATCTTGGCTTCACTAAGGTTCTAACATTCGCATAGCATCATAGCTATCTATACACATTTAAATCAATTAATATACGTTTTTTTCATCGTTGTCGTCATTTGTTCGTCTGTTTTGGTTGCAAGTCTTAACTACTCAACCGATAATCATATAATTTTGAACTACAGAAAAAGAAATACGGCATTTTTTATCAGGTAATAGTTTTGTAACTACCGAGTATGTCATCCTCTTTGGCAGACTGGCTGAAAGTTTTGTGTATATCGTAAATAGAATGTCGTTCAAACAAATGAATGATCACGTCTCTATAAATACCTTATATGGTCATATAAATAAACAGTCTATTCCACGCACTCCGAGTATTATTATTACGCTGTCCGTGTCAGTCGAGAATCTTATAGTAGTGAGCCCGAAGCTGCTACAGTACTGTTCGCATGGGATAGGTTAAATTTACATTAATGCGAATGAAGCCGTGAGCAAAAGTTAATAAAATATATATCAATTTAAATTAAATTTGTGAGTAATATTACAGCGTGAGTTTATCATAACAAAAGTATTAACCTTTCTCATATTTACTACAAAATAATGAAAAGTTTAAAACACATCTCTCTCACGTACCACGTATCTACTGAATTAAATTATTTCTAATTTAATTACTGTATGTTTGCAATAAAGGTGAATCCTTTCACAGCGAACCCTTTCGTGAAGAGAATTTTTTGATATAGTTTAACTAAATGTGACCTTGACCTTGGTGATTAATGTAAATAATATACGTCCCAGATTTCCTATAGAAAACAATATTTCTAGATAGTTAAATTACCAGTTTTTTTACCATAATGGCCTTTACGTCTATAGAAGACGATTTAACCAGCGTTATAGAGACACTTCTTTTCGTGGCACCCGTGTTGATTACCACGCTGTTTACCCTGACGTGGGTGAAGTGTCCTCTTCACAGACACTGCATCGCCTGGGATGCAATTAAGGAAACGTAGATTTGTCCAAGGCCTACGTCAGCCTCTCGACCTTACGGGTAAGAATCCACAGGAACGACAAGTCGATACGTGTGGACCCGATTTGGTTGCAGGAATTTGATGCATATTACGAGTTGAACTCTTCTTGCGCCTAACGACGATTCCACCCCCGGGTTTTTCTTCAGAATTTTCCTTCTTCTGAGCGGTTGCAAACCAATGCTAACGGAGTTCGTCTCTCCGGTATTTACAACTTGGTGTTTGGGTCGCTGATGTAATTAGTCTCCTTTTACGCCACCCGTCTAGGGGTTGAACTACGTCACTGGCACAACGCAAATTTTTTTTCATGTAAAAGGACAAAATGACTGTAATTTATCCAATGATAATCACATGGCAATAATAAAACAATGGCGACCACTGAGATATCTAAAATTCAGAGGTGGCCGTCGCTATCATGTTGGCCTGCGAGCCTCGTATATGTAGTCTCTTATAATAAAAGAAATAAGTCCTGTAGTCCGGTGAAGCTGTAAAGACCTTGCCAGGTCAATAGCATAGTCAGTTCGAGGAAAAAAAAATGAAAGAAAGAAGTAAAAAATTCGAGCGCTATTCTTTATTCAGAAACTTTATATCTTCGGTATAATAATTGACTCGGTGGCAAATTTAATTAAGGCCCATCTACGCTCAGACATTGATGAAGTTCTATCAAGGAGCGCCGACACACGTATTGTTCATAAATAAAGCTTCCCGTGTTGTATTAATTGAATTTGTCAGGTTCGATAAACATGATTTTTATTGTATGTCGATAATGTTATATGCTGATTTATGATTAAATAAAATAAACAAGGTCTCTCGTTCCTATTCTTATCATATATTATTGGAGGCAAACGAACTGGCGGGTCACCTGATGTTAAGTGATCACCGCCGTCCGTAGACACTAGCAACGCTAGGTGAGTCGCAAGTGCATTACCACCCTGTGTTTGGGGGGGGGAGGAAATGGGAGGGGTGTCTCCAGCGCTCTCACTGACCGAACGAAACGCAATAATGGAATAAGGGAAGCACCACCGCCGTCCGTAGACACTAGCAACGCTAGGTGAGTCGCAAGTGTATTGACCGAACGAAACGCAATAATGGAAGCACTATTACTTCGGTGTTTCTGTGAGAGGGCGGTACTACCCGGGCGAGCCGACCCATTCATGCTGAATTCAGTAATAGCTTCGACGTAGCTCTACTACCTAAACAAGCCACTCGATCATTT
Source organism: Antheraea yamamai (assembly GCA_036509395.1). NCBI lineage: Eukaryota > Metazoa > Arthropoda > Insecta > Lepidoptera > Saturniidae > Antheraea > Antheraea yamamai. Next base: position 8,123,006 of record AP028439.1, on the reverse strand, counting down.
GTACATGTTAACAAAAATTAACAAATACTTATTTTCTGTATTTTACCAAACCCTTGACAAAAATAAAGAGAGAAAAAAACTTATTTCTCTATGTTTTCAAATGTAACATCTTATGGAAGGGTTCTGTATAATTTCTGATCGGCCAACATTTTTGTGTGACGCAAAATGGTGATGATAAACACTGTGCCCGGCAGAGTTTTGAAAACATCAGTTCCCGTCCGATCATTCGTTAAGCAATGTTCAACGTCGTTGAAATACGGTACTTGGATGGGTGTCCGCCTAGGAACATCGCGTGTGGTTAAGTTTAAGCAAGTAGTTATATTTATATAAGATACTAGCGGACCGGGCGGACGTTGTCCTGCCTTGAAAACAAAAAAAATCCAAAAAGAGGAACGGAGGGCCACCGGCGGGGAAAAAATGAAAAAAAAAAAAAAAAACAAAACCCCAAAAAAAAAAAAAAAAAAAAAAAAAAAAAAAGGGGCAGAGGAAAAGGGGGAGAACAAAAAAAAAAACACAAAAGAAATATATAATATTTAAAAGTACCTGCCTAAAATCTCATAGCAATATGAACTGAATGAATATGAACTGATTCTTTGTGTTTGAAAAGGCGATAGCAATCCACGCTTACTACAATTTACGTATAATTATTTTCATGTTAGCTGATACCAGCGCGATTAGCTACGTGCGTCTTTTGTTTTTATTGGTAGTTACAAATTTACAAAAAAGGGAATCGAAAATAAATGGCAAAAAGCCAATGGAACAAATAAGTTTTCTAGAATCATCTACGAAAACAGTCCGTAATTAATGGTAATTATACTATCCCTATACGTTCTTTATTGTATAGTATCAGATTTAATGTATTTAACTTAAAAAAAACAATACTTTCATTATATATGTATAGATAGATTATTGTAATTGTTTCTGTAATGTAGATGGCAAAGTATAGGAAGTCAACAATAATATATAAGCTTAAACTCTTTCCATTTTATTTTCGACACTCCGTTTTCTATTTTGGAACCTCAAACATGCAACTATAAGTTCTTATTTCGCCTCAAACGACGTGCAGACAGTGTTTTCGGGTTGTCTAGCACGAAAATACTTTAGTTTCTGAAACAACCTCCACGTCGTCTGTAACATAATTCTGTACAATTTCGGTTACATTTACAAAGCACTTTAAAACGATATTCTTGATGTTAGAGTGATGCAGTTTTTAAGTAGTATGATAATTATTATTTACTAGCTATTACTACAGAGTGCATTCGCGTGGAATTTAATTAAAAGTGTGTTCAGTTTAAACGTGTGTTTCTTCAGTTTGTTATATCTGCACAGATTATTACTTTTTCTTTAAGTAAAATAATTTACTTATACATCATCAGCTAGTTCTGTCAAAATCCGTCCAACCGTTTTGGAGATTAGCCAGAATAAACAGACATATAGATAAAAACTTATCATAAGACAGTTATTTTAACGTTACCAACCAACACTTAACTTTTATTTCTTTGTATAATTTACTAGCTTCTGCCCGCGACTTCGTTCGCGTGGAATAGTTACTTTGGGCTAACACTAACACGCAGCGGAAGTTCTCAAGAAGGAAAAAAACCCCGATTTTGAAATTTTCTTCATTGGTACTCCGCTCCTATTGGTCTTATCGTGATGATATACAGCCTATAACCTTCCTCGATAAATGACTTATCTAACATTGAGAGATTTTTTTAAGCGGTTTAGTAAATCCAGATGTTACCCCCTACAAACTCACAAACTTTACTTCTTTATAATATTAGTACAGACATAGATAAGGCACACAGCTGATTTTTTTTGACAACTAGCTCAAGGGTGCAGGGCACACTTCGGCTTGGGTTGTTGCCTGACTCATGCAATTCGCGACCTATCTGAGCTAACCTAAGTTAAACTACATATTCATTCTTATATGAGTTATGGAAACATATATTTTATTTTGTGTCGGATATTTTTTTCTGAACTACTATAAGTCTTAAGTACATTATTTATTAAGTTGATTCTATATAACAATATCATGATCTTCTAGAGTAAAATCAAAGTAATTACAAATAATCTTGATACTACTAAAGAATGTTACCTAAGCAATAATATTATATAAAATACTTATTTGTTAAAATAATAAATAATACACACAAATGGCAATGATTTAGGTATTGATATAAATTTAAATGTAACCTTTTTAAAAATAGAAGTTAGTATATTTCTCCTTGATTTTAACACAATGCGAACTTACTCAAAAAACATACATTTTCTTTACCTGCATAGCTTAAAATCAATACACTCTCTAGTTCCAACAAAGCCACTCCAAGTCGATAAAACAAATGGTAACGTCCCTGAACAAATGAAACTCATTTCTTTGTCACACAATGGAGAACTTGTTACTATACATTTGGATTCCACGCCGGGTGCATTAGACTGCTGGAACTTCGAACGAAAATAAACCAAAATGATATGCCAATGAAAAGCCACGCTCGTGGAATTTACATAGAAAATCTTTGTACAGTTTGAAACTGGATAGAATTCTAGAGTTCGTTGGTCCGCAATATAATGTATTTGAAAATGTAGGTGTTATTTACTTATACAATATAACCTTTTTGTATAAGTCGATTGTTGACGTTCAGATCTCAGTTAATTACTAGTATCGAGACGCCAACTTTTTGGTAGTCATGCACGTGTACGTCAACAAAAAGGCAACGTGACATCTCACTCAACTGTTTTATCATGAGACGGGCATGTTATAATCAGCAGCTGAAGTATCAAAATAGGAATCATAATCCAATATTCGTGGAAGTTCAGCGGCCAGCTGCGACACAGAGGAGATCACGAGGTACGTGCATTGTATCTTTACTGTTGTTAGCTGGTAGGTTAGCGTGTAGGTGGTAGAGCCACTCTGAAGCTATGATTGGTTTCAGCATGAATGGGTCGGCTCACCCGGGCAGTACCACCCTCTCACAGAAAACCGACGTGAAGTAACAATGCTTGCATTGTTGCGTTTCGTTCGGTCAGTGAGAGTGCCGGAGACCCACCTCCTCTTCCCTCTCTTCTCTCCTCCTCTCCCCACTCCACCACCCCTTCCCTCCCAAACACAAGCTAGCAACGCACTTGCGACTCCTCTGGTGTTGCTAGTGTCTATGGACGGCGGTGATCACTTAACATCAGGTGACCTGCCTTTTCGTTTGCCTTCGATGATATAAAAAAAAAATCTATGATGCGTTTCAGCATGAATGAGTCGATTCGCCCGGGCAGTACCACCCTCTCGAAGAAAACCGACGTGAAGTAACAATGCTTGCACTCTTGCGTTTCTTTCGATCAGTGAAAGCACCGGATACCCAAATACCTGCCCCCTCTCCCATCCTCCACTCCCCCCACCCCAAACACAGGCCGGCAACGCACTTGTAACTCTCCTGGTGTTACTAGTGTCTATGGACGGCGGTGCTCACTTACCATCAGGTGACCCACCTATTCGTTTGCACCGTATAATAAAAAAAAAGCGGAATCTGAACGAAAACTTTAAAGGTTCTCGAAGACCCTTCGGGGTCCCCCAGAGTATCAGAAAGCCACCATAAGGTATTTCGACGGTGCGCATGCTACAGAGCTCGATAATGAAAACTTGACATGAACCCTACTATATGTGAACACAACATGTACAAAATAAGAGAAACTGCTTTATAGCATTACTAGCTGACCCGTGCCCACTTCGTTGGGCGGTAATAGGCATTATCAAGCTACAACTTTTCTCTAGAACTCAATCATATATATCTCATAATTAAGGCAGCGTTCGTAAGAAACGTTTTCGTTCGGCCATTTTTCTCCGACTCCCCAGATATTACCCCCTACAACCTCACAAACTTTACCTCTTTATAATATTAGTATAGATTATAGATAATATAATTAGTTAATAGCTTCTGCCCGCGACTTCGCACGCGTGGAATAGTTATTTTGGGCTAAGACGCAGTGGAAGCTCTCAAAAGGAAAAAAAGCCCCGATTTTAAAACATTTTTCATTGTTGCTCCGCTCCTATTGCTCTTAGCGTGATGATATATAGCCTATAACCATTCTTGATAAATGAGCTATATAACACTGAAAGAATTATTCAAATCGGACCAGTAGCTCCTTTTTTTTTTTTTTTTTTTTTTTTAACGTGGGGAAATCCCTTATGGATACCCACCCTCCCGGGGGAGAGAGTGGGTTATGTCCGAGTCGCACGGACTAAAACCCCACGGTGTACCGACAGACCGTTCTGTGGGGGCGGCAAGGGATCGTTCAAGCTAATCAACCTTGTAGAGCCGCCCCCACGGTCCGCCCGTGGGGCTCGAACCGCCAGCGCCCGTCCAGGGTAAGGCCCAAATATTTCATCTGGGTCCCCACCCTGATCCGGGCGCCCTCCACCACTATGTGGGCCCCTGGTGGTGGCCCTCGCCGAGGCCCATGAAAGAGTAGGGCCTCGGTCTTTTCGAGGGCCACCCTGAGGCCCAACCTCCTTATGCGCCTGACCACGAGGGTTGTGGCCATCGTGGCCAGGCGCTCCACCTCCCTCCACTCCCCCCCCCGGGCTACGACTAGGGTGTCATCCGCGTAACATATGAGGCGTGCCCCAAATGGGAGCACGCCGCGGAGCACCCAGTCGTAGCCCATGTTCCACAGGAGCGGCCCCAAAGCCGACCCCTGTGGAACCCCCCGCCTTGTGGCCCGCTTGACCATACGGCCGTCGCCGTCGACGTAGGCGACCTCCCTACCCTCGAGGTACGCCTCCAACACCCGCCGCAGGTACAGGGGCACTCCGAAATATCGGAGCGCCTCCCTTATGACCCCGTGCGGCAGGGTGTTGAAGGCGTTGGCGATGTCGAGTGACACCGCCAAAACCCTTTCCCCCTGGGAGGTCGCCTCTGCCGACAGCGACTTCAGGAGGCACAGGGCGTCCACTGTCGAACGCCCTGTCCGGAAGCCATACTGCGCGTCCGCCAGATTCGGCCCCACGCCCTCTAGGTGCTGGACGACCCGGGAGGAGATAATCCTTTCCAGCACCTTCCCGGCGTCGTCCAGCAGGACGAGGGGCCGATACGCGGACGCGCAGTCCGGAGGGCGGCCTGCCTTTGCCATGAGGCAGAGCCGCCCAAGCTTCCAGGGCTTCGGGAGCTGTTCGACCTAATTGGCCCAAGGCGATGCCGAGCACCCGACCCGGGACCCCATCAGGGCCGGGCGCTCTTCGCCGGTTGAGGAGGCGCTCGACAGCCCTCCTCATCTCCTCCTCCGTTATCGGAGGGGGAGGACCGTCGAGCACCTCCTCGACTACCTCCCGAGGCAGAGGCATGGGAGGAGCTGGTAGCATCGGAGGGTCGGGGAACAGTTCTCCCACGACCCTCGCCACCACCTCCGGCCGGAGGGTCTCCGTCACCGGGGGCGCCCAGGATCGTAACTTCATTCGTACGATCCTGTACGGGCGCCCCCAAGGATCCCCCTCCAGCGTCTGGAGCAGCTCCTCCCATGCTGCTTCTTTCGCCCGGCTGATGGCAGCCTGCAGGGTCTTCCTGCACTCCCTATAGCTGCCATACAGCCGGGCCTCCGCCTCCGGGTCCCTATGCCGGCGCCGGCGGCTGCGCCCGAACAGCCGCCGGGCCGCGGAGCAGGCCGCTCGGAGATCGGCGATCTCCGGCGTCCACCAGTACACCGCCCGTTTGTCTGGGTGGTGTACGCTCCGCGGCATCGACGCGTCGCAAACCTCCGTGAGGGCCGCACGGAGGCGGGCTGCGGACGCGTCGACATCAGCCCCTGTGGGGGGGGGCATGGCCCAGGCCTGGACGATGGCCGCCTCTTCCACTAATTCACGGTTGAGGCGGCCCATCGCCCAACAGGGGAACTTCGCGCCCCTCCGGGGGCGGGTGCCAATTCCGGCTTGGGAGGTGGAGACCTCGAACCTGATATATCGGTGGTCCGATAAGGTCTCCACCTCCTCCAGCACCCTCCACCCCCGGACACGGCGTGCGACGGACGAGGTGGCGAACGAAACGTCCACCACCGACGATCCGTTCCATCGCACGCACGTGGGGACGCTCCCCTGGTTGAGGAGGGACAGCCCTAACTCGGCTGCCCACTCCTCAACGGCCATGCCCCTCAGGTCCGTGACTGTCGCTCCCCAGGTCCTCGACTTGGCATTTAAGTCCCCCATGAGGACCACGGGGAGCGGCGACAGCCGTCTGACGGCTCCCTGCAGGGAGCCAAGGAACGCCTCGAACTCCCGCAGGGGCTTGTTAGGGGAGAAGTACGCCCCCACAATGGCGTACTCTCCCCAGACGGCCGTCACGAACCCGACCCCACACTCTCTCACCGTCAGGGATGAACCTCGACCCGCCACGATCGCCACGGAGCCGTTCCGATCCCCAGCCCACTGCGGCTGGGTCGGAACGAAGTAGGGCTCCGTGGCGATCGCAAGCCCGATGCCCCACTCCGCTACTGACTGCACGAGGAGATCCTGTGCAGCGGCGGAGTGGTTGAGGTTCGCCTGGAGGAAGTTGCGTATGGCGTGCTCCATCACTGGTCCATAGCAACTTCCTCCTGCCTGGCGGCGACCACCTTCGGGCTAGCCCCCACTATGGGGAGGTCCCTACCCTTGGTGGTGGGCGGCCTGCAATTCCGGCTCCCCATCACGTGCCCCGAGGGCCTCCCCGCCTCCGCGCATACGGCGCAGCGGGCCGCCTCCGCCTTGCATTGGGCCGTTTTGTGGCCCTCCGCGCCGCAGCGGTAACATCCGTCCCCCCTGTTGGACGAGGAGGGGCACAGAGGGCGGGTGTGCCCCAAGCCCATGCATTTGAAACAACGCATGGGCTTCTCGTCCAGCAGGATGACGCGGACGACGCTCCACCCGACCAGAAGCTTGCCGGCCGACACAAGCTCCTTGGCCGCCGCCGCGGGGAGCGTCACATGGACTGCGCCGAGGCCCCCCCAATTCTTCTTTATCTCGCCGACCTTTATGTCGCCGACCGTGCAGCCGGCCTTCGCCGCCACGACCGTCTCAATCTCGAGGGTGGACACCGAATCGTCCAGCCCGACGATCCGGATGTCCGCCCTCTTTGTAGGGACGACGACCGTGGCGATGTTGGCCAGCGCCACCTTGAGTTCCCGGGCCAGTTCGGCGGCCTTTTCTTTCGTCTGCCCCGGGAGCTCAATTTTACGGGCTCCCGTGGCTGTCTGCCGGACCCGGACTTCCCCAACGCCCATTTCCGGCAGGGCCACGGCTTCCCGCGCCTTCGTGAGGACCTCCCTGTAGCCGACACCTTTGTCGGCTGCGGTATCCTGCAGAGTCAGGATGACCGCAGCCGACTGGGGGACGGACGGCAGCTTCGGCCCGGGCGGCTTTGGCGGCGCCTTTGGGGGCGCCGCGACGGCGACTACAGCCTTGGGCACCGAAGCAGGGGTCGCCCTCTTTTTCCGGCCCAGCACCTTCGACCACTCCACCTCCGACGATGCCACCGCCGGGACCGGCAATTCGGCCCAGTTTATGCCCAGCGGGGCGATCGGGGCCTTGGGCACCGGTGCTGGCCTCGCAGGTGGAGCCCCTGCTCCACCCTTCTTCTTGTCCCCCGTCAGCGGGGGGCGAACGGGCACCTCCGGAGGGAGGCGACTCGCCAGGCTCTCCAGACGTGCGTTCAGCATATTGCTGAACGACGTCTGGAGAGATCGCTCCAGGCGCGAGACGGCCCCAGCGAGCACCTCCTCCCACTGGTGTGTGGGAGTCTCCGCCGGCATTGCGGGAGCAGGAGGCGGGGGCATCAGCCTCTTGGCGTTGGCCTCCTGCTTCCAGGCCAAAACCTCCGCCTTGAGGTCTTCAACCTGGCGGCGGAGGTTCTTGGTGTCCCGCTGGAGCTTCCTTACCTCCGCCGACTCCGTGCGGTCCGCCAGCGCCTCTACCACCTCCCGCAGGGACTGCGCCGCTCCCTTCAGGACCTTTATGCAAGGCCCCGACAGGTTTTTGGACTTTTTGACGGTCTCCAAGATTTCCGTCACCTTCACCCCGGCCAGAGCCTTCAACGTGAAGACGTCAAGGTCTTCCACGTCGATAGGCTCTGCCTCGGAACTCCCTGCTGATCCCGCCTTGGAGCCGGCCTTTGAGCCGGTCTTGGATCCGGCAGCTGAGGCAATGATCGAGCCCGTAGCCGAGGCCTCCGACTCGGCCCCGCTCAAACTTCCGGCCAAGGCCCGGTCAAACGAGCCGTCAGCCTCGCCCAGGATGCCACGGCCCCCGCCGACGTTACGGCTGATACGCCTCGCAGTCCCCCGCTGGAATTTGCTTCCTTTGGGGGCAACACGCTCCTCTACCTCCGTGTCGGAATCGACCGACACGCTCGCCCGCTTGGCAGTAATTTTCTTCGCCTTGGTACTCATGGCCTACTGGGGACCACAGGGTCACCAGCAAGCCAAGAGGCAAAACAAGCAGTCCGTTCAACAAGCCAGGTAACTCAGAAAGCAAGAAAACAGTCCGATAAACAAAGCCAAGTCAATAAATAAGAAATCACGTCAAATCCAAGAAACAAGCCAATCCGAGTGTAAAAACTAGTTCTGTCTCCGTAAGCAACTCCTGAGATTACCCCTTACAACGCCACAACGTCACAAACTCACAAACTCACAACGTCACAAACTTTACCTCTTTATAATATTAGTATAGAAAATAAAGAAAAATTAAAACTAATTAAACATTTTTTTCTAGTTGAGGCAAAAAAAACACAAAAGAAATATATCAAGTTTGAAACATAAACGATTACAAAAAGAAAGCATGCGATCATTGACATATAAAAACCCAAGATGCACAGTCTCGAATAAAATTAGCGCTCAAAACCGGTCGCAAAAACTAAGGCACGCTTAACGTCTCACAGTCGGCACACAAAAATGAGTGCATAATTTTGGATTATGCAGTCATTTCAAATAGTGTCGCGTCGCTTGCGTCTTTGTAAAAACAACTTTAAATCATTCAGGTAAGGTTGAATTTGCAAAATCATAAGTTTATCGCATAACTATAACCACGGTATGTATATTAAGAAGTTTTTGCGACCGGTTTCGAGCGCTAATTTTATTCGAGACTGTGCGTCTTGGGTTTTTGTATATCTATATTTTGCATGCGATACAAAGGGCATTACTGGCATATATTACTTCTTACTAGTGGTCAATTAAAATTTGTAGATTAATTAACAGACTGTTCACATGTGGGCCACTGAAAGGTATTTTTTGAAGGAAACTAGTCATAATATATACACCTTCGCTGCTACCTTTTATTTATTTATATAATTAACCGATCGCGATGAAAATTAACTTACCTGAGTGTATTGGCACATCTTGACATAGTAATATCGATCCGTATACCGTCACGGTAAACGGCCTGACGCTCTCCTCTATGCTACCGCTCTCGACTTCATTATATGTGTGCACGCGTATATTTCGTTGCTTCTCTGTGTGAATTATGTACCATATCTATCCAACTGTATAGTAAACGTTATTGACAAAACATTTTAATATTATTTAAATGTCTCAAATCTGTTAGGCATCCCGTGACGAATAACGATCAAATAGCATACACACACGCTACAGCTATAGGGTACAGTTACCTTCTATTTTATTGATAAAAAAAATATTATAGTCTATTTTGAGTTTCTACATTATATCGTTATGATTACTGATACTTTGTACTGATTTATAGAATTTAATTTCGTTTATGTCGTCTAAAAAGCATTCAAAAGGATATATCAAACAGGATGCAATAATAATGAACTTTATTATTATTAAACAGTGCAAAAATATATTTAGTTATTAATTAGTTAATAAGATAAGGTAAAATTCCATCAGACAGAAACCGTGGTACAATGAATAATGTAACTTGGAACAATCTAGTAAACAGTCTAGGTGCCATCGACGTCTAACTATCTGGAATTGGTTCTAAGATTTACATGTAACAAACTGGTATATTAAAATTAAAATAACATCATAGTGACCTAGAAACTTATTTCATTTCTAAAACTCGAGTAACTATGTTTTGTTACTTAAAAATTTTACGGGTATATTAATTCCGTGCCTCCAGAATTGCTTTTTTGGGCCTTACAATCTCTACTCCCAAGCGTGATTTGTACGACACACCTGTGCTCAACGAATTATAAAATTGTTCGATATCTTAAATTCCCCGGACACTTCCAAATAATTTAATTCCATTGTTACCTTTCATGTACAATTTGGGTGCAAACATAGAATTATTGAAACGGTCAAGGGACTATTCAAACAGGTCAAAGGGACCAACACCGCAAGTTCGAAAAAGGGTCGTCCCGTTATAAGCTCACTAACTGTAATTAATTTCTAGTTTCAGTTGTTAATTCGTAGTGTGAGGATAAAAAGACAGTATAGCGGTCGAGTGGATAGGATACACACAGTTCGAACGCCCAACGAATGTAAAAAAAAATATTCTCATTATTTTGTCTCACAAATGCGAAACATTTTAAACAAACTTTTTTTATTTCTACTTCGGTAACCAGTCCTCACTATTAAAAATTATTACTGGCATTATCAATAAGTATTTATTAAAAAGTGTCTTGCGATGACGTCAGTGTTAAAACAAAATGGTGGCCCCTTTATTTGAGATTGGAAATTAGTATTTGTGACTTCTTGAAATGCAAGTTTCGTGTTAATATTTCTAATCCTCTTGTTGAAAATAACTATATACTGTGTTAACCAAAAAACTATCCACATGCCATATTAAATAATATGGGGTTAATACCTGTAAATATTTAAATAAACAATCATGAGACAAATTATATGATACTGAAATATAAAAGGCCAGAACTTAAAAAAAATATCGTAATTTATCCAGTGGACTATGAGTGATGTGTGCACAAAGGAAGACCTCTATCCTATTGTTTATATAGATGCCATAGAATAATTATATTTTAAATTTGGTACCTAGATGATACTTTTATATTGTTTCTTCTTTGCCATATTGATAGTAGCTTATTTCATTGTGAAAAAGGATTAATCGAATGAAGTAAACGTCCACTAAGAGATGACTTCTGCAAAAAAAAAAAAAACAATAATGACTATTCTCGTATTTATGACCTTTTTTATTTTACCTGGGGAAATCCCTTATGGATACCCACCCTTCCGGGGGAGATAGTGGGTTATGTCCGACTTGCGCGGACTAAAACCCCACGGTGTACATCCGCCACTATAGTTGTGGCGACAACGAGATTTCTGTCTAGACTTCACCGTGCCGCCCCAGCGGTTGGCCAGGCGTCAGAAAAAAATGTCGCCGCTGGGACCCGTCTTTGTCAGGGGATGACCGTGTACAAACCGGCCGTCTAGATTTTACCCGTGGCTTTATCCGTGTTAATATAGAGATTTAACCTACCGCTCAGAAACAGTATTATTTTTCTGGATAAAAAGTACATCGTTTTTTTTTCTGTACCCCTGACAACGTGTATGCAAAAAATCATGTAATCGATTAAGTAGTTCAGGTGTGAAATAACTCTTTATTTAGCTATAACAGCTACAGAACTAATCTAGGACATTTTTCCATCGTTCCCTCCGGCGCTCTCACTGACCGAACGAAACGCAACAATGCAAGCACTGTTACTTCACGTCGGTTTTCTGTGAGAAGGTGGTACTACCCCGGGCGAGCCGGCCCATTCATGCTGAAACCATTAATAGCTTCAGCGTAGCTCTACCACCTACAACCTACCTACCTACCTTCTGTATTGTATAATGAATCTGTATTTTATGATAAATGCTATTTTAATCGACTATAATTAGTGGCATAATTACTTTTAACAATTTGCTTGCACCTTATAGCTATTTTATTAACCGACTTCAAAAAAAGGAGGAGGTTATCAATTTGACTGTATTTTTTTTTTATGTTTTTACGTTACTATTGTCGATTCCATTCTGATAAATAAATAACTAAATACAGCGCAACAAACCAACTCACTTTCGTATCTATAATGTTAGTGAAGATTTCTACAAAGAGCTCTTTAGTCTCGTAATATTATGACGTTTATTTTTTGTTGGCCAACTACGTTATATAAACTGAAGGTAAGTGTGTCATAGGTGTAAATGAGGGACCAGTATTTGAGTTTCATTTTCCAAGTGTCGTGTTTTGAACTCGTTCAACTGTTCGCGTATTTGTATTTAAAAGGTCTGATAGTGGACAATGACATGGACTTTTAAATGTTTTAGTCTCGGCCGCCAATGTTGTATTTCATTATTATTACAAATATTTTGATTATTGTTTGGTTTTTATCATCCTCAAAGGTACTTTCATTTTGCATGTAATATCAAAAAATATTTTCATATTAATGAGACGTTGTTGGGATCAATGAACAATCGTATTTAATTGCTTTTGACAATTATGATGATTCTATCATCGCCACTTTTAAGTTATTACTCAATAACGTTAATTAGTGTTGATGATAAATTCCTTCTTTTTTTAATTCCATCTGACTTCTGTCTCTATTTAACTTCAATATAACTGATCCCCGGATGATGTAATAATAAGCCATAACAAAACAAAAGACTTTTTTACTACTAGCCGTTACTAGCAAAAATAACGGGCGCGTGGGGCCCCCTGGACACTGTTTTTATAGTTTATCATGTTTGCGCTGAACCCTATTTCTTTCTGAAATAAAAGTAGTCTAACTTACTCCTTGTAATATTAGCTATCTGTTAATGAAAGTTCCGCTAAAATCGGCCAAACTGTTTCGTAGATTAGTTGGAAAAAAGGACAGACAGACAAAAATGATTTTTTTTTGTTTAAGGCCCGTGTATATTTTCTTATCCGTTTAGTATAAAAGCGGTTATTTTGACATTACAACCAGACACTTTTATTAATGTGTGTAGACATATATAAATCGTTGAACAATTAATAGCCTCTTAAGTGAATTATGTATTCTTTTATGCTGAGACCATTTACAAACACAATAGTGGAATTTGTAAAATTCAGAAATAAAGTTACTTTATTTATTATAAAATAAAATGTTTCTCTTAATATTAGCAATGTTCGCAAGTGCTCGAATAATACGTTCCAGTATATAATGCACTCTGGATTTTTACACTCTGGGGATGAGCTGCATCTTTGTACTGAGCTTAATAAAATGTATACACAATTTTATTTGTATGTCTTGTATTCTATTATGTTATTTTATATACTGTGTGTTTTGTTAGTTATATGAATTGTATAAGCATAGTATTTTAATTTTAAAAAATTTATGTAAAAGTATATAATGTATATTTGCGGGGTGGTAGGGTGTCTGTACCCGACTGGATCGCGACCACCGTACACCAGGTGGAACACCCGCCATAGTGACACGTTTGGGCGTGTCGCGTTCCGGGATCAGCCGGTGTATATCCAGCAACCAGGGGGGGGGGCTGTCCCTGACTGGGTCGCTTTCAGGTCGGCATGACAGCGGCGACCGGCGATAGATTGTATGTCTTTCGGTGGTCGCCATTGTTTTTGGACTGTACTGTGCTTACCATCAGGCACAGTACAGTCACTTTGCCGAGCTACAATAAAAAAAAAAAAAAAAATTATATGTCTAGTTTGCGTATATAACTACATGTAGTTCTCACGTATCAAAATATAATTGCTATCAGTTTTCGACCAAGGTTTTTTCGTTTCTCTTACTTTCATTATAATGAACTTACAAAATCAAAATTAGTGACTTTAGTATCATCACCCTAAATGAATCGTTAATCTATCCATATAATAAGAAAGTAAATTTAACGTGTCTGTACTTTTAAATTTTTGTGAAAAAATGTTGCAGGCATCTAGGAATAAGTAACGAAATACATTTCAATTAGTTTTAGAAATGTCTGTCTGTATGTTTGTATGAACGCGCGTCACTGTTAAAATTTGCATTCATGATAAAACCTCTTCAAGAAAGTCATAAAGCATATCTTCGAGTAACATTTAGTCTTTGTTTAATTAAGATCGGTTTATAGTTAAGCGAATGGTATAAAATATTATCCTTCGCTCAAATTTATGTAAACTCGGTAATTAATGATAATTAAAGGGCAGTTTAATATGCTAATAGCTGACCAAACTTCAAAGGTGTTCTATGCAAATGTATTAAATACTAGCTGACCCGTGCAACTTCGTCTGCACCAAATCGGTTATCACTGGTGCCAATTGTATTTTTAAACGCGAAAACTTTTAATATAGGTAACTAAAACCTTATTGCAGCCACACCATCGGTTTCCAGTTGTAAATCCAAACTATCAAGGGACTCAATCAAACATATACCCAGATGGTATGTAAGAAATCTTTTAAAATAAGCCTACAACCCGTTCGTAGCAACCAACATATATTGGTGGTAATGTGAAAAAAAGCTTTAAAGGTCTATGGACCCCCCAGTTTCTAACGAAGTTCCTTTCCCTTTTTTGTAGACGTTTACTATACAGTCAGTAGAGTTTACATTATAAAATATCAAGTTGATAGACTTAAATTGTAAATTAAACGATATAATGTATTCATAAAATAAAATAATGATAAATGAAACACTGAATAATATCATAACTATTTTCAACTTGTATTAAAACTTTTTCACACTCCATTGTATTGAAGAAAAATATAAATATTAAAAAGATATGAGCACGACGCGTCAAATGTCACTTGCCTGTAACTATTTGTCTAAGAGCTAGCAACGGTTTCGAAAAAGAAAATAAGCCAGTTTTTATATATCTTTATGTTCTTCCAAACAGAGTGCGGGCTACCTGGCTGCCGGTAAACGTTGCGTTTATTAGTGCATATCGCACCTGTAAAGGCAAAAATATTGATTTTTATATAATTTTTGAATGTTTTGTTTTTTACTAACTTAGAAACGCTACTAAAACATGAAATTATCATTGCCGGGGTCAGACAATAACGAATTGTACAAACCAGTGTGGAACGAACCAGAAGCATTAAGCCGAGATCTAATATCTTCGTTTCGAACACATTCTGCCAGGATGTGGTGCACATCATCGATGAGCTCACAACTCTGGCAGAGTGGTGATAGTACTTTACGCATCAGGTAGGCGAACTTTTTAAATGGGATGTGTTCTGAGCGTAATCTTATTCGTGTGATTGCTTCCCGACGGCAAATCGTACTGTCATCAATACATGGTGACCTTAAGGGGCGTGGCTGAATCGTTCTGTACCATATTCGTTTTGTTTTAGAACGCTCATCAAAGTATTCCTTCCAATGCGAGTAACAGCTATTTTTAAATACTGAGCATACATCCAAGTAAGTTGGTAAAATATTAATAGGAGCACCTTCGGAGGATCCTTCTCTAGCTAAAAGATCAGCTCTTTCATTCCCAGTTATACCTATATGAGAAGGGATCCATTGTAAAACAATTACTTTTTTCTTTGCTTTGAAATCTAGTAATTGCTTCAAAATAGTGTATGTAGGCTATCGGTATTCCTCGAAAAGTCGAGGTACATCGCGCTACGTGTTGAAGAACACTTTTTGAATCGGATAAAATAACAATCTTAATGGACCCAGTTGATTGTGCAAATGATAAGGCCTCTGCAATTGCTATTAATTCAGTGTGCATAATTGAAATATTTTCATCAATTTCAAATTTCATAAAAGTTTTGGAATTTGACTCAAAAAATGCGGCTCCTAAATAATTACCAGCTTTAGATCCGTCAGTGTATATTTTAACAAAATTTTAATAATATTTATTTATATATTGAAGACAAATATCTTTTATTTTAACAACATCATATTGACGCTTTGGCTTCCAAATACCATCTACATTTATTTTAATTATATTGTGCAAATCAATGTTATCGACCCAGGTGTGTAAAGTGAACATTTCATGTTTTATACTTGTTTGACTTGGAGTATTTTTATATTGAGAAAAAAAAGTGGTCTTTTTCTTATACGCCAATAGAGTGATTGGGAAGAGGTGGACAGTTCTTCTGATACATTAGTTAGTTCGTTCTTTTTTAATGACTTAAATGACGTTCGTTAATGACGTTCGAATGACTTAAATTGAAATAGAATTTTGCCAGCTTAATATTGTCTCCTAAGATGTAACGGACATATGCTCAATTCGCTTTCCATAACATGGATTGGAGTACTTTTAATGAAACCCCCGATAATTCTCATGGCCTGGTTTTGGACTTTTTCAAGTTTATAGAGTTTAACCTGAGCACTGCTATCATAAAGAAAGCTGGCATAATCAATTCGACTGCGTGTAATATTGAAGTATAAACGAACTAAATGTTATGGATGAACACCCCAATTAAAACCGGCTAATGCTTTGAAAACGTTTAGAAACTTAGAGCTAGATACTGCAACTGCATTGATATGTTTACCTCATTTTATGTATGATAAAGATAGCGATAATTGTGGAAGCGCCTGTTATAGACGCATGTGTTCAAGATGACATCAGTCTCAAGTTATATGTCTACGTTCATCGTTGTTTTTCGTTTACGGTGAAATCTCAATATCATAATGGTTAATAAAATGAAATATGTCCTTTGCAATGGAAAAAATAAAATGGTTTGAAATAAATTATTTTATTTATAAAGAATATCATCGGGCATATTATTATCAATAACAAAATTGTCTGGCAGTAATAAATTCATGTTTTTAATAGCGTTTAAAAGTTACTGAAAAAAATGTTCCTTAAATTATTTATAACCCAAAATTTTAACCTGTAAAGGTGTGATGCGCATTAAAAAACATAACGTTAACCGGCTACCAGGTATCCTGAATTCTGTTTGGAAGGGCATAATATATCTTCATTTTAAAGAACCAGCTTTTCTAAAATTCTCGTTCTTCCAACATTCCTGGCTCTTGTACTAAGGTGTCGCAAAAAAGTCTAGTTACATTAACTACAATGTATTGTCTTTCGTTATCCTGGAGAACCCCTTGCGTTTTATGGGACAAAAAGTATCCTAAATGTAACCTTGGAATATTAGTTATTATTGTGTCAAGTTTCGTTAAAATCGGTTCAGTACTTTCAGCGTGATGCGTGTTCACAGGGACAGAAAGACAGACAGACAGACAGACAAAAATTGTAAAAAGATTATTTTTGGCTTCTATATCGATAACATAGGCTGCCCCGATCAAAATTTTCAAAAAATATTTAATGTACAGATTTGACCTTGTCTATTTCGTTAAAATCGGTTCAGTACTTTCAGCGTGATGCGTGTTCACAGGGACAGAAAGACAGACAGACAGACAGACAAAAATTGTAAAAAGATTATTTTTGGCTTCTATATCGATAACATAGGCTGCCCCGATCAAAATTTTCAAAAAATATTTAATGTACAGATTTGACCTTGCTACAGTTTTATTATAGTATAGATAATATTTAACATCTTAAAACTATGTATATGTTGCTTAAAATGTTAACTCGTTCGCATAATATCTCTTTGATATTTTTACAAGCCAAAATAAAACTAAAAAATTCGCGATGTCTACATGTTCTCCATGTGCATAATTTACATAATAAAAACGGATTTTTTACCAATTTGCATATTTTAAGCCATTATATCTCACAGGAACATGTATGCATTTTAATAATGCATTTCTAATGCCCTTCACCCTAGGTCTATTTTCTTTGGGGAAAAAAAGACGAAATTTAAAATGAAATTAAAAAAACTAATGTGTATGGAATAACATTTAATAATCATTTGTACTAATATTTTATGGTTTTCTACGGCTAACTTGTTTTACAAAGTTTTACGCAACGTGTCTGGATTTATTATACCTGAATCAAAAATGCATTATTGTATTTACACCTTGAAAAAGCTATTAAATATTAAAAAACAACCACCAATTCGGCCTCGCAAATATCTAAAGAATTAGGCGATAAATTTGATCGGATTTATCTTTATAGATGATATACATAGGGGCCAAAAAAATATTTTTTTAATAACAGGAAAAAGTATCGTTCAAGATGATGAAAAAAAATTTTAGTAAAATTTGAGGTTACAGTCAGGTAAAAATATAAATATTAAGAGGTGTGTCTTTGTGATTTTTGATTCTTCGTATGAATAACGCAGGTTTTTTTTTAAATTTAGAATTATATTGCATTTTAACGAATTAACGGTGTTGTAAAAATCAACACATATTCTTGCAGGAAATAGAACGATCTCCAAGAAAGACATCCGCTTTTGTAATATAAACATGTCAGCTGATGTCCCCACATAAAATATAGTGATACTGTGTTATCTTTACTTTAAAGATAAGTAATATATTAATAGTAGAAATACATGAGGATATTCAATTATATATATTTGTTACACTTATTTTTAATACATTTTTAAACATTTATTATAATGATTTTAGTAACTCTCTTGTATACGAGGTGTGTCCTAAAAGTATCCGACCTCTACCTCTAACTTCGCACTGGCATTATTTTTCGTCATCCAGCTCATAGCATCCTTCGAAGTAGTCCCCCTTTGACTTCGACTGAACAAGGCGCTCTCATCGGTACTTTCACATCCTGATGCAGTTCTGGTAATTGGTTTTCGGAATGGCCATGAGTGCACGTGTCGCATTCGTTTTCAAGCATTATACCCTCTCTCAGTCGTCAAACTGTTGTCTTTCGAGCGGCATTTTTAATATTAAGAATAGTCAAAAGTCGCAAAGGCTTATGTCGGGACTGCACGGCGGCTGTTGGAGTTGCACTCCTCGCCATTTTTCTGTGTTATCGCGCTCGAAGGTCGGTCAGAACGCGAATCGCTATCAACACTCGTGCGACCGTCTTTGAATCACTTGTGCCACTCTTTCAACTGAGTTTTGCCCATACAATCATCTTCAAAGGCCTCCTGCATCATTTCGATGGTTTCTACACAACTCTTTCAGAGTTTGGAGCAAAACTTTATACAAATTCGTTCTGATCTCTCCGTCATTTTGAACGATAGCAAGATCCGACGAACGCAAAATCGACAATGTACGTAAAGGCGCGCTCCGCTCGAAATAACAAACTTCGTTGCCTGCCGTAGTAGCCGATGACTTAGTGAAGAATCATTTGTTATACACGTACTTCATAAAGGTCAATCGGACGTTTAGATGCGAAGTTATGGGTACAGGTCGAATACTGTTGGGATATGCCATGTATTTGCCTATTCATCACTATATATTATAGACCGAAGTCTTCTGCCACGTCTGCCTGTTTGTCTGTTCGCGATAAACTCAAAAACTACTGAACGCATTTTCATGTGGTTTTCACCACTATATAAAGTGATTCATGAGGAAGGTTTAAGTATATCATTTATCAAGGTTTTTTTATTATCAGGGCGGGAAAATGTCCGCCGGTCGCGATCGTATCTATAGATAGTTTTTATCATGTGGATATTTATATAGAAAGGTGCTTTCTAACTGAAAGTGAATAAAAATCGTCGATGATTTCTGAAACATTAAAAATGCTATTGGCTTTAACAGTACGTTTTCATAAAATATCACTGCGAACACCGAATTAACTCAATAAAACTGCAATATTCCTATTTTCACGAATCAAAAAGCCATAAAAACAGCAATATAAAATAAAAGCCACGTTGGAATCACCTGGAAGGAAATGGACGGCAAAGTTTCCTTACCAATTTACTTCAGAAACCGAGCCGTTTCAAGCTTTATAGCAATTTGAAACGGACAAGACCAGAGTTGAATTCAGGAATTATTTAAAACGGCCCCAAATTTTTAATTATTGATATCAATGTGGTGAAAAATTCATACTCATATAAATAAAAATCAGTTATGGAATATATGTAATCGCATAACTTTAGAACCTGCACCTATTTGACTAATTATTTTTGTATGTGTTCGTAATTATCAGGATAAGGTTTGTATGAAAAAGAATGATTGAGGTAACCCATATGTGGAGGTATATGTGTTTCGTGACTGTAGCAAGCTTGCTACGTCTACTATCTGTAGACTAACGATCTATCTGTAGAGGCGTGCTCTCCAGTCCATCTTGCAAAACTCAGAATCAGGGACACCTCAGTATGTGAATGTGGGTTGGATGAAGACACGCTAGAACACCTTTATTACAATTACCCCGATATAGTATTGTATTGTACCATTGTACCTAACAATATACTACATGCGTCTGATTTTAACAAAGGCACAAATATTTGTATTCTTCTTTTTGTTCATACTCTGGCTAATCTTATACGTTTTAACAAAATTAAACTTTAACATAACATAATAACTAACAGTAATTATTATGTAAATATATATTTAAGGCATGATGTCTGTAAGTGTTGTGTTTGTCTTTGTGTATCTCAGTGGCCTAATCTGGAAGAACTAAAAATTTAATACTATCTATAAAGTGACTCTTCCATGACTGACTTGACACTGGTAGAATTCATATCTATGAAACTCCAATATTAAAAAGTTGAAGTTATAGTTAGTGAGTTTGTATGTACGGGGTAATCTATGGTACTACCGATCCGATTTTGAAAATTCTTTCACTATTAGAAAGGTTAAATAAAGGAATAAAACACGTAGCAAAATTCATTACTGTTAGCTTTACAAAAAAATATAAGACACCATATATCTAAGTTTAATATCTCAGCCGAAAAGATTGTTTTTATCAGGATAATAAAATAAATGTCACAATTACTAATTACAAATTACTAAAGTTATTAGATATAGGTTTCATATATACTTTACAAATTCTTATTAAAACAAATAGCTAAATACCAAACTGAAAATTTAATGGACATAAAGTTTACTTTTTACAGTATGTTAATTGATGAAATTGATTGGAAGATAATAACAAAAAAATTATTGCGTTGTTGCGAGGATAGTAAATGGGGCGTGGAGGTGAGGGCCACAGGAGTAACCCAGGGGATACCGGGAATTTTTTTTTTTTCGGACTGACTATGCTATTGGCCTTTTTAGAGGCCTCTACAGCTTCACCGGACTACTAAGGCGAGCGCTTAAGGCACTCAGCCGATTTTGTTTGGGCAACTAGCTCAAGGGTGCGCGGCACACCTCGGCTTGGGCTGTTGCTGTTATCCCGGATCTATCCTAGCTAACTACTCTAAGCTATTCATACATATATTCATTTGTGAATCATGCAATCGAAATTGCATGATTCACAAATGCATACGTGTATATCGGAATGAAACAAGCTAAACTATTCGATTCAGCTCGAAAAAAAGGGAAAAAAAACAAACCCATCCACTATGTGTATGTATGTGCACGTGTGGTGAGAGTTGATCTCATGTGTGAGTACAAGTGATGTAGGTGAGTCACTATGTCGCGAAAGTGATATCTCGGGGGCTCCAACCGGGGACGACCTCGGCTCGAGATATCACTGAGAACCACGATGTGTGCGGGAACTAACGAGGATTCCTTCCCTCACGGCGGCGTCAGGGAAGGTTACGCGTGCGTGGGCGCAAACACGCATATTGAAAAAAAATCGAATTTAAAATTAACTGAACGGCGTCGGCGCCGGAATCTAAAAATAGAAATAGTAAAAGTTATTATTATTACTCGATCGTTTTAGGGGAAGTTAGACGTAAATACACGGATTTACTCTAACTTATATGAGTTATTTTTTTTTTTTTTTATTTAAGATACCGGGAAGACATATCTTGCCAATATATATATAGTTTGGATTCACAACTAGACCCGGTAACTGACGCTACTACAATCGGGTTCTAGGGTTTTTAAGATTTTTCGCGTTTGGAAATAAAATTGTAACCGATAATAACCAATTTCGCGCAGACGAAGTTGCGCGGGTCAGCTAGTAGCTTATAAATTGCATGCATCTTTTTGACGTTAAAATCCGAATAAAATAATTATTTGTTGCGGATACATATATTTAAATTGATCAAAGGTATTCAAACGTAAATACCAGTATAAATAATGTCGCAATGATGTTTTGCGGTTTAGATCTGTTAGATCTCTCACTGGCTTCGTATCTGTAAAGGGCCCCTTTAAAATTTCATCTCACCAATTCAAGTGTAAATGGAAGGGTCTGGACCACGCGATCACAAAGGGCCAGCTAAGTAGACAAATTAGACAACCAGTTTCTGCATCGTAGACTTTTATGTAAACGTGAATTTGCTCATGATTGCGTCTTTTCCCGTTGTTTATGAATTAATAGTATTTCGGCCATTATTCTAAGATACGATATACGAGTTCGATCAATCTCAATAAATTCGTTAAGTAAGTCTTTCTGCAAATTCAAACCAGATTTACACGATGATTAAATTATAATATTCACGTAATTTCTATGAATAAACCACGTGTATCTATGTTACAATTTCTAAATACACATAACACTTATAACAAGTAGAATTTAATATTTCTGATACAGATATATATGAAATGTAGTTATAGCATGACTATAAATATTAACATACAGACGCTAAAAGTAATTATAGGATTAAAAATCATTTCAGAGATTGCAAGAGACAGCACTACTGAATTGAACAACAAATCAATGAATTAATATACACTTATACATATTAAATTACAATTGTTCTCATTTACCCACTACAAGTACTAAAGGGTTAAAGCCAGAAGTACACATATACTGTATCCATTACTTTGTCGGTGATATATCGTTTTTAGTGATGGTCCATTGGTAGTTTCGTAAAAGATGTATAGCTTAGAATCACGCATTGTCGAGAGGTTTGATATCATGTACTGGGGCTTTGCGATTCAAGTTATCTTTTTAAGTACCTCTCAATTAACAGCGATTGGATCAGTGGAACCTCACATTGTTGTGGTTATTGCTGTTTTCAATATATAGTCTATAGTTATTTTTATAGATATGATTTTTAAATAAGTTAATAGTATGTGGTCTTATATTTTATTAGGAAACATTAATAACTCCAATATGTATAATAAATACCCTGTCGAAAAAAACAAATAAATATAACGCATCACGATATTTTCACGAAACAAGATCCCAGAAGCAAAGGAAATGTTCCAGTAGCTCAAGAAATACTGAAATTCAAACACGAATTATATCAAGCACAGCGAAAATGATTGCAAAGTCCATGCGCCAAAAAGAAACTGCAATCATATTGTATAAATGCGAATGTCTGTTTGTCTGCCTGTGTGTTTGTTATGCTATCACGCCTTAAATACTCAACCAATTATTATGAAAATTAGTATACACGTTATCAAGGTTATAGAAAATATCATAGAGTTCAGAAAAAAAATGTTCCCGGGGAATAGGAAAACTATACATTACTGCGAGAGAAGCCATAAAATAAAGATATTTTATCAAAACTAGCTTATAGTTTGAGTTTCAAATGCATATATCTATACTAATATATAAAGGTGAAGAGTTTGTTTGTTTGTTTGGTTGAACGCTATGATCTCAAGAACTACCAGTACGATTTGAGAAAATCCTTCGGTTTTAGATAGCTCATTTATCGAGGAAGGCTTTAGGCTATATATCATCACGTTAAGACCAATAGGAGCGGAGCTCCAATGAAGAATGTTTCAAAATCGGGCACTTTTTTTCCTTTTGAGAGATGTCGTTAACGTTAGTATCATATACGTTGCCATGGTAACGTGGTAAGTTTCTATCGCAAATGTTTTCAAAGTTTATTTTGTTTTCCTATGCAAAAAGTTTATTCTACTTTTATTTCCAATTTTTTATTTGTTTTCTATTACGTATTATAAAAATAAAGTGTGGTTTCAAATCGGGCACTTCTTTCGTTTTGATTGTTTCATGTTAGCGTTAGTATTATATACGTTGCCATGGTAACGTGGTAAGTTTCTATCGCAAACGTTTTCAAAGTTTATTTTGTGTTCCTATTCAAAAAGTTTACTCTATGTTAGTTTTGTTTCCAATTTTTTATTTGCATTCTATTACGTATTATAAAAATAAAGTGTGTGTATGTAAAAATAAATAATAACTTTTTGGTGAATGTATATAACTACAAATAACAAAAAAAAAAGGTTTTGATATTCGGCCGATATTTTTATATTATTATATTTTGCCTGTTTGTTTGTTTGTTAGTTCCGTGTAATCTCCAAAACGGCTGGACTTATTTTAACGGGAATTTTACTGGCAGATAGCCGAAATTATAGCGGTTGACATATTCTATTTTATGTGTCCGCTGCTTCGTCCGCATTGCTATTTCTAAAATGGTTAGACTGATTATCACGGGATATTCACTGGTAGATAGCAGACCTTATAAAAAGTAATTTTGGTTTTTTATTCGCCTTCGGCCGCAGTAGAATATCCGAAATGCTTGAACTGATTTTCACGGGACTTTCACTGGCAGATAACTGGCTAATGAGCTATTTTATTTTAAGCTAGCGGGCTCGGCAGACGTTTTCCCGCCCTGATAATAAAAAGAAAACCTTGACAAATATACCTAAACCTTCCCCATGAACCGTTCTACCTATTGGTGAAAACGGCATGAAAATGCGTTCTGTAGTTTTTGACTTCATCGCGAACAGACAAACAGACAGACCAGAGGACTTTGTTTTACACTATGAAGTGATGAACTGTTACCTGTGCATTCGTTCGTGTGAATTTAATAAAAATAGTTTGTTTACTGTAAACAAGCGCGTGAGGCATGCGCTGTACTGGACTCCAAGAATAAATGTATGTAATTTGAATTATATTATCATTTTGGTCAATTTGGCGGCCATTTTGTTTTATTTACCACGTTTGCATCTGCATAACTCAGTGATTATAGCAACGTATAAGAATAATACAATTATATCGACAATATGGGCATGTTTTGTCTATATAATAAACAATTTAACACATATTGTTCGATAATGTATAGTTTAAAATTTTCATTACTTTCTTATATAGTGTTAATGAGCACTGAGGGTGGTACATAGTAGGTTAAAGTTCCAGGTATGTTGCTGATGATAAATCCCATCCCATTCGATATATTATTCGTATTCACATATCTAATGTACACGTTACATGTTACAGTAGATGGCGTAATGTAAAATTGTAAGTAGATGTGTACATTACAGAAATGCGTTTTCAAAAACATTTGTAACTATGACACCATAGTTATTTAATACATTTAAAAAAACGCGTAAGGAGCCGCGGGGGACTGCTAGTGTTAAATAAACAATCAAACACCTAAACATACAGAGCACGCAAATATAATTTTTGTCCCATTGTTTTGTATCATGAACATTAGTTTAAAACATTTTGAATTATAGTTTATATTCTCAGGATATAGCCTTGATATGTTTCAGCAAAACTATATATTACATCCGTTAAATATGGGATGATATATTGCTTACCGTCAGGGTCGATTTGTAGACCGCTGTAAGACAAATGAATAGAGGGTACGCCTCGCTTAACGCGTTGTATAAACTATGTATTCTTAATATTAGAGAATGTATCGAATATAATGCTCTTTAAACGAAAGTATTATAATACTAGCTTCTGCCCGCGACTTCGTTTACGTAAAAGGTGGAAATATTTTTAAATAATACGTACGTTAACCCCGATTTTGACACATTCTTCATTGGTGCTCGCTCCTATTTGTCTTAGCATGATGATATAGCCTATAGCCTTCCCCGATAAATAAGTTATCTAACACTGAAATAATTTTTCTAATCGCAGCAGTAGTTCCTGAGATTAGCGCGTTCAAGCAAACAAACACTTCAACTTTATAACATTACTAGCGGCCCGCTCCGGCTTCGCACGGGTATAAAATATATAGCCTATGTCATTCACTGAAAAAATGATTAAAATCGATCCAGTAGTTTTGATTTATTCATTACTGCCCGTGGCCCGCCTGCGTCTGTTGCAATGTAAGCGGAAAAAATGTAATTATTTACAACATCACATTAGAAACCTCAAAAATAACAGTATTTCTCCACTATTTAATGTATGTTATTATAGAAACAAAACCTTCCTCTTCAATCACTCTATCTATTAAAAAAAACCGCATCAAAATCCGTTGCGTAGTTTTAAAGATTTAAGCATACATGGGGATATAGGGACAGAGAAAGCGACTTTGTTTTATACTATGTAGTGAATATAGATGGTATATATAATAACTAGTGTTCGACATTCGACAATAGTTAATTGATTTTTTAAAGTTTGAACTTTATTAGGGTTCTTTTGTCAAAGGGTATAACTTCTATAATCAAAGGTTTTCATTATGGCTACTCAGTTATTTGCCATTTTTTTTAATTATATAAACATAAAAAAATCTATGTCTAAATGAAAATTGAAATCGATTATAAATAATAATCATAATAAACAAAAAACAGGCGGTTACAAAAGGTGGTAAGGCTCTCAGGTTCTAAGTAAACATAACTTTACGAAAATTAAAAAAATTGTCGCAACTCATGGCACAATTTTCAATAAATTTTACACGACACCATAGGTGGGTGGTATTTTTGGGTGATATTGAATTAAATGTAACCTGTACATTATGAGGAATAGTGATATGCCCAGTAGCATCGTTTACAAAAGTAATGAATACGCAATATAATGAAATGATGAATGCAAAACAAAAATGTTTTTATTACTACCATTAACTTTTAAAAATAAATTCATTTTTGTTCAAAATTCATCGTCAACTGAAATAAATAAAACTGCTGCATCAGGTTGAACTGCATCATTATAACCGAGGAGATCTAAGTCATGGATTACTTTCATGAGCAAAATTTTCTTATTTTGATTTTTAACTCTCTGACTATGATCCTTCATTGCAATAAATTACTAGATAATCATTACAATAAAAAGCATTACTGCGCTCCAATTCGAGAGAAATTTCATGCATTATGCTATTATCGCATGTGATTAAACTGTTCCTGGAATATATAATTAACAGCATTATCCACATCATAAAAATATAATTGTGCATAATATGGTGAGCGACCATATCATGCTCTGTGATAAAAAAATATAGAACTGTATCGGAAACTTTAACTACTTAGCTCTAACCACACGCATATGCAAGACAAATTATATTTGCGAATTTTTACAAAGTATTTTTTTTGGCTTATTTTTATTGAATCATTAATTAAAGTGAGTCCAACATGAAAATATAGTAAGCATTAAAATATTGACATTTACTTAATATTGCTTTACTCTTATCACAAGATGAAGTGAAAGCAGTCCTGTCACCTAAACATTTTGACTTTCAATAAGACCAAAGAGAATAATAATTATTTCAGTGGTTTCATGTATTTACTAAAGGTAAATTATTTATCAATTAATTATTAATGTATAGTATGATTTTACATATTATATTATTATAAAATTAACCTACAATATGACCAGTTAATTTCAAAGGGTATGTAAGATAATACGTTCCGTCATGTTAAAAATATTGAATGTGGGATGAAAAAAGATAATTGGAACATAAGAGTAAAATGACGGAATAAAATGTCTTTTTTATATACATATGTATGGCATTCAAGCAATAGGGTGAGTAATGTATATTTTAATTAATGTAATATATTTTTAATGCATTTTATATAAAAAAAATGCTCTGTGCACTTCTCCTCCATATAAACTTTAACTATGCTAAATTTCAAGTTCATCCGTTCTTGCAATTCGCTTAAAAAGGTGTACAAAGTTTTGACTTCACGTATTAATATGTAAGATAATAGTATAGATAGATACCTACTATAGAGTAGCAAATATTTTTTTAGATATACTAATTTCGTTTTATATTGAGTCAATTTAATAGGTATGTATGTGTACAGTTAGAGATCGGTAAACGTTAAAACATTTATACTTTTGTATTCGATGTGAAAAATCCCTAGCGACTGGTCAGACTGACTCCGAGCCGAGCCTGAAGGATGGGTCGGGGGACCCATCTCGTCATTACACAGGTGAGGCTGACAAGGAGAGACGACTGGTTGTGTACCCAGTAGTCTCTCTATAGTAGGACGAAGCCTGGCGTTCACCTGGTTTTTCAGGAAGACAGCAGGTTCGATCCCTGGCCACCCCTACCATGCAGCGGACGGTACAACGTGGGGTTTTAGTCCGTGCGAGTCGGACATAACCTAGTCTCTCCCCCGAGAGGGTGACGTATCCATAAAGGATCTCCCAAAAAAGAGCAGACTGACTGTCGCATGCGTGGCTATGCTATATTCTTCTCTTGAAATCTTTTTCTTGAAAAAGTTCTTAATATTTTGTTTTTTTTATGCCATATTTATTTCCAGACCACTGCATCTTTTCTTCCTCGAAATCTTTTATGTATATTATCTGTAACTACAATATACTTTCGATGTTTTACATCTGCCAGGCGTCCCGCGACGGCTTAGGATTTTAAGTTTATTTTATGTTTATAAACACATTTCCCAGTTTAGCCTAAACTAGCTAATACCCGCTCGCTTCTCTGTGCATTAATTTTTATGTTCAACAGGTACGCGCTTGGCCACAATCTCACCTGATGGTAAGTGACGATGAGGCCGACGATGTATCGCGCTTACCCACTAGATGCCTGTTCACTCTACTCTTGAAGACTCCTAAGTTATAAGATGACGGGAAGACAGACGCCGGGAGTGAATTCCACTCCTTCGCCGTATGTAAATTGCTGATTGGCTGCTTATCCGCATACCTTAAAACCTAGCAAAATGGCGACAATCGTGGAGTTCTCAAAAACCTTCATTATGCGCACGCCAGCGTTGTGGAATTGGTTACCCAGTACAGTTTTCTCTCAGGCCTATGATACGGGGCTCTTCAAGAAGGTACTGCAACGTACTCTTGAAGTTCCGTAATAAAATAGCGAAACCTGTGGTGTTGCAGTGTTTCATTTACCATCATGTGGGGCGTCTGCCTGTTTTGTGCATTTTGACATAAAAAATCAACCTATCTCTCGGGATCAGCACTGTTATTCTGCATGAAAATTATTACTCACCTTCGTATTTATTATATTAGTAGGGATTCCATAACTTTTCAGTTTTACGAGAAATAAACCTAACCTTACTACGAAACGTGGCCTTAACATATTGCAGGATATCCTCCCCTAACGTTACGAGAATTCGACCTATCCATTAAATGCACGGTGGATCGGTGATACATAGCTTACCGTTGGGCTCTATTGGTGGTTCGTGTAAGATAAATGGGAAGAATGCACGTATAGTTACAAAGTTTTTATATTTAAAAAATATTGGAGAATTAATTCATATTTTAGCCGTTTTCAAAATGACGGATGTTCTCGAGTAGTTTGTATTTTTTTGTGTTTGTTACCTCAGAACTATGTTGTTATAAACCAATTTGGAAAATTCTTTTTTTTTTTTATTAAAAATGGAATATTTTTAAGTATCACGTTTTATTAACATTGGACATAGGATTTCGTAGATGTACCTGAAAATGGAATGGAAACATTGAATGAGATATTGGTAGGTTTATGGCAATCTAAGGCTTGGTATATAATTATTATCTACGGCGTTCTGGAATGGAGGCGGCGAATGGAGAAGGCGATAATTTGCGGAAATCTATCATCAGATATTACAGTGAACGTTACTTCCCACTTCTGCCCGGAATTGGTTGACTACTACTACATCTAACTACAACAACAAGCGAACAATTAATCAATCTTATATATATATTTTTGTGGGGTGTTGTGACTGCTCCCCTAACGACTGGACCGATTTTGATGAAATTTTTTGTGTGTGTTGTGGAGATTGAGAATGTTTAGATTCACAATTGGACCCGGCAGGTGGCGCTGCGATCGACTTTTAGGATTTTTTTTGTTTTCAAGGCAGGACAACGTCCGCCCGGTCCGCTATATATATATATATATTAATTATACAATATATAATTATAATAATTGTCAATAAATAAATTAAAATATGTGGCAGATTGATGTGTAATCACGACAATCGATCACACGTGTTTTGCTCCTGCCGATGCGATGGGGCGAGTCCACGATTACACGTCAATCCGCAACATATTTTAATTAATTTATTGATAATTATTATAATGATATTAATCATATATTGTATAATTAATATATAAGTACATATATATTGATTAATTGATTTGCTTTTTGTTGCAGTTAGACGTAGCAGTGGTCAATCAATTCCGGGCGTAAGGCGTAAGTGCGAAGTAGCGTCCACTGTAATATCTAATAATAGATTTTTTTGAAGTTGGTTTTATATTACTTATCCGAGACAACAATCGCCAAGTATATATAACGTTACAAAATACACTTATAACGTATATACTCTTAATACATACGTACGAATAAAATTAAATTGTCTGTTGTTTTGTTCGGGTTGGAATACGAAACGGTAGAATTGAATTTTACGAGATATTTTCTGGAAGACCTCTTTAGAATATCAACTAGGTTACATATATTTACGATTATATATTGGAATGAGGAAGTAATAATACAATTTAACAGTGGTATATCAAAATCGATAAAATGCTTATAATTGTAATGACCTTTAAAAAATTTAATCTAGATATAACAAATGTTTTCTATAAAATAACATGGATAAGTTTCGTGAGAACGAATGAATAGCCTACAAAAAATTCAAAAGTATAAGTAATGAATGTCTGTCTTTATATTAAGTAAAGATATCGTAATGATTTTATTGATGACGATGATGATGATGATGATGATGATGATTGTTCCGACTGGTTTCAGCCATGGCGACCACTTTGACCCCTAAATTTAGAAATGGCGCTAATGCGCTCGAAGATGGCTTATGTAGCCTATCTTTGCGGCGAAACTTCACGTACACATTGAGGGCACGTGCGTACGCCGTTCTCATAATGATATGTTATGGCAGCAGGAGGGCGAGCCTTTAACTGGTCAATGATTTTATTTAATGATTTTATTAAATATAGATCAAATGTCTAAGCAGTAAAAGTAAAAAAAAAGCGATAAAAATATATTCAGTAGTTTTACGTGATGACGCATTATAGCAGACAGATTGTATGTGGTAGAGCCACGCTGAAGCTATTACTGGTCTCAGCATGAAAATGTCGGTTCGCCCGGGGTACTACGACATTCTCATAGAAAACCGACGTGAAGTAACAGTGCTTGCATTGTTGCGTATCGTTAGGTCAGTGAGAGTGCCGGAGGCCCACCTCCTCTCTCCTTCCCCCCCCCCTTTATTTCCCCCAAACACAGGCAGGCAACGAACTCTTGACTCCCCTGGTGTTGTTAGTGTCTATGGACGATGGTGATCACTTAGAATCAGGTGACCCACCTGTGCGCTTGTCTGCTACGACATAAAAAATATACCCCTATTATTTTTTATTTATTAAGAAGAAATGTAATATAATCAAGACATCACGCGTGTATTTTGAGACTTTTCAAAGTAAAGAACATGTGCAGCCTTACAACATGCTATCACAGATAACCTTATAGTCTGCACCCAGTATGCTTTTAAAGGCAATTTGCTGACGTTACGTCATTAGGGAGCACAAAGCTGACGATAACCATGTTTATGTGTGTTTTACTAACTTACAAGCATATATTAATGTTTTTTTAGAAACTTAGAATTATTAGAACCAAAAACAGATAGCTTTAAAACAGTAGAGAGGTAGAAGAGGACAATACATTGACAAGACCTGTGGCTTTATCACACTTTTTTCTTTAAAAACCTCATGGTAGAAGCTAGTATTTATAATCATAATAACATTTGGTATATTTTCCAATACATAGGGAACGTATATTATATAAGCTCTGAAAAAGTACTCACGAGGTTTGAAAACATTCCATTCCGACCGATTTCAAAGCGGACTCATACTTTTTTTCACTACTGCTGGAACGTTTACAATTAACTGTTATATTTAATGGGCCTTTAACCTTGATAATCGTTGAAACGTCTTTAGACTGGTATAAGGAATACATCACATAAGTGTGTCAATAACAGTGAAAATTGGCCCATGATTATTTTTAAAATTGAGAAATTGTTCTGAAGCTTTTATACTTTAAAGATTTTATCGTTTCATCATAATCATGTGAATATAAAATGATAAGATGGCGTAAGGAGGATACACTAAACCTAGGGAAGAACTATCTTTACACCCATACATGTATTTGGCGACAAACGTTCAACTCGATACTGGTAGCTAAATAAAACGACAGGTTTAAAACCAAAGATTAATAAAGCTCTACCAATACGCAGTTGTAAGCAAAACTAAAAATTAAGACATTTCACAATTTCCAAGTAAACATTCAACAATCTTATGTCAGTACGCGGTTCTATAAATATTTATCGTATAAAATATACGCTATATTTTACAACACAATTTCAGATATCATTCACGGACAATAAATAATACGACTAGAAACTACTTTGTGATTTATAATGACTTTATGTTAAGGTTAGCTTTTCGATTCTTACTTAGTTATTTTATTTAATGTTTACGATGACCTTTTTATTGCGAAAAATTAGTAATGAATTCATTCGTTCATTTATTTTTAAGGACACGCTCTCAATGTTCGCGGTTCAATTTTGGCATCGAGTCCTACTTACTATACGTGCACAGGTCACGCATATAGACACGACAATCGTCTCTCTTCTCTTTCTCTTTCTTCTCTTCTCTTTAGGGGAATTATAGCTGACTTGAAACGACTTTGATACTTTTATAAAAAATATTACAATATTTTCTTATTATTGATATTCTACTTTTTGTTATATTGGATCCCTTAGTACCAAAATAAATTATAGTTTCTCAAGGTCATACAAGGTCAAGTACTGTATAATTAAACCTAAATATTTATACGTAATAGACAGAAACATCGAATTTGTGCTCAAATGTTTAACCCCTTAGTGCCCGATCAAGGTATCATTTCTCAACATTCTCATGAGGAGTAGTATTGTGGTAACTGGATCATAGTCTACATAATAGCTAGAAACATCAAGTTTGTACTTAGATGTTTAGTCTCCTAGTGTAGGAGCAAGGTTTCATTTTCTTAAAGTTTGGTGTAGGCAGTATTTATGATAATTGAACCTTACTATAGATAATAGTAGGAAACATCGTGTTTGCACTCAAAGGCTTAGTGTTATAGTGTCAGGTCAATGTCTCATATCTTAATGACCAGGTGAGCAGCTATTTCGTGATAAAAGAAATTTAATATTGATAATAGCTAGAAACATAAAATTTGCACTCAGAGATTGAGTCTTGTCGTATCAGATGAGAGTATCATTTCTCATAGACCAAGTGAGTAGCTATATCGTGATAACAGAATTTTAGTACTGATAATCGCTAGAAACATCAACTTTGCGATCAGAGGTGTAGTCTCATAGTAATGTTGCCCAAAATCTCTTGAAGTCTTGCAGTCTTGGACTTGTTCTTGCGTTTTTGCAAGACCAATACCAAGACTAACCCCGGCAAGACTAGCGCAAAACGAGACTGGGCCTGCAAGACTCTTGCAGTCTTGCAATTAAGTCGAATTTGAACCTTATTGACAATATTGATACGCGTTCTCTAGTATCAAGATCACGGTTCTTTCTAACACACAAACAATTTTAACCAATCAATTTAAACATATGTTTGTAAGCATTTAACATACATAACAAATGTATTTATATCTCGGAGAATATAGTTTATTTAACAAAGTTTATAACTAACACAATAGACCTAGTTTGGTAATTGGTTGCCGCTAAAAGTGCGCCGATGGTCCAAAGAATAAAATAAGTTTCTAGTTACTCATGACCGATACAAATACATATTGTGTTGTCCTCACAAGGAATATTGTAACAATTGGTAGGTATTATAATAATTTATTGTGAAAACCCTAACTAATATTATAAATATGATTACGAGTTTATTTGTTTGTTACGCTTTCACGTTAAGTTAAGTACTTCATCGATCATCATAAAATCTTGCCCACACGTTGTACTGAGTACAAAAGAGGACACAGGATACCTTTTATCAAGGAAAAAAATAGTATTATTGAGAAATAATGACCCCTCTACATTCATGCGAGCGAAGCCGCGAGCAAAATCTAGTTATAATACACATTATTACACTACCTTTACATTAAACTATACAAATATTTACTATGTATCGACTCCAATAGTAAATACACTATGTAGCTAGTAGATACATAAATATAGCAACAGCATAGATCAGTTTAATCAAATAATTAATATAGATTAACTTCATCAAAGGATGAACGTAATGCAAAGACGTAGATACATTTTATTGTTAGGTAAGAAGGTGCAATATAGCTGGTGACATTTCTGTTTTTTAATCTTCCGAAGAATCATTATGTTTATCAATGAATGCTCATCACCTTTTTTTTACTCATCTTTCGGCGTGTACATATAACTACGAGTTTTATATCTCTACTAGCTGTGCCCGCGACTCCGTCCGCATGGAACCTAATGAAAAATAAAGTGACTAATAAGATCGCCTGAATATATTAAGTCCATTTATTTATCTACTTTTCTCTTGTACTTAAGTTGCGTCGACATTACAATTAGAATAACTTTTGATAGAGTGAACCGATTTTAAGGAAACTAAGATTAAATATTTCTCAAGGATATGCTTTTTGAATTTCTTAATGAGATTTTATCGTGAACGAAGTACTTTAGTAGTGATGCGTATTCAAACAAACAGACAGATAGACAGACATTTCTAAAAATGATTGAAACGTATTTTATTACTTATTCCAAGACACCTACAACAATTTTTTTCACAAAAATCTAAAAAGTACAGACATGTTAGATTGACATTCTTATTAGATTTACAGATATATATAGATTTTATTTATACCCATAATTCGCTTCGAGTTCAGAGAATTATAATTGCTCTCAGATTAATAAGTTTACAGTTTAACATGAGTGACGAAGATTCAATTGGTTCTAATCGGAGTAGTGGGAGTTGTAGCATCCGATCCAGACAATCTAAGATCAAAAAGTAAATTTAATGAGTTGTTCGAAATAATTTCTGCGACTCAGGTAGATATTACTAAAGTGTGCCAGTTTAAAATTGAAAAAAAAAATACAGAGACTTCAGGTTTAAGGAAGCATCTACTATCTTTATACGAGAAGGAATTGCATATCTTTATTCCAGCAAATAGTCCTTGAAAAACTTGTTCATTATGAATTTAGTTAATTTGATTTGATTTTACTATGTAAATGTAAGCTAAAAATCTACTTATCTGTTAGATTGTTCTAAGGTTTAACCTAACGTGTTTAATTAAGAGCAATAGACAAATAGATAATAGCAAGATTTGCAAGACTTGCAAGACTCTTGTTGCAAGACCAAGACCAAGACCAGGACTGGGAGTGCAATACCAAGACCAAGAACAGGTGGTGAATTGACGCAAGACCAATAACAAGACTAAGCCAAGTCTCGTCTCGTCTTGATCTTGCATTTGAGCAACACTATCTCATAGAGTTAGATTAACGTTTCATTTCATTTTCGTTTCAGATCAGTAGCTGTATCATAATAATTGAACGTTAGTATTCATAGTAGCTACATATATCAGGTTTGGGTTCAAATGTTTAGTCTCACAGTGTCGGATGAAAGTTTTATTTCTAGGACTAGACGCGTATCTTTGTCATGATAATAAAAAAATTGTATAGTATAGAGTGGCTATAAACATAGAGTTTACGCTGAAAAGTGTCATAGTGTCCGATTAATGTTTAATTCCTTATGGGCTAGGTGAGTAACGATATCGTGATAACAGAATTTTAGTATATATAGATATTAGCTACAAACATTGATCATGCGCTCAGATATTTAGATAGGAGAATTTTTAAATTAGCGTTTGCTTCTAAATCAAAAATAACTCTGTGAGCAATATACTACAAAACACCTGAATTGTAAGTTGTAATAGCTGCAGCACAACGGGCAGCATATGGTGGTCTTTGTGTAAACGGATCCTAATTCCATCGCCAAACTTTGCATCTCTAGTTTTGATACAGTTTTCACCAAATAATTCGTTTCATTATAAACAAAACTTTAAAGATCATGTTCTGATAAACAATAAGCCTTATACTCGATTCTTTTGAAATATTACATTTGTTTGTAAATGCTGCAGCGTGCTTATGATATTATTGTATATATTCTGAATAGATAATAAAATAAAAGGAATGCGAATATGACATATCTATTTCTACCCATGAAAGAGCTCCCTAGCCGTTTCTAAGGGTCCATTAAGATTTTCCTCAGTCCTGCCATAAGCTTTTGTTGCTACTCCACTAAAGAAGTACAAAAAAGACATATCTATCTCTACCCGTTAAGGAGTTCCATAACAGTTTTTTTAAGTGGGTCATCATCATCATCATTTTGTTCAGTCCTGTGGTAAGCTGTTTTTACAAGTAACAAAAAGAATATAAATACAACATATCTATATCTACCCATCAAGAAGTTCTATAAAAGTTTCTGAACACCATCTTCAGGTCATTTTGTTCAATTCTATAGTAAGTTCTCATCACTACTAACAAAAGGACTGCAAAGGCAACATATCCATTTCTACCCGTCAAGGAGTTTCATAACAGTTTCTTTAGATTACCATAAGCCCACTTTGTTAAATCCTCTGGTACGCTCCCGATACTGGTAATAAAACGACTACTGTATAGGAAATGAATTTAGGAGGACCGTATCCACCAGTCACCCGCACTATAGTCCATTGAAATGTTACATTTTTTAGGCTTTACCTTGCGTTTTTTAGAGGACGCAATTTTGTTTTTTTGATGTGTAGGGGGGGTCAGTGTAAAGCTAAAATCAAGTTTGTGGGGTCGCCACCCTTGCCCCACGGCCGCCATCTTGAAAATAGGGGTTGAAATGGTTATTACGATTTATCTCTTAAACTATTTATCTGATAAAAAAAATTTGTGAACATTTTTTGTTGCAAATTTAATTCTCTACAACTTTGGTCCAGTATCGTTTTGTCGTAGAATTATAAAAAAAAAAGTTATAAGCGAAAATGTTCAGAAATTCGAGAAAAAAATTATATTTTTCGATATAACTTTTTTTTATCATTTTACGAAAAAATGATATCAGACCATTTTATAGATCGTTTTTTAAGGAATAACTTTTATACGCAACATTTTTTAATTAAGTCAATAGCTAAGGTTTTACAGCGCTCCGAAGTGAGTATTATTTAGTACTCTATTTTTCAGTACTCTTAACTATACATATATTATACGTGTGTACTAATAATGTGTCATCAGTTATTTTCTTTTTTTTTTTATTTTGTTATTATAATTTTCTTAATTATTAATTTTGCAATATTATTAATAATTAATTATTGACTCTTTTCCACTCCATTACAGAATTTTACAATTATTGATTTTTAAAATAATTTAATTCCCAGTGATATTTAATTCCGAAAGCCGATCAGATGCTGAGCCGCAGCCTGGTCCATCGAAAAGACTGAGGACGGAATAGTTCAAATATAGAAAATCACCGTGGATTATGCCTATTGGGGATACCACGTAAAAAAAAAAGCGCCTCCAGATTCTACCTCGTGGGTGGCGGGGAAAAGAGTCAATAATTAATTATTAATAATATTGCAAAATTAATAATTAAGAAAATTATAATAACAAAATAAAAAAAAAGAAAATAACTGATGACACATTATTAGTACACACGTATAATATATGTATAGTTAAGAGTACTGAAAAATAATACTCACTTCGGAGCGCTGTAGAACCTCAGTTATTGACTTAATTAAAAAATGTTGCGTATAAAAGTTATCCCTAAAAAAACGATCTACAAAATGGTCTGATATCATTTTTTCGTAAAATGATAAAAAAAAAGTTATATCGAAAAATATAATTTTTTTCTCGAATTTCTGAACATTTTCGCTTATAACTTTTTTATTTATAATTCTACGACAAAACGATACTGGACCAAAGTTGTAGAGAATTAAATTTGCAACAAAAAATGTTCATAAATTTTTTTTATCAGATATATAGTTTAAGAGATATATCGTAATAACCATTTCTACCCCTATTTTCAAGATGGCGGCCGTGGGGCAAGGGTGGCGACCCCACAAACTTGATTTTAGCTTTACACTGACACCCCCTACACATCAAAAAAATAAAATTGCGTCCTCTAAAAAACGCAAC
Organism: Antheraea yamamai; assembly: GCA_036509395.1. Taxonomy (NCBI): domain Eukaryota; kingdom Metazoa; phylum Arthropoda; class Insecta; order Lepidoptera; family Saturniidae; genus Antheraea; species Antheraea yamamai. The sequence goes on along the minus strand of AP028439.1, from coordinate 8,085,048 downwards.
CCCAAATGTAACTTTTCAATGGACTACTAGGAGATCCTCTTTTTCGGGGTACCCCGGCTTGGTTCGTGGCTTAGATCGCTGATTTTGATATAATAGGACACAAGTCTACACTGGCACTTGGTTTCTTTTAACGGTTTGTTAGATTTCTGTACCGGTTTTGCAATTGTTTATACGCAGATCACACAGAGCGGTTTTGTATGTTGCTAGATTCAAAGTTAACTCAGTTGCCATAGAGGGCAGCACTTGCGAACGTTTTAAAGGTGCGTTCACGAAAACTAGTGGACAGATACATTCCTTTCAAATGATTAATATTATTTAATATCAAAAAAAAAGATTTGTGCTAACATATAAATTATTACAGATAATTAAAGTACGGAACAACTACCAATACGAAATCTTTAATTCTACTCATCAAGAAGTTCCATAGCATTGTCTGAGGTCCATCATCAAATCATTTTGTACAGTCCTGTGATAAGCTATCGTCATTTCTAACAGAAGGGTTACAAAGACGACTTATCTATTTCTACCCGCCAAAAAATCCATAACATATCCCCTGAAGTCGTAAAAAGTTCCTGAAAACGTAAAAAAAAACCTTACTAACAATATAATAAGCATTCAAACTTAAAATTTTTCTTTCAACCTAATTACAGTGTCTCTTACTACTAGAGATATAAAACACTTAAAAAAATGGTTGGTTTTTCGAAATGATTAAAATGTTTTGCGAAGTGTATACGTATTCCTACAGCGATGTTTTGTTTTTTCTAATCGAGTGCAAAGTGACGTAGACATCCACTCGCTACGGCGCCTGAGTTCGGTTTGGCGCGACCTGAATTCTCTTTCCAAACCTTTGTATAAATCGAATCTAAATAAGGAAGTAAATTGGACCTTATTCCATACGAATTAAGATCTACAAAATTGAAATAAAACAGTGAAATTTTGATTACAATAAACTATTTTTTTTCTCAGATATAGTATAGGTAACTTGGATGTTATGGTATGTATTTTATACTTGTAGTATATAATGTAGCATAAGCAGTTATTTTTTGTTTATTAAGAAAAATGCAAATTTTCTGAGATTTTAGTACCGAAAAGCAGGCTGCTTTGTGCGAGGGGTCTACGGAGAATTGATTTTTTAAAATAATAACGTATTAATTTTAAAACACAATCATCTGTATATTATTGTTAAAGGTTCAATGTATCTGTAGTTAGTCATTATGTTTTCCAAGGTTCAATGGTTTTGTTGTAATTCGTACGAAAAACCATGAAAATGGACCTTTTTTGAGAGCGCCTCCTTAAAAAATGGACGCTGGTATCTATAAATTTCAACATGATTTGCCCGATTATCCTAATAGTTAACCCAGATACTGGTTTTCTTATAAAAATGCGGTAAATATTTTATTATATACCCCCTAGCGATGGTACTATAGATAGTCGTAGTGGTCAAATAGTTTAACCTGTGGTATGTCATTTCGATATTCGCAGATTTGAACCCCGGTACTATTAAACGACATGCAGTTGTTAGTCCGATATAATTCAGTAGTCCGGTGAAGCTGTAAAGACCTTGTCAGGTCAGTAGCGTAGTCAGTTCGAGAAAAAACCGACGAGTTTAACGGTTGACGGTTTAGGAAAATATCATGAGAAAACTTGAACCTGAGAAATGTTTTTGTAGTACTCTATCTGGGAAAACATAGAACTGTCGATTTCTCAGAGTATGTTGTGGGGTTATGCCCACACCTTCCTTCCGCAATGACTCTGCAATAGCTCTCTTAAAGCCTGATGTGACTATAAATAGTGTTCCAACGTATCAATTTCCGTACCATTTAGCAGTTACCATGACTTGGCTTGTGGTTGGAACATTGAAAATATTTATGCAATGCATTATACAACTTTATCCTATTACTCAGGTACATTGCTTACGCACATTTTGTCGACCCGATACTTTGTTTTTAACCAACACTATCAAGATGATGAAACAATAATATGATAACGAACAGACGAGAGAACAATTGATTATTAATTATTTGGGATATCTGGCTAACTGAATTAATTTTTTTTCTTGAACTGACTACGCTATTGACCTGGCAAGGTCTTTACAGCTTCACCGGACTTTTGAATTATATCGGACTAACAACTGCATGCCATTTAAAAATGCGATGACATGAAGGTGCGAGCTATCTGTTCTGTAGCCTCACCTCTTAACGATAAACTTAAACATTATTAGGAGACGATTAAATATAATAAGTTCAGTTTTATCTCGAACATATATGTTAAAATAAATAATAATTGCAACGCGTGTAAAACCGCGAGCAAAGTCATCAAATTATATTTACGTAGTACATATGTACATGCAGTTCCTGCAAGAAAATCTATTTGAAATATAAAACTCGAAGAGTACACACGGTAAGTTATATCCGAAGCACGTGAGCTTAGAGAGTTCCGATGACGTGATGTACTGCGCGTAACATTTCACCTGCATCCAGTGAATTTAAACTCGAGAAATGAGAAATGTGAAACGCCAGGACGTTGCTTTTGTGAAATTAAACTTTATTGTTCACACTTTGGAAGTTTGTGAAAACATTAATTCAAGTACTTAAAGACTTTAGATTAGTAGAAAATATAAAACGAATGCTTAATTTATCTTTGTAGAGTTATTTCTGTACTTTGATTTCCATTTTGCAAATTATATTATTTGTCCTGCCTATTTGTTTTTATTTTTCAACGTCCGCTTATATGTTAGTTATTGTTAACGGAAAAGGAGGTTGTATTTCTTTTAATGTTTGTTCCCTCAGAACTTTATCATTTATAAACCAATTTCTCTTCTATTTTATTTTTGGCAACCAGTCATCTAGTAGACTATTTCTTACTGCCATTGTTAAGTGGGTAACGATATTACAAGGTTTTTGATATAATTTCAATAAACTAACAAGATGGTCGCCATCTTGTTAGAACTTTCCTGGGAGTTTTTGTGGCAAGTCAGAATCCATGCTCCGTGGCATTATTTCCGATCCACTTCACTTGTGCATAATAACCAAACTATATTACGTAAAGCACCACCAACATTACACAATATAGAGCCAAATAACACAAGATTATGGATAAAATATAAAGACCGCTACATGGAATTCCAAGATCCCGCCAAAAACTCCTATTGATCAATTTGGAAAATTCTTCGTTAAATTAAAAGGGAGACATCTCCAAGGAGAATTTAATTTCATTAGCATTGGACTTTTTATTTAGAAGATACATCAAGGAACACCTCAAAACCGAATAGTAAATTTGTAATGATAGAGATATTGGTAGGTTTATGACAATTTAAGACGATATAATTCAGTAGGTGATAGAGCCAAGCCGAAGATATTACTGGTCTCAGCATGAACGGGTCGGCTCGCCCGGGGTAGTACCACCGGACCCACAGAAAACCGACGTCAAGTAATAGTGCTTCTATTGTTGCGTTTCGTTCGATCAGTGAGAGCGCCGGAGGCACCCCTCTCATTCCCTTCCCCCAAACCCAAACACAGGCTGGCAACGCACTTAGGACTCCCCTGGTGTTGTTAGCGTTTATGGACGGCGGTGATCACTTAACATCAGGTGAGCCGCCTGTTCGTTTACCACCTATGATATTAAAAAAGCTAGGTTGGTACCTACATATCTGTTGTCAAAAACATTAAAAAAAACTCTCGTAATACTTTTAAAGTAGTACACTTCACACTGGTTTTATAACTTTGAAATGCACTTTTAAAATGACTGTTACAAAAATAAATAACATTTTGAATTCTTGCATTACATTCTGTCATAACCATGAGGCGAGCCAACCCATTCATGCTGAAACCAGTAATAGCTTCAGCGTAGCTCTACCACCTCTATATTATCTATATATTAGGTCTTTACCTATGAAATTGCCGTTTTGTATGAAAAAATTGAAATGAATTTTTTTCATGTATTTTTTATTTGTATTAATCGAAGTAATCACCCATGCAATCAATGCATCTTTGCCAACGCAGTGGCAGTTTATTCATGCCCTTTTTAAAGAAATCAGTTGGATGGGAGGCAACAAATTCTTCAAAGGCATTTTGTACTGCCTCTCGGGTATTGATTTTTTTTCCCGCCAAGGAGTTATCCAAATTCTGGAAAAAGTAGTAGTCTGTAGGCGCAAGGTCTAGTGAGTAGGGCGGATGACGGAGAACTTCCAACCCTAGTTCTTGCAACTTGGAGACCGTCTGCTGTGCAGTATGAGGTCGCGCGTTGTCGTGCAGGAGCAGCAAAGACGAGCGATTGACCAATGCTGGTTGGAGATGTGCCAGCTTCTCCATCATTGTGTTCAGTTCTTCACAGTACACATCTCCAGTAATGCTCACCTCGTTTGGTAAGAAGCTGTGATGAATCACACCGGCGCTAGACCACCAAACAGTGACCATCACTTTTCTAGGGGTAAGTTTTCGTTTAGGGCATTGTTTAGGTGCTGAACCAGGATCCAACCAACTTGCTGAGCACTTGTGGTTATCAAACAGAATCCATTTTTCATCGCAGATAACAATGCGGTTCAAAATTCCTTCATTTGTGTGTCTGTTGAGCAGTGCAAGGCACGTCTCGACGCGTACTTCGCGCTGGCGATCATTGAGTTCGTGGGGCACCCATTTGTCAAGCTTTTTACCTTGCCAATTTGACGCAAATGGACCAATATTATTTTGACGCTAACATCGAAAGCTGCTGCTAATTCAGTCGTAGATTGTGTATCATCAGCTTCCACAATCGCCTTTAATTCGTCATTGTCGACCAAAGTCTTCGGACGACCGCGAGGTTCATTTTTCAGGTCGAAACTCCCAGAACGGAAGCGAGAAAACCAATAACAGGTGGTGCGTTGGTTTGTAGTGTTAGCTCCGTAAACGTCGTTGATGTTGCGTGCCGCTTGTGCCGCGTTGCTGCCACGACAGTACTCATATTCCATAATTACTCGAATTTTTAACGTATCCATGATGACAAAAAAGATTGAAATGCGATGAAAATGTAACACTAATCAATAAACAAATGACTACTTTTGGAAAAAGAATTCCATGTTTTTAAAATAAAATTAATTTGCAATTAGAATTCTTAGCCAAACAAAATTTATTTTGATTTGAAATGGCCAGTACTGCAGAACGGCAATTTCATAGGTAAAGACCTATTAAAAACAAACATCAACTAACATTTTAAATAGAAGCCGAAAGTATGAAAAGTCGTACGGTTAAAAAACAGTACATCTGAGAATACAGAACATAAAAGCCAATTGGTGAACTCCATAAAACATGAACTTCGGTCGTCCATGATAAGCGACGGCCAACATTGCGTGCTGAGCATTCGACACTACCGCTCCTCAAGGTTGTCAGATTCAAGATAAATTAAACATTTGTATGGGTCTTCAGGCCTTGATCTAGATTTTTGCAAAAGAAAACAGTGGTAATATAATATAGTCAACCGGTATTTCATCATTGTTTCCTTTTTATAAACTATAAAGAACTTATACAAGGTTCTACTGAGTTTGATTATAATTATTGTAAGCTGTAGTTAACGCTCACTATAATGTAATGAAGACTATGCAGGACTTCGTTTCATCATAAACGATAAAAATAGAAGCCAGAAGTATTTTATACAGTCATAATCATCATTACATAATATAAAACAAAGTCCCCTCCGCGTCTGTCTGTCTGTCTGTTCGCGATAAACTCAAAAACTACTGACCGGATTTTCAAGCGGTTTTCACCAGTAGAACGTTTTGGTATATAATTTGTCAAGGATTTTTTTATAATCAGGGCGAGACAACGTCTGCCGGGCCCGCTAGTATATATTATTTAAATGTACAATGCGTAGTGTGGAGGAACTAAAAGCATCATTATTAGTTATAAGATAGTTTAAGTTTTTAAATGATTAATGTTTACTTAGCAACGTGCAGAAAATGCTTTAATTTAAAATAGTTTGTCTGAATTTTTTCTGCGGTATTAGATTTTTTGATAACCCAAACCGAGTATAATTATTGTGGATATGAAGGTAGTATGTTGAGAAATTATTTATAAAAACTGCTTCATCCATATATTATTATTATTTTGGCAATTAAACTTCTAGATTGCTGCCGTTGTCGAGTAGGTAATAATTTGTTAATTAGGTGTCTTGTGGTTATTTCAATATACTAAAAACAACGTGGTTGTTTCCTTGTTAGAATTTTCCAAGGAGATTTCATGGCATCTCAGAATTCATGGTCCATGGCATTATTCTCATCCACTTCACTACACTTCACATATATATAACCGAACTATATTACGTAAGAGTTCGTTAATACAAGATTATGAATAAAATATAAAATCCACTACATGAAAGACTAAAATCCCGTCAAAAACTGTGATACTTCGTTACATGTTACATTTAATAGAAATTGCCCACAGCTTTGTGAGAACCCTAATACGTAGAACGGATGTTGTCAATACAACCGCAAATCCAGGCTTGGTTTAGCGAAGATCACCTCGTCGGTTTGTCAGAAATAAATCAACGAGCCGGGGCGATTCATCTGAACGCCCACTTGTTTATTAGACACCAAATTTATGATCTAGATAATAAATATATTGTATTATATAAGTTTTATACTTTATCAGTGTTATTACAAAAAAGTTAAATACGTATTAAATACTTGGTTTAAAAAAGTTTCCTAATAAATGCACCGCGCTCGCGCGAGGCAAGTTCGCGTTATCCTTTTTCGCAAGTCTAACCTAACGTAACCAAAGCGAGACAAAAGAGCAAGATGGCGAACATTCAGCGACCGCGGTGCATTTAATTCGAAACTTTTTTAAAGCAAGTATTGAACTTTTTTGTAATAACACTGTATAGGTTTTTGCCCTTGACCATAAAATCTCACTTCTTGTTAAATGAGAAATGTAAACACGCTAAAGCTATAGGGGTACTGGCTCTCCAGTGTAGCTATAAGAACACACCTAAAAGCGCTTGGCAACAGATTTTTAACCTCAGGGTGGTAGCTAACCTTGAAAAATTATACTTAAACCTTCCCCATAAATCATTCTATCTACTGGTGAAAACGGCATGAAAATCCGATCTGTAGTTTTTGACTTTATCGCGAACAGACAAACAGACAGACCAGAGGACTTTGTTTTACACTATGAAGTAATGAACTGTTACTTTGTTGTAACTATGACACCATAGTTATTTAATACATTTAAAAAAACGCGTGCGGAGCCGCGGGGTACTGCTAGTTTATCTATATATCGATTTTACGTAATATTAATATAACAAAGAAACAACCATTTCTTCACATCACATCAAACCCAGGGAAATAACAATAACACTAAATTGGAAAGAACTCACGCAATACGACGCCAATCACAACAACCTAGAGAGATGACTGTGCGACTAACGTGCCTTACTCGCCTTCGCAATCTTCTCGCCCTATCTTTGTATGGTAGTGCGGGGAAACCATTTCAGGGCGAACCCTCTTGTGGTGATAATTTTTCGCCTCCTTCATTCGAAGGGTCTATAGATGAAGACGTAGTGCCTTCGTGTAGCTTTCGGGAGGCGCACCACACTCAGTCGTACTCTGGTGAGCATACGAGTGTTCGGGCCTTGCCTTACTCGGCTGCGCGTGTACTTTTTATAGGCGGTTGAGAGTTATAATAGTGTATTAAAAAACGGTGTGTCGTTAAGACGTGCGGTAGATTTGAAATTGTGGTATTACATGATTTTTTATATTCATTTTTATTTAAATAATTATTTTATTTCTAATTTCATTAAAAAATACAACGAAACGTCAACATCACGCTGTGTTCCCAGGCGGTTCCCATCAAAGTACTGACCGCGTCCAATCTTGCTTAACTACGGTGGTTGGACGAGAACCGGTGTTTTCAACACTACCTTACACATTGTTTAACCCCACCAACTTTTGTCACACAAAAGGGTTGCCAATCAAAATTTTAAAGCCCTCCAGAAAAAGAAACTGATTTTTACGAGGAAATGTCTCGCGAAAACAAGTGCAGAACGCTCCTCAACGCTATTCGCACGAGCTTGAAAATAAAAATAATCATAAAAGAAGACTAAAGTAAGAAAATAGTTATATTTCCCATTATCTAAATAGAAATATCAAGTTTTGACAGCAATTATTCTATATATAACTAACAACAGTAAATCTAATGTTATTTGGTCGACACTTTAGCGGAATATGATATATGACGCTTAAACCCGCGATGAGACGAGTCGACAAAGATTAAAATAATTTACAGTATGAGCAGTTGTTACATCTGTAACTATCATTACTTAATTGTCTACATATAATACATTTTTAATTACATTAATTTATCATGCTACTATGATACACGAGTTATGTATATGGTGTAATATTTACTACACTGCTGTCTTTCAATCAACTTATAATATATACAATAATATATGTCGCCGCAAATGCCCGTTATACCGTCAAAAAGTATTTGTGCTGACAAAATATATCGCTCTACCCCGTAATACGAAGCGAAACTATAAAGAGCATAGCGAAAACGGAGCGTGGATGGTAGCCTGGTGAAGCTGTAAAGACCTGTCAGGCCAGTAGTAGTCAATTTAAAAAAAAAAAGCAGTGGGGTTCATTCTTGCGCTGAGTGTCGGGCCGTTCACATATCCGAAAATAATATACGTTCTTATTAATACTTGAGGAACTGATCCATTAAATGACAAAAACATTATCTATCATACAAAGCTATAACGTAAATTATATACGGAACACCTAAATAATTATTATAAGTAAACGATATCAATGGCTTTGTTGTTTCTTATATCAATCAATAGCTATTTGCTGGAAGCTTTGCTTGCGTTACTGTAGATTTGAACTATCCCTCGGGAACGATACTTCTCTTTCTGGGTGAAAGTAACCCAAGTCATTTTCTGTTCACCTGACAAAGTGTATGCAAAATTTCTTGATGATTGGTTGAGTAGTTAAGACGTGAAAGCGTAACAGACAGACAAACTCCCTTTCGCAATTATAATATTATTGGTAAGCTTTCTATTTGGTATCATCTTCATTGTACGATGGTTTTTCATTTTTATTTACTTTGAAGATTTTAAAGTTTTTATTATTTTATGTTTCCATTTAAATTATCTTGTTAAAATCTGATACACATAATATTTTCTTCATGTAAAAGTGATGTCGTCAATACGAATATAAAGCATTAAATGTGTAGTTTCTTAAAAAATCGTTTAAAATACGAATATACCCTCTGTTACTGCGATGAAACTTGATCTATGATGTAATCGTAAATCAGTAGTGTGACCAAGTTTGTAACTCGCTGTTGTGGAAATCAAATACAGAGAATGGATAAAACGATTTTGTTCGTTAGAATATGTGAATTATTTAAATAATACTTGGACAAAATACAGTGACGGCTATCATTATACCAAAACTCTATCTATTCATGATTCTTCATTTATTTACAATTGTGGATAATGCAACAGCCAACAGTCCGATGGATAATATAATAACAAGAATAAGAAGGAGCATACGAGACTTAAAACCTACGTTTTATAACATCGATACAACTTACACTATAAATGGATAAAAGAAAATGGAATAAGAATAAATGAAAAAGTGAAAATGAATTCATCTATAAAAAATTAATTAGCCTGTGAAAAAGAAAACAAGATGGCAAATATAAAATCAAGAATATTAGAATATAATTTACTGAATGTTGTTTATAAAGTCATGGAAATAAAATGTGTTTATGCTTAATCATTGCGGTGACTTTATACGTCATTGTTAATCATGTCATGGTAACGGAAATAGATCACTTACTGTTTTGTTGAAGTCTGGTCCCAAATATTTGTATACATGTTTATCAATAATTTTATCTGCTTTTTCGAGAATTAAACTTTTTCTGAATAAATATCTTAATATATAAGTACAAAGTTTCATATTTTAATTCGATGAAAAAATGTTTTTCGGAAAATATATAGTTACTGTTTTAATTCAATTTTGTCGATTATCCCATAGACGTAAATTAGTATAAAAATATATTTTCGCTTCATTATTAGACGTATAGAATTCTTGGTTTTTTTTTATATCATAGGAGGCAAACGAACAGGTGGGTCACCTGATGTTAAATGATCAACACCGTTCATAGACGCTTACAATACCAGGGAAGCCCGTGTTGGGGGGGGGGGGGAGGGGGAAAGGGTGGGAGGTGGTTCTCCGGCGCTCTCACTGACCGAACGAAACGCAAAAATGCAAGCACTGTTACTTCACGTCGGTTTTCTGCGAGGGGGTGGTACTACCCCGGGCGAGCCGACCCATTCATGCTGAAACCAGTAATAGCTTCAGCGTGGCTCTACCACCTACGAAAAATTTCACCATAAGAGCCCTTTTACAACAACAATTTCGACTCGCGCGTATTCTACTGACTAAAATAACCGAATAAAAAACGTACAAGCCAAAATAGTCTTTATGGGACCACTTTTATCATCGTATTGATAAATAATTAAAATTTATTTATTACTTATCGCTACAATTATTTACACAGCGCTTATATTACCACAGTTAGTTAATATTAAACTATGTTGCAAATTAATACTTCTATAATTTTGAATCAAAATTATCACGACTCTTACGTAAGGAAAAGCGCAGAGTACTCCAGAAGTTTCATTTTCAATGTAATATTCGAGAAAGGACTATGAATAGATTGTGAATATTTTACATTTTTACACAAACCTTACCCGAGAATTGAGCCAACGTTGGAACACACTAAGCATACTGATAGTACTTGTTGATAAGTGTGATAACTAGTCATACGAACACTAGAAAATACATGATAATCTCATAAGTTTCTTTCGTCGAAAATCGACGTTCATAGTAGATTAGGACTCCGAGTTTATACTGTTTTACTTATTTCAAAAATAGATACCTACATACTGACGAAGTAATTATTGTATGTAATGACTGGTGAAGTCTAGGAAGTATCTCAGGTTTATGAATGTAAAGTATAGAAAAAAAATGATGCTCAATGAATTTTCCCTGCTCTTATAAAGGTATGGCGTATTGGTGACTGATTAAAACTTGCTTAAATTTATTCCGATTTTTTATTAAATGAAATTTAATGAAACCCAGTTAGTAATAAGAACGTATTCGAAGCTATGATGGCTTAATTAATAGCGTGTTCCGACACAGCGTCGATGTACGTAGGTTCGAATCTTTACAACTCAGTCGGAGCTTCAAATGAAGGAAAACCTCGTTACCAAACAATAGTTCGGTGGTAGGGTTTTTTATAAGTCCGCCTAGCTAGCTACCAATATGAATACTTCATATCATCTTAGACCACATGTCATTTAATAGCTAATGAGATTGTGGTGGAACACTAAAACGTAGGTAGTATAAAAACATCGAAATTTGCATATAACTGACAAACCAGATTAATGGGACAATAGAATCCCTTTCGCAAAACATAATGTGTGGTCCTTACAAATTCACATATTAATTTATAAATTATAAACGAATAAAACGGCTCTTAAAACTTAAGACATATAACATAAATGGGCTTTTTAAATTCCAAATGGGTCATTATGGTGTCTTAGCATTAAATTAAGGTAAATAAATAAAACCGTACCCTACGTTACCCTTAATTTGTACCTTGTGTTGGTAATTTACAAAGAGAACCAATTACTGGAATTGATAATACATAATTATGAACAATAGTTTTTTTTTTACTTTTCTATAGGTTTTGTGTACTTCGTTAATTCCTTGTTTTTTTTACATATTATAGGTGGAAAACGAACAGACGGGTCACCTGGCGGTAAGTGATCACCGCCATCGATAGATACTAGCAGCACCAGGGGAAAGGGAATGTGCGTTGCCAGCCTATGTTTGGAGGATGGGAATGGGGGATCGAAGGGAGAAGTGGGCCTCTTACGCTCTAACTGACCGAACGAATCGCAACAAAGTAAGCACTGTTACTTCACGTCGGTTTTCTGTGGGTCGGGTAGTAGTACCCCGGGCGAGCCGACCCATTCATGCTGAAACCAGTAACAGCTTCGGCATGGCTCTACTTGCTACACAATAGACAGTTTAATTTGTCGTAATAATAATTACTACATATTATTTAAAAAAAAATCCTGTGCCTCGTCTGTTTGTCTGTTTGTTCGCAATAAACTCAAAAATAAATGAACGGATTTTCATGTAGTTTTCAACAGTAGATCAAGTGATTAATGAGGAAGATTTAGATATATAATTAGTCAAGGTTTTATTATGAAGGTGGGACAACATCCGCAGTGCCCGCTAGTCAACAATAATTAAGAATTATGTAGTATTATATTTCGTACCTATATATTTTTTAAATCTATAAAGGCTGCGTAATAAATTTTGTGATTTCTTACTTCACTCTTTCCAAAAACACACTAAACGTATAAAAAAATAAGCAGGTAATTAAAAGTATATTTTAAAAAGTAAAAAGCATATTTTAATCACTAAATGAGAAAATATTCAACAGCTCAGATTAATAAGTATGAAGTAAGCACCTTGTCTGATATATACAAGAAATTCATGGAATTGTTGAACTCCATTGAATATGCTCAAAATAATTCGTTATATTTAGAAGTGTCTGTTATAAAACATTGTAATAAAAGTAATTTGCGATAATTGCGAATTTCATGTTAAAACACTTCTAGTAAATTTAAGGCAAGTACTGATCGCTGCTGAACGCTTCTCTCTAGTCGTAAATCGCAGTAATTGGAGACGCCTGCAGACGCTCTCGCCCTCACAGGAGCAGCCGGGCGTTTATTATATGGACTCCCTGAGAACAACACCTATTTCAGTTTGAAGTCCAATTAAATTCAAATAATATTTTATTTCACTTGAGCTCACTTCGAGTTTCAGTTTCCAATAGATTCAAATTACGAAATGTAATAAATACTTACGTAATATTTTTGTATTATACGTTCAAAATTAACATTATATCTTCTATGTATCTTGGGTTTTCAGTTGTCAATTATTTTTTGATGACCTCCGTATAAATCCTATTTTTTTAGTGTTTGCTTTCTTTAGTAAAGCACTTATTACATCATGCGCATTAAAGACTAACTCCGTGTAGTGTAATTGCACTTAGCCTGTCTGGCTCTAAATTCAGTGCGACCGAGAGTAGTTGGCCGCGTTAATTCACTTACTGCATAACAATTGTTTTTGTGAACTGACTATATAATGTCAGGTTGATCGGCGTTTGCCTTTTGAATTAGCTTGGAATATTGACTGCGGTTTAGTATAGAGCCCTCTAATTAAATTCTGAATACGGTTGTAATGAATATCACCTAGTTTAATAGCTTCTTTACAGAAGTACCTAAAACGCATAGTATTCACGTGATGATTACGTGTTACCATGGTCCATGACCATCTATAATTTCTTAATCTTTAACTGTTCTAAATAAGCTTAAAAGAAGTTGCTATCATCGTTGGTTAGGTTAAAATGCTTGGGATTTTGCTGCGAAATGTAATCACACTGTGGCACTACCGATTACTAATATCGCCACCCCCCCTCGTATAGGACGTTTAGAAGAGTGACCCGGCTAACGGTACCAGGCAATTATATTATAAGTAAAAAGGTGTAGATATACGTTACCCACATGATATTTGACAAAACAAATGGCATATGAACGCTTACATACGTAAATTAATATTGTAACGCCACACTATCTTAGATAAAATGTGGAAGTAAGATGGCATATTCTTAATATCGGTGGTGAAAAAGAAATAGTTATATGTTGCTTAGATCTACCCGTCAAAAATAAAGAATAATGAAAACAGACAGGACATCGTGCTTTGTTTCTTTGACATCTATCATTTCTTTACGTAATATTTACTTATAAAATTATTGGGACCAGGCCGTATAGCTGCCGCGCAGCGCACACGCTCCGTGCACCCCTACACGGCGAGCAACCCCTGAACGTCGCGTACGCAGCCCTCCGAATCAATCAAGCGGCGCTGCTTCGCAGAGTGGACGTATCATATAATTTATTTTGTAACTCGCAAATCCGTACAACGCCTTTCCAAACAGAAGATAATTACTATTAACTCAAGTATTACTATTGTACATGTTTTTATTCAATGTATATTATTATACGTGGTATCGCAGGCTTCTGCTATTGAGCCTAGAAGTCGCGGTCTTCAGCCCTTCACATGAGTGATTTTTCTATGATGCACATGAATGTCAGTTTTGTATCTGGGTGCCAAATGTCTACATTTATTAACAGTTTAGCATAGTGCAAGCTATGTTTAGTTTGAAATTAAATAGCCGTGTGTGAAATGGTTTTCTGGGTATTTTTTTATCACTGGCTCGCGTTAATATAGATTTGATCAACTCTGGATGAAAAGTAATCTATGCCGTTTTCTGTACCCCTGACAACTGCAAACTTTCTTTATGATTATAAGAGCAGTTAAGATGTATAAGCGTAACAAACCAAGACACAACATCACATTCGTATTTATAATATTAGTTAGGATTTTCTTTTTTTTTTATATATCATAGGATGCAACGAACAGGTGGGTCACCTGATGTTAAGCGATCATCACCGTCCATAGGCACTTGCAAAACCAGGGGAGTCGCAAATGCGTTGCCATCCTGTGTTTGGGGGGAAGGGGCGGAAAGGGAAGAGGGAAGGGTAGGGGAGGTGGTCCTCCGGCGCTCTCACTGACCGAACGAAACGCAACAATGCAAGCACTGTTACTTCACGTGGGTGTTTCTATGGGTCGGGTAGTAGTACCCCGGGCGAGCCGACCCATTCATGCTGAAACCAGTAATAGATTCAGCGTGGCTCTACCACCTACAACTTGTAACTTTTGCTCATAAAATTCAAATTATGGTTTTCTAATCTAATTCTATATATGGTTTCTAGTTAAGCTTATTCAGTATTGTTACAAACAAATTACCACTCCGTACCAAGCAGTACCGTAAATTTAAAATATCTCAAAGATGCCAAAAAGTAAAGGAAGAAAAACATTGGGAAATGAAATAAAAATATCCAAGAATCTTTAACCTTTTGTCCGTTAAGTGTTTTATTCCGTGAGGATATGATATAAAAAAACAAGAGGGTTCTATATACAAAGAAATAATCATTGAGAAAAATACCTTTTGCTGTTGAGATGTGTTTGTAATAACTGTATATTGGAAAGTTATATTTCGTTTTTAAACAAAATAGCTGTTGCAGATATTGTCGCAGAATATATATAAAGTATGTAATTCTCTATGATTTAATTTTGTATAATCTATGGTAAATAAGATATATATGATAAAGCCTGTGATAATAACCTTTTGTGTCTGTGCTTACACCGATCTACAGTTTTGTAACACGTCTTGCTTTATTATAATCGTTCTACCTGTAAACATCTATTATAGGTTATACAAAAACAACTTAGAAGACTGAAATTGAGGTATTCATATTAAAACTTAAAATTGTATAATAACAAACATTTATATAAATAAAAATCAATTGACGACTGTACCTATGTATTAAACTAACACACTGTAAAAGTAATAAATTGTTAGGGTAAGGTTTGTATGCAAGAAAATATTTCAATAATCTTACGGAGAAGTGAAAAATGTAAGAAAGTCTCTATATAAACAGTGAGTGAATTAGCGAGACAGAAGGCACGAAGATCTTTAAACATTGATAGATTGTCGTTCAATTGTTCAGTTACCATTTTATTTCATTACATGATCGTAGTGTAAAGAGAAGACTTGGTTTTATTTTCTTCGCTAGTACACCCACGACGAGCCTAAGCGGACAGGTAGTAAATTATAATATGTATTTATATATTACTAGCCGACCTGGCCACGCGTTACTGTGGCTCAGTTATTGAATTAAAATTCCCGACCGTGACTTCGTTTACGTTTGATCTTTAACATGATGACACTACACTTTTTTTGTGTAACTCTTAACGGTTTTGGCAGCGCTCGCTGTGAACACTCAGATAGATAGTTTTTTTTCAAACTTACTTGATACTTATATTTTCGTCAACTTACACAATATCCTTAGAAATTATAGTCTAAATGTTATTCTGATTTATAAGTTATATTACTGTAAAGATTCAATAAATCCGTTAAGTAATTTTTGCATGAAAAAAACTTCCACGATAATAATATTATTAGTATTGATAGCGTTACTAGAAATAAAACAAACATAATAAAATATATAAACATAAATCTCAAAAATATTAACAGCCTTAACAGTAAAAATGAAATGTGTTGGCAATTTAATACTACGCGACCTCGTTTATAGGGTCATGAATTATGTCAAAGAGCAACAGCTGACATTAGCTAAACTAATCCGTAAAGCCCACGGATGAAGTGTTAAGTTAAACGAATTGACATCTTGACAGCCCTTTAAGCGCTGTCTAGCTCGCGTATCATTTGAGTCGTGTTATTAAATCGATCTATATAATATTAATCTTCATATATATAATTCATCTGTCCGTGTGTATGTGGCTGAACTCCTCCTAAACGATGAAAGTTGATGAAAGTTTTTGTTTGTGTTCAGGTGAATTCGAAAATGGCTTAGATTTATAATAGGCTTTCATGATATTTTTTGTTATCAAGGTAGGACAACGTCCGACGGGACCGCTAGTAAACATATATGTGAGAGGGATTACTATTGACCTGCATCGGTTGTATTAAGTACTGTTGACTCGTACTAATGACTGGCTACTATTTAACTCGTTCTGAAATACTATTGGATGGAGGTGTTAGCTGTTTATGAGTATTTTGATTATTATTGGCTGTCTGATTTAACTGGACGCTTTGAAAGGAGATCGACGATTTGGCACTGATCATTCTTGCTTGGAATGTTGGACTGCTCATATTTTAAGCATAGCTGGGTGACTCCTTGATTGTCAAGCCGGAAGGAAAAGGTATGGGACCTGACCTTCCTTAGCACTGGTTGAAACGGGTAGGCAGCTTGTCATTGCGACCTGGCCTTTGTGCTGGACCTTGCCGCCGGAATGTCATTGTACTTGCGTTGCTCGACCTCGTGACACTCGGTTAGCGCAGGTTTTCAAAGTCAAACGTTTTTTCCAATGCCTCAAATTTTTTCGTCCATCTATCGCATGTCGCATTACAACCGGGCGTGAAGTAGAGGTAAAGCGAAAAGAGCTCGGCACAGCAGCCGAGGCCAATATGGTGGTGCCCATGGCTCAATACAAAATGATTCAATGATTTAAATAGATAATGTGTTCAGTTTTTAAAATGCGTCTATCGTTTGAATGATTGTATTTACTATGTGTTTCGTACTCTAATACGCAGACTGAAATAAAAATTTATAGTTGGATATCTTATCTACTACTGATTTCCTATAATAATTCCCATTTTCGAATTATTGAGATTAAAAACAAGAATTTAATACCCTAGATGGAATAATTGTCAGTTAAATGCCTAGGATCTGATAAAAAAGTTTCACTTGCATCTTGGTTTCATTAAATATTTTTTTTAGTTAGTCTAATACCCCACTACTTCCTAGGACTATGGGCGTCCAATGTAGGATTTCTTTCCATATAAAGAAGACACTAATCGGTCAAATCTCCTAGTTTTCGCCCCGATACATAGCAATGAAAGGAGAATACACAGTATCTATACTAATATTATAAAGAGGTAAAGTTTGTGAGTTTGTGACGTTGTAGGGGGTAATCTCAGGAACTACTGGTCCTATTTAAAAAATGATTTCAGTGCTATATAGCTCATTTATCGGGGAAGGGCTATATATCATCACGCTAATACCGATAGGAGCGGAACACCAATGAAGAATATTTCAAACTCGGGGTTTTCCTGTTGAGAGCTTCCGCTGCGTGTTAGCGTTAGCCCAAAGTAACTATTCCACGCGAACGAAGAATACTAGCCGTATTTGATAAATAGACAATACACGCTAAAAAAGAACTTATATAAACAAACAAGATAAATGTGCGAATTCCCATAGAAGGATTTTAATAATGTTAAACATAACAAACACTTTTCAGAATTACAACCAACAACAACTAAAATAAACAAAAACAAAACAGATGTATTCAAATCAATATGAACTGTTTACATAATGTTTAAATAAACGAAAGAATAAACTCGTATATAAACGACTTCCCCGTCCGAAGTGTTTAAATCGCATAACTTATACATTCTATATTATCAACATAAACTTATATTCGAGGATGCAAAAATGGACTTATGGTAACAAGCGCATGTGAGCCAATAACTTTTTAAATAATATTCCCAGTATCACTCATTGAATACGATAGTACGCAATATACTATAATGTGATCTAGGTTAACAAAGTAGAGCGTTTTAAAATAAACGCGCATTTTATCATATCTAGCTTTTGTTCGTGACTTCCCTCGCGTTTATTTGGATTTATTTTTAAATTAAAGGTATTCTATGCTCTCTTTGTAAACATGACAAGGTTTATTCAAGATTTCTTGAAGAACGGTTAAGTATTTAAGACATGCAAGCGTAACAAACAAGCAAACTAACATTCACGTTTGTGATATTGGTAAGGATATCATTTCTTCTATATATATTTACTAAATTTCGTTTACTCTATACTACTATTATAAAGCTGAAGGGTTTGTTTGTTTGGTTGGTTGAACACGCTAATCTCAGGAACTACTGGTCCGATTTGAAAAATTATTTCAGTGTTAGATAGTTCATTTATCGAGGGATGCTATAGGAGCATCAATGAAGAATGTTTCAAATGCCAATAAAGCATATTAAAAAGTAGAGGCGACGTTGAAAATATAGATAATTCTATTTCAGATTTCATCGAGAATCATAAGGCTTCAGTGAGTATCGCGAAAGGCTGCAAATAAATTAGATTTATATTGATCACTCCGAAAGGCGACAACGAGTCACTTTGCCGTATTTCTTTCCTAAAATCCTATACTAAATATTAACTAATGCATTTCGAAATGGCTCTTTATATATCTGCTCCTTTGAAGTTTTATTAATTATTGATAATCATTTTCCATGGTTCCGATTCCAAGGATTTTGATGTATCAATTTCAATCCTTAAGTTTTTAAGTTTATTCTTTTTATTAAAAGATTGCAAAAAGAAGAATGTCCTGAATTAGGTTGCATTTTTTATTTTAGGTAATTATAACTGGGGCAATAAACGTTTATGTGTGTTACCTCAGAATTTCGACATTTATGTACTAATTTGGACATTTTTTTATAATAAAAAATATATATTTTCAAGGGGATCCCATTTTAATTTCATTAGCATTGAAGCTTAAATTTCGAAAGATATATATTTATTTAATTTTGGGACTAAATAATGGACCATCTTTTGTTGCCGTAGTTTGACTGATTGGTACATCGGTTAAAAATGTTTTACTCTTAAATAGAAATGTGTGACTTAGATATTGGTAAGAGAAAAGATTTCTTTGAAGCCTATTTTATTAATGTTATTTTCTTTAATGAAACGGTTACGATATTTATCATATATGTCTCAGAGAGACGTTCAAAAACGACATAAGTTTTCTTACGATAAACACATTTTAATAAATAAATATTATTATTTATTCAGCTGTGATGATTGGATAATATAGATAAATAAACTGTATAGCCTATGAATATAACTTTATTCATTTTACGATCTCCCAAGGCTCCTTCAGCTCAGTGCTTTACGGCGAGAATATTTTACCGATAACATCTCTCAAGACGTTTCTTTTCTGTTTATCTTCAGTATTCCGCTGATTTCTTTAACAGTTTTGCCTTTAAACCCGAGTTTTATTGTCGTAATATTGTCTTGAGATCAGGAGATACGTAGTTTTTTTTTCTTTAAACGCAAATAAAGACGTACTTATGTTACAGTTTAAGCAAATTGGTTATTTCACAGCTTTTTTAACGAGAATAAGTGCCCATTTCTGTAAGCTTGATAAGATCTTTATTCCAAATAAATTCAAATGTCTGTGCTTATTACGCTGTAAATAAATATCTCTAGTAATAATAATAATTATTATTATATAATTATTGCTCGGAGTGCCAATATATAGTCTAATAATTTAAATTCAATTGAAAAAATATGAAATTTAAATAATTCAAACTATAATTGATTTAAAAATTCAAAACAGAAAACAGTTTTTCCTTTGTTCTGAGTTTTCACTTCTGATGACAGTCCTTATGATTGCCTCGAATTTTTTTTTCGTTTATTTGATGGAATGAATTTTTGAAACTATTACAGACCATATTTTAAAAATTCGTTTTGATTTTTATAGCACATTTATTGAGACACAGTACAAGCTATTTAAAAACCACTTCGATAGTAAACAATAATCATAACCAGACATATTATAGAGAAGAAAGTATTCTGAGTTGTGGTCTCATGACTATTAGCTCCGTGACTCTCGCTCGTATATAAAAATTACTCAATGTTCTTTGATCGGTTGAGTATTTAATACGTGAACGCATAACAAATACACAAATAAACCGACTGATACTTACTCCTGAGTTCAATTACCCAACGACTAGCTACAAATTGAAATTCCATTCGTGTCATCTCGGTGGTTGGAAGTCGTTTAAAACGGTTTTCTATTGCATTTTTTCCACGTACGTCGGTTCTTTAGAATGAGCTTCCAGCGGCAGCGTTTCTATACTAATATAACCTACAAACCTGAAAGCTACGAGCCTACTTCTTCATGAAGGACGCAGTGTCTATGAGCGGCGGTGATTATTTACCATCAGGTGACTAGTCTGTTAGTTTGTATCCACTTGTAAAATAAAAAAAGAGACCAACATTTATAATTCTGATATTAATTAGGTCTGGCTAGGATTTACCACATAAACATAATATTTTGAGTTTGTTTATACGAATTGATTTTAATATTATACTGTCATTGGTACACTTCATTATATTCATACAAGGACTTTCATTCATCTGTAATAATATACACTATTCACTGTGTAATTACATATCACTACTAGTGCCTACGTTAACTATTAATTTTCACTTCCTGTGTAATGGAAGAGGATTATGGTATACACATTTAACAGATATTAATTAATATTAGATTGAAGTGTTGTGATGAGCCATTTCGGTTTATATATAGATTCGCTTGTGACATCATCCTTTCATATCTGATTGGAATAACTAATAAACTTCCATTTTGCGACGTCCTGTGTTTTTAATATTAATGAAATCTATATTATATTAGATTCTTTTACACTGTAGGTGAGAAGGTACTAAAGAAGGAATTTTAGAAATTGAATGCCCTTTTTTTACATGGGGAGATCTCTAACGGATATCCATCCCGCCGGGCAGCTGCGGATACATTATGTCCGATTCGCACGGACTAAAACCCCATGGTACCTTCTTATGCCTTTTGGCCAGGGGAGTAGCGGTTGCCTTATCGGCACTACGTCTGCTCCCCCCGTGTTGGTCCCTGTTAAGAGGCCCTGACTGTAATTTGAGGGGTCAAGGTGGTACACCCCTCAAGAGGGAGTGAGTGTTGTGGGTGACAAACTGTGGGCGTCGCATCGGCACAATGCGCCTCCACCACAACGCCTGTACAGTTTAACTGCCAGAGCGACGGTCATGCTCGTGTCCATCGCCCCCAGGCTCTATATTACAAATTCAACCCCTAAGGTTGTGAGAAAGGGGCTACATATATATGAAAATTCGATATTTTTGAATTTAGATCGTTGAAAATTAGTATTTTGTAATTCAGTTACAAAGTTATTTTATTGATTTGTTTTTTCAAATTAAGTAAATTTCTTTAATAGTTCTTTATGAAGGTACAAACTCGGACAGAGTCAGAGGCGGCTCCTAATCTTAACTAATTTTATAACTGCAAATGTGTTTGTTTGTTACGCTTTTATACCTTAACTACTCAACCTATCATCATGAGTTTTTCCAAACACTTCTTTAGGACCACAAAAACGAACATAATAAATATACCCTATTTTCATCTTGGAAATAAAGTGCTGTTCCCGAGTGAAGGAAAATTATCTTTTCCTACATAAAAACGAGGAAAGCCACAAGCGAAAGTTAGTATTACAATAAACGATTATATACTCTAGATCTTGATAGAAAATATATTTTTTTATCTCTTTAAATAACAAAGTTTCCATGAAAATTTGTCGGAAAACATAAAACCAAGACATTTTATAGTAAGCATCTGTTAGCATAGTTTCGGATGTTATATTTAAAACATGGCATGTAACCTTCGAACACACCAACGTTTAACATAATATTGATTGCTGTCAAAGGAATAATAAAATAAAAAATACAATCCATCATTTTTTTTATTCGAAGGAATATCAACAACTTTTCATACATCATTCAAAATACAATAATCAACTTAAAGCTAATTAAAGACATTCACCAATAGATTATGAAATAATTAAAAGAAGATATTAAGTGCTGAATAAAAAAATTATAAAAATAAAGCACAGTGAAAAGTTACATATTACGTGACCTGATCAAAGAATGTTTTGATGACCGCCTGTGTTGCTGCATTAATTGATAATTTATATTTTATATAATAATATATAATTTTATATATTTAATTAATTAATTAACATATATCAACGAGCTATGACGAAGAACAGTAGACGAAGCCCTTAAAGAAATTTTTGAGAGGAGATCTGGACAATCGATCTTGCTTTGGGCCATTTTTAAAAGAAAAGAAATGTCAGCAATCATACGTCGTTTATCCAGGGATAGCAAATGGTGCAAATATGTTTCCATGTTTTCAATCCAAAAACAATCTGATAGCATTCGCTTTTTTTGATTATGTTGTGGCTATTGATAATCGGTAGAGATACGCACTATTTCTATTATCTTAGTGTGGCAATCAAGAACCTCATTGCGCATTCATTGTGCGTAATTTATTGTAAAATCGAATACATTCCATAATAAAGTGGTAGGCATGCACAAATTTGGTACTCTCAGTACATATCTCTCTCTCAGTGCATAGGAAAGTGCAATAAAGTGGTAGATCCATCCTCTAATTTGGTTCTCTCAGTGCATCGAGATAATTGCATTTTTAGACAGGCAAATTTATTAAGTGGCATATTTCCGGAATGAACTCTCAAAGATGCCTCAGACCAGACGCCTTTATCGATCCAAGGCAAACGAAAAGGATTAGGTTCGTTCTATACGAAATACCTTCGCTATGGGATCTTTTGTTAAAGTACTCCTTCCAGAGATCCATACACCGCTGTTTACGATATATAGAACCTTGAAATAAATGTAATCATCTAGAGCTGAGTTACCGTAAAGTAAATAACACAGAAATCTTTCCAAAACTCTTAAGTATACTTCCATAGTGATTCGTCAAATG
This sequence comes from Antheraea yamamai, assembly GCA_036509395.1. Lineage (NCBI taxonomy): Eukaryota > Metazoa > Arthropoda > Insecta > Lepidoptera > Saturniidae > Antheraea > Antheraea yamamai. The sequence continues at coordinate 8,061,740 of AP028439.1, read as the reverse complement.
CTGTTATAACTTATCAATCTCATATCTATACTTCTATACTTAATATTATAAAGCTGAAGAGTTTGTTTGCTTGAATGCATTAATCTCAGGAACTACTGGTCCGATTTGAAAAATTCTTACAGTGTAAGATAGCTCATTTATCAAGGAAAGCTATAGATTATATATCATTGTGATAAGACCAATACGGGCGTAGCAACAGTGAGTAATGTTTCAAAATTGGTGTTAACGTACGTATTATATAAAAATATTTTCATCTTCTACGTAAACGAAGTTGCGAGTTAAAGTTAGCGTTAGTCCAAAGTAACTATCCCACGCGGACGAAGTCACGGACAGAAACTAGTACACATGTATACTAACATTCATATATATAACGATAAACTGAATAGTATGATGTATTATGAAGATATTACAACGTTACAATATGTACATAGTTGAAATAAATCTATACCGGCGGTAATGCCAAACTTATTCAACTTCACATTGAAATGTAGAATAACAATGTAACTTTCCCACTAGACGGTAGTGTAGGAAGGAACATGGCCGACGTTACATTGTTCTATAAAAGAGATTAAGTCAACTTACTGCAGGGCTGCTTTACAACTGTCCCTCTATAGGTAGGAGCCCGGCGGTCACCTTCCGCCGGGCGGACCGTGGGGGCGGCTCTACAAGGTTGATTAGCTTGAACGATCCCTTGCCGCCCCCACACAACGGTCTGTCGGTACACCGTGGGGTTTTAGTCCGTGGGAGTGGAAATAACCCCCTCTCTCCCCGGGGGGGGGGGGAATCAAAAGGGATTTCCCCATAAAAAAAAAAAAAAAAAGGGGCTGCTTTACAATACTATATTTCCTATAATATATATTTCCTATGAAGTATTAGTTTACAGCGACGATTCGAACGCCATTATTTTTGCCTACATTGAAAATGACATTAATTATATTTCTATTAATTTAAAAAATACTAAATGTAAATTTGTACTAATAATTAAAAAGAATCTGTTTCAAGAATTCACTCATAATCATACGTTACCCGTTCTAGTAAATTAAATCCCTTTTACTTCTTGCTATTATATTGTTACTATATAGCCGAGATTTGCATACAATAGTTGTTTTATGTCATTTTGTAATTTAATATATTCATTTACACAAGATTACTAAAATATTCAAACTATAATGAAAGAACAATTCTAATGGTATATTCTCACAATAATAATAATAATAATATTTTAATGTTCCAAGTCAATTTGTACATAATTAACAGTAATATTGGTATCTGCACTGGTTACAAACCGTATCGCAGATATCACAATTTCATATAATGAGAACTAAAACAAACAGTGGCTTAAACATATGTAATAAATAAAAACTTAATTTGAATTAACTACATATGTGAGATTATTGTGTAACACGGTATTCCGAGTGAGACATGAGTGTTTTATGATAGTAATGAGTGAATATTAAATAAAAATGTATGACTTGAATTACCGAATTTATAATTATAATTTAAATTGTGGTAATAATAATTTTTCTGTATTTGTGTAATTTTGTGAATGTAACCATTTGAACTGTTGAACAATTGACTGTCTAGTTTATTTTTTTTTTCAAATAAAGTGTTCAAAATACAGAATTCATATTTTCTTTGAATTACAAAAAAGTGCAGCAATTACTCTCGTATATACTTCTCGGTATAATAACTTTAGGTAGGTAATTGGTAATACCTACATAAAAACAAAAATATTAATTTTGTACAATTAAAAACATTGCAAACTCATTGAACATTAAAGACAAAATATAAACAGCAAAACAAAAGTGCAATAACCAAAACTAGTAATAACAAGTGCTCGAAAAGCTATTACAACGGTGGAGGCAAAATCCGCAGTTATTTCCTGTGTGAAAATTGTTAGCCAGTTTTCAATAAATACGTGTTAAATCTACTATTAGCTCTCGAATATCTAACGTAAGCGGTAACTCGTAATTGTTTACTATCGCCAGCTAGTCGATATTGAAACGATAGTCAGTAGATTAGAAAATGTTTTTTAACGTGAAACTTTTATTACATCGTCTCAAACTTTTTCGTCTGTGTGTTGCATGTCGCGTGATGGTCGGCCGCGGAGTAGGGATAAAGTGAAAGGCGCTCGTCAGAGCAGCCAGAGCCAATATGGCGGCGCCTATAGTTCGCAGCAGCTGACCGTGTAGTGTATAGACTATTATTAGTTAAATGTCTATAGTGTGAAAAAAAGTTTCACTTTTACCGTGGTTTCGTAAAACCACACAATCCTTTTTTTTACACTAGTTACTCGTCCCGGCTTATCACGGGTGTAATAATAGCCACAATTTCCATCTAAAGTACGAATATTTATTGAAATAATTTGGCGACTGAATAACGAAACATCAATTTTGTCAATATTTTTAAAGAGGTCCTTACTGTCTACTGACTCACTAACTTTTTATATTTATTTTAACCCACATTAATCACTATTCTGTACAATTTTTCAAATATTTTCTTTTATACAAACCTTATCCTGACAATTACAAATATAAGCAATAAATAATTAGCCAAATAGGTGCAACCGTTCTGAAGTGATGCGTTAACATAAATCGCTAATATCAACATTAATAATTTAATAACATCATATTGACATATAACTAAGTGATTAAAACAATTTTGTAACACTCCCTATAGGGACATAACTATAGTTATGTCGATATTTTTTTTTAACAACGTGGGGAAATCCATTATGGATACAGGGACCAGTCCTGCTAACTTACCTGAAAACCACCTCTGCGGTATCCTGGCAAGGTGGTCGCCAAGCTTGGTCCTAATAGGGAGGCAAGCTACAGTCACCCACCGTCCGGTATCCTCGTATCGCCCACAGCGCCACAGCGCATTTCGCAGTACACGAACGTTCGTGGCGCTTAGGGCGTTCACTCACAACGGTGCCCCGTAGGCGGCTTAGGCCCCCACGACTCCCGCATATAGGCAGTGGCAGGCAGCGAAATGGGGCTCGAACCGCCAGCGTTCATCCAGAGTGACGCCCAGATATCTATCTGGGGCCCACCTTGCAATTAAGTCGACCACGCTAAGGATTTATCAATATATCTTAATACCCTCGCTTCTAGAGAAACCGCAATAGTTTTAATGTGAGTGATACTACAGAAAATTAAGTATATTTTGTTATTTTATTTCGGTAGCAGTGGTAATATTTGTTGTACCTTTTTTTTTTTTTTTTTTTAACGTGGGGAAATCCCTTATGGATACCCACCCTCCCGGGGGAGAGAGTGGGTTATGTCCGACTCGCACGGACTAAAACCCCACGGTGTACCGTCAGACCGTTGTGTGGGGGCGGCAAGGGATCGTTCAAGCTAATCAACCTTGTAGAGCCGCCCCCACGGTCCGCCCGGCGGAAGGTGACCGCCGGGCTCCTACCTATAGAGGGACAGACCGGGTACACACCGGCTGTCCCCCCTCGTCCCCCGGCCCACCCCCTCAGGTCCGGCTACGGTGGCGGGAGGAGTTGGGCGAATCGCCGCCTCCTCCCGCCTGTCCTCCTTTGGCGGAGAGGGCCACTTTGAGGATCTGCCTCGCGGGCCCTCTCCGCCTCCTCCTTCTGCGAGATGACGTCCTCGCAGAAGGAGGACATCGCTCGCCACGCCGGTTCGCTGCCGAGCATGGCCGAGACCACGCTCGGCAGCGACAAGTCAGGTCCTACCGCCGCCGCCAGAGTGCGGCGCTGCTCCCCCCACGCAGCACACTCAGACAGAGTGTGCTGCGCGGTATCTTCGTCAGCGCCGCACTCGTGACAGGCGGCGGTCGGCTCCCTGCGTGCGATCCGGTGCAGGTACCACCCGAAACAACCGTGTCCGGTGAGTACCTGCACCAGCCGAAACGTCAGGGAGCCCCACTCCCTATCTAACCACGCCCGCAGGACCGGGCGGACGGCGTCTACGGTATACCGCCCGAAACGCTCGTCCGCCAGGTCCTGCTGCCATCTTTCGACGGCGTCTCCTCGGAGACGCCGTCTCTCCGCCTCAATTTCCCTGGGAGCCGGAGGCTCCCCCCTTCGTTTTCTCGCCGCCGTGAATTGGTACACGGCGGCGAGAACTCCTGCCTCCAGCTCCCAGGGTAGGGAGCCGGCGAGCGTGAAGGCCGCCGCCGAGGACACCGTCCGGTACCCCCGGATCGCCCTCAGTGCCACCGTGCGCTGCGCATTACGCAGCGCGCGCACGTTGGCGGCACCGAGGGCGTCGGCCCAGACTGGTGCCCCGTAGGCGGCCATCGCCCGCACGACTCCCATGTAGAGTCGGCGGCACCCGGCACCCGGCCCCCCTATGTTGGGGAGCAACCGGCCGAGTGCCGCCGCCGCCCCAGCAATTCGCGGTCCGAGCCCCGCGAAATGGGGCTCGAACCGCCAGCGCCCGTCCAGGGTGAGGCCCAGATATTTCATCTGGGTCCCCACCCTGATCCGGGCGCCCTCCACCACAATGTGGGCCCCAGGTGGTGGCCCCCGCCGAGGCCCATGGAAAAGTAGGGCCTCGGTTTTCTCGAGGGCCACCCTGAGGCCCAACCTCCTTATGCGCCTGACCACGAGGGTTGTGGCCATCGTGGCCAGGCGCTCAACCTCCCTCCACTCCCCCCCCCCGGGCTACGACTAGGGTGTCGTCCGCGTAACATATGAGGCGTGCCCCATGTGGGAGCACGCCGCGGAGCACCCAGTCGTAGCCCATGTTCCACAGGAGCGGCCCCAGTGCCGACCCCTGTGGAACCCCTCGCCGTGTGGCCCGCCTGACCATACGGCCGTCGCCGTCGACATAGGCGACCTCCCTGCCCTCCAGGTATGCCTCCAACACCCGCCGCAGGTACGGGGGCACTCCGAAATATCGGAGCGCCTCCCGTATGACGCCATGCGGCAGGGTGTTGAAGGCGTTGGCGATGTCGAGTGACACCGCCAGAACCCTCTCCCCCTGGGAGGTCGCCTCTGCCGACAGCGACTTCAGGAGGCACAGGGCGTCCACTGTCGAACGCCCTGTCCGGAAGCCATACTGCGCGTCCGCCAGATTCGGCCCCACGCCCTCAAGGTGCTGGACGACCCGGGAGGAGATAATCCTCTCTAGCACCTTCCCGGCGTCGTCCAGCAGGACGAGGGGCCGATACGCGGACGCGCAGTCCGGAGGGCGGCCTGCCTTTGCCATGAGGCAGAGCCGCCCAAGCTTCCAGGGCTTTGGGAACTGCCCGACCGAAAGACACCGGTCGAACAGTTCCCGAAGCCACCCCCCTAATTGGCCCAGTGCAAGGCCGAGCACCCGGCCCGGGACCCCATCAGGGCCGGGCGCTCTACGCCGGCTGAGGAGGCGTTCGACTGCCCTCCCCATCTCCTCCTCCGTTATCGGAGGGGGAGGACCGTTGAGCACCTCCTCGACTGCCTCCCGAGGCGGAGGCATGGGAGGAGCCGGTAGCGTCGGAGGGTCGGGGAACAGCTCTCCCACGACCCTCGCTACCACCTCCGGCCGGAGGGTCTCCGTCGCCGGGGGCGCCCAGGATTGCATCTTCATTCGTACAATCCTATACGGGCGCCCCCATGGATCCCCCTCCAGCGTCTGGAGCAGCTCCTCCCATGCTGCTTGTTTCGCCCGGCTGATGGCAGCCTGCAGGGTCTTCCTGCACTCCCTATAGCTGCCATACAGCCGGGCCTCCGCCTCCGGGTCTCTATGCCGGCGTCGGCGGCTGCGCCCGAACAGCCGCCGGGCCGCGGAGCAGGCCGCTCGGAGAGCGGCGATCTCCGGCGACCACCAGTACACCGCCCGTTTGTCTGGGTGGTGTACGCTCCGCGGCATCGACGCGTCGCAAACCTCCGTGAGGGCTGCACGGAGGCGGGCTGCGTACGCGTCGACATCGGCCCCTGTGGGGGGGGGCATGGCCCAGGCCTGAACGATGGCCGCCTCTTCCGCTAATTCACGGTTGAGGCGGCTCATCGCCCAGCAGGGGAACTTCGCGCCCCTCCGGGGGCGGGTGCCACTTCCGGCTTGGGAGGTGGAGACCTCGAACCTGATGTATCGGTGATCCGATAAGGTCTCCACCTCCTCCAGCACCCTCCACCCCCGGACACGGCGTGCGATGGACGGGGTGGCGAACGAGACGTCCACCACTGACGACCCGTTCCATCGCACGCACGTGGGGACGCTCCCCTGGTTGAGGAGGGACAGCCCCAGCTCGGCTGCCCACTCCTCAACGACCATGCCCCTCAGGTCCGTGACTGCCGCTCCCCAGGTCCTCGACTTAGCATTCAAGTCCCCCATGAGGACCACGGGGAGCGGCGACAGCCGTCTGACAGCCCCCTGCAGGGAGCCGAGATACGCCTCGAACTCCCTCAGGGGCTTGTTAGGGGAGAAGTACGCCCCCACAATGGCGTACTCTCCCCAGACGGCCGTCACGAACCCGGCCCCACGCTCTCTCACCGCCAGGGGCGAACCTCGACCCGCCACGATCGCCACGGAGCCGTTCCGGTCCCCAGCCCACTGCGGCTGGGAGGGAACGAAGTAAGGCTCCGTGGCGATCGCGAGCCCGATGCCCCACTCCGCCACTGACTGCACGAGGAGATCCTGTGCAGCGGCGGAGTGGTTGAGGTTCGCCTGGAGGAAGTTGCGTATGGTGTGTTCCATTACTGGTCCATAGCAACTTCCTCCTGCCTGGCGGCGACCACCCTCGGGGCTGCTCCCATTGCTGGAAAGTCCCTACCCTTCGTGGTGGGGGGCCTGCACATGCGGCTCCCCATTATATGCCCCGAGGGCCTCCCAGCATCTGCGCATACGGCGCAGCGGGCCGTCTCCGCCTTGCACTGGGCCGTTTTATGGCCCGCCGCGCCGCAGCGGTAGCAGCCGTCCCCCCTGCTGGACGAGGAGGGGCACGTGGGGCGGGTGTGCCCCAAGCCCATGCACTTAAAACAGCGCAGGGGCTTCTCGTCCAGCAGGTGAACGCGCACGACGCTCCACCCGACCAGGAGCTTGCCGGCCTGAACAAGCTCCTTGGCCGCCGCCGCGGGGAGCGTCACGTGGACTGCGCCGAGGCCCCCCCAGTTCCTCTTTATTTCGCCGACCTTCAGGTCGGCTATCTTACAACCGGCCTTCGCCGCCACGACCGACTCGATCTCGTCGGCGGACACCGAATCGTCCAGCCCGACGATCCGGATGTCCGCCTTTTTCGTCGGAATTACGACCGTGGCGACTCCGGCCAGTGCGGTCTTCAGCTCCCGGGCCAGTTCGGCGGCCTTCTCACTACTCTGGCCCGGGAGCTCGATCTTCCGGGCCCCCGTGGCGGTATGCCTGACCCGCACCTCCCCTATGCCCATGTTGGGCAGGGCCACGTGCTCCCGCGCCTTTACCAGCACCTCCCGGTAGCCGACACCTTTTTCGGCTGCGGCATCTTGTAAAGTCAGAATGACCGCAGCCGACTGGGGGACGGCCGGCAACTTCGGCCCGGGCGGCTTTGGCGGCGCCTTCGAGGGCGCTGCGACGGCGGCTGCGGCCTTTGGCACCGTGGCAGGGGCCGCCCTCTTCTTCCGGCCCAGCACCTTCGACCACTCCACCTCCTTGGTCGCAGTCGTCGCCGCCGGGACCGGTAATTCGGCCCAATTAATGCCCAGAGGGGCGATCAGGGCTTGAGGCCCAGGTGCCGACCTCGTCGGCTTCGCAGGTGGTGCCCCTGCTCCACCCTTCTTCCTATCCGCCGCCAGAGGCGGGCGAATGGGCGCCTCTGGGGGCAGGCGACCCTCCAGGCTCTCCAGACGTGCGTTCAGCATGTTGCTGAACGACGTCTGGAGAGAACGCTCCAGGCGAGACACAGCCCCGGCGAGGACCTCCTCCCACTGGTTAGTGGGAGACTCCACCACAATTGGTGCCGGAGGTGGAGGCATCTGCTTTTTAGCAGTTGCCTCCTGCCTCCAGGCCAGAACCTCCACCTTGAGGTCCTCGACCTGGCGGCGGAGGTTCTTCGTCTCCCTCTGCAGCTTGCGCACCTCCTCCGACTCTGTGCGCTCGGTAAGGGTCTCCACCACCTCTTTCAGGGTCCTGGCGGCTTCTTTCAGGACCTTAATACAAGGTCCTGAAAGATTGCGAGACTTCTTTACCGTCTCAAAAATGGCTGAGACCTTGACCCCTGCCAGAGCCTTGAGCGTGAATGCGTCAAGGGCATCCACATCAACAGGAGGCTCCGCCTCCGACCCCGAGCTGGACGCTGCACCGGCCCTGGAGGTGGCCCTAGAGCCGGCAGCCGAAGTAGCGGCCGAGCCGGTAGCGGAGCCTGCGGTTGACTCCGCCGCACTCACACCACTAGCTAAGGCCCGGTCAAAAGACCCGTCGGCCTCCCCCATAACCCCGCGACCCCCCACGTTGCGGCTAATCCGCCTCGCCGTCCCCCTGTGGAATGTGCTCACTTTAGGAGCACTCTGCTCCTCGACTTCCGTGTCGGAGTCCATCTTAACGCTAGTGCGTTTTTTTGTTATTTTTTTCGCACTCATGGCCTACTGGAGACCCCAGGGTCACCAGCAAACCAGAGGCAAAAAGAACGAAGTCCGTTCAACACGCCAGGTCAGTCCGAGAGCAGGAAAACAATCCGATAAACAAAGCCAAGTCAATAAAAATAGAAAACCACGTCAAATCCAAAAACAAGCCAATCCGAGTGCAAAAACCAGTTCAGTTTCCGTAAGGGTATATCAATACCTATATTTATTTAATCATATGGCTATATAGGATCCCCTTACAAATAATTAACACGTGAACCATTATAGAAGAGGTCGATGCCAAAATTCAGATCATCGAGGAAGTCGGTGTATTTTCTTAGTGGATTCTTTCATATTTTTCTTTTATAATTTGGTGAACTGATTGCATACCTTTAGTGTCATAATACCATGGGCTGATCACCAATGAGAATATAAATAATATAAAATTTGAAGCCAAGAATTAGTGGCAGCAGTATATTTGACCCTAGGTTTATACTTTTATAAGAAGTCTGACGTTTTGGTGAACAAAGATATCTTGATGACACCATATCATGGTTAGTGGGGTATTTTCCAATACGTGTCTCGCTAGCTTCCATCCTCAAGTTAAAACTCTATTAACAAACGCCTTTATAATCACCATTCAGCTGCATTTTAAAGCTTAGACTTTAGGGTATAGTGTATTATCACCTTGGGACACAACATTACTTAACATAGGATGATTTTGTGATCAAACACGTAAACAGTAAAAAATATCTTTTTCATTTAGCAAAATATAATTATTTTCATTCAATAATATTATTTAGAGTATTTCCCATCGCTATAATAATCAACGTCCATCCGCTTAAATCATCAATGCGAATAAAGTTTAAGAGCGGACAGTGCTAATAAAGACGTTATGGTATTAAATCTTGAGATATTTTCACTGGCATATAAAAACTATTTTATTAAAATTTTGTATAAGTCCAGATTTCAATTTTCTTCTTCATTAGGGTAATTCTAATTAACATCTCTAATATTATATAAATAAATTTTGTTGAATTTTAAGCAACTATTAGGTTTTTTTTTTACTTTTGTTACTCTTTTTATTATTACGCTGGATATCGGACATCGACATCGGATATCTGGATATCGACAACGTTTGGAGAAAGCATCTAATCTATACATATAAATAAAATTAAGAAGTGTTTTGTTTACTTTCGCTAATCTACGAAATGAACTACATCGACATTCAATCATTCATTCGACAACAATCGACAATTTTAACAAACATAGAGAAGAATTCTGAGAGTATTATTCATTTTATGTATTATTACGTATGTAATATAAGGTACATAATATAAAACATAACAAAATAACGTAAGACCGAGAACAGTAAGTTAAGCAGTAATGCGAAAATTGAGAAATAAATTACTGTCCACAATTAATTTAGATAAAAGACGTAAATGACATAAAATAACAAAAGCATTTCCATGAGAACTAAATCGTGAGAACATTACTATTTAATGATACATTAAAATTCCACTTATATTTAAATAAAATCGAATGCTTCGGAGTATATATCCTTACTCACACTAATAAACGCAAATGTAACGTTTTCTGTTTGTTACATTTTCGTTACGTTTTCGCCTTAATGTTAGTAAGAATACAAAAATGGTATACTGCAAGACTTCATTTCGAAAAAAGTGTTGTTCCTGTGCAACAGGACAAATCTACATTAATGCAAACGAAGCCGCGGACAAAAGATAGTAGGTATAAAATGCGAAGTAATTTGCAACATTCATGGATCTTAGATAAAGCTTTATCCGCAAAATCTTCTTTAGGTTTGTATTATTAATTGTATTTTTTGTATATAAAAATCCTCGGAGTCCGCCGATCCGTCAATTAATCTTGATAAATGCGGCGCCACTAATCCTGTGTACAATATCGAAGCGTTAATATTTCGGTAATAATTTTTTTTTTCGAACCCTGTAATTATTATTTATTTTTAAGCGAAACTTTTTACTTTACGATTAGGATATGAACTTAAATTTATTCGCAAAAACGAAGAAGATAAAAATGCGACTTGAGTGAAACATAAATAACAACGTAGTCTTTTGGTTCTTTCTTTATGCGATGAAACTACATGTGACTGTCAGTTCCCCTGTAAGTTTATCGTATTTATCGTCTTAGACTACGTCATCCTTTAACAGTAGATGATATTGTGGTCAACCGCGAAAACTTACACAATAAAACAATGTGACGGAAGTATAACTAATGTAATATAGTGCATATAGCATATTGTGGTACGTTTAGGAGTTTTGTGTTCAGGGATCAAAGCGGTGTATATCTATAGCTCTCTTCAATCTTTTTGACCGCTCTGAGCTAAGTGTAAGTAAGAGCTGTAAGTTCCGGCTTGCACGTAATATAGTCAAGTGCGTAATACACAACAAAGTTAAAATATTATTATGGGAATCTAAATTTAGCATTTATTTTTACTTGAGTTGTCTCGAAGTTATACTTGTAGTATAATACTTATTTATACTTAAATTTGTGTTCTGCGCAACTATGTTGAGAGCGGTCAAAAAGTTTGGTACGAACTGTAGTAACCAACTGAGTTGTTTGTCGATAATCACGTAATAATGACGTCACAATTTATCGCGTTCCGACACAAACCAGTGTATTCCCAGCAGTCAAGACGTTTGCAAGCCGGTATGACAGTAATGATTCCTGATATCCTGATGGTTGCTTAATTTCAGGCACAAAATATTAATATGTAATTTGATTCTATATGTAAAGCGTATGAAGTTTCGTATTTGTAGTATGCCTCACGACATTTTTGACTCTTTGAAGTTATAGGTTAATATTATGAGGTCTTAAGATACGTTTCGTAATACAAATTAAGTCACTAAATATACGTATACGTATGCAATATACGCATGTGGAGATTTTTTGTGAGAAAATTGTTTGTTTTATTCAAAACGATTTATTGAGCTCTAGTTAATATTTATATAAATAAAAATAATTTAGCAAATGTATGTACGAGAACGGCTGCACCTATTTGACAATTATTTTTTTTGTTGTGTCCGTAATTACCATGACAATATTTGTATGAAAGAAAATGTTTGAAAACTTCTACGGAAGAGAGATAAATCTTGGTTAAATCTCCACATAAAAAAGATAATTAGTGAATGAGAGGGAACCCAGTAGATTCATTTATTATTTAATCGCAGGCTAAATAGGGTATCCATCTTTTATTATCGTCGAATGATCGATTACTTTATTTACCGGTGCGAGGTTCAATTTATGTGGAACAGTGCAATGACCAAATATTTGTTTCTATTTAGCACTAACCAGAGAATACAATGAGTATGAATGAGAGGTACACTTCCTGCAGACGCGAGTAACATCAGTAGATTTACGAGGGAGATCTTCAAAATATTTTAGTTTTTGTAGGTGGTAGAGCCACACCGAAGCTATTAGGGGCTATCCATAAATTACGTCACACGAATTTCATGACTTTTTACCCCTCCCCCGTCCTTGTCACACCTAGTCACATTTGCGAGAGTCCCCCCCTCCCTAGTGTGACATCACATATTTTGCAATTTTACATTTAGAAATTATTTAATTCAAAACAGTAGGTCCGAAATTAGTTTTATATCCATTTAAATTATTTTTTAATAAAAATTAACATCAAGTCAAACATTTCAAGAAATTAACAAAACAAAAAACGATAAATTTATTAATTAAAGAAAACTTAATCATCTTGAGTCCATGGGCTTTGAACATACTTCATTAAATTATTTATAACTGGCATAGCAATCACTTCGTTCTCGTTTCGATTGTTGATGTCGGGAACTTTCGTTGTGTTGGATCGAGAGTAGAAGGAATTTTCGAAAAAAAAATTCGTGAGTTTCGCTTTCTTTTCCGTAATTTTTATTTGCAATTCTTTGATTTTAGATTCCACTTTACCTTCAATATTGTCACCACTTTTCAAACTTTTCCATAAGCTATTAACTTCTTGAACATTTTGTTTTTTTTATCAGCGTAGGCTGTAAGCTTCGTATAGTTTTTTTTATGCTGAAGGGCTGCAAACAGGCAGACGGCCCATCTGATAGTAAATGGTTACCATCGCCTATGGACACCTGCAATACCAGGGGTATCGCTATTGCGCTGCCGGCCTTGAAGAGTGTGTTACAATCCCTTTTTGAAGAGACCCATATCATAATTCTGAAGGAATACTGTACCGGGTAACCCATTCCACAATGTCAGCGTACGCATAATGAAGGTTCTAGAGAACCTTACAGTTGTTGCTGTTTTATTAAGTTTTAGAGTGTGTGGATGAGCTACCAGCTAGCGTCGGGCAGTAAGAGTTTGGAACGTCGATGAGGGCACCATGTCAAAAAGTTCTTCAGAAGATTCTCCATTGTACATGCGATAAAGTACACACAGAGATCCAATGCCTCTGTGCAGTCGTCAACAATGCGGATAGCTCGCCTTTGCACGGGATTAAGAGGAAAAAGCTGATAGGCAGGAGCACCAGCCCAAACGGGTGAATAGTACTCCATGTGAGGACGTACTTGTGCTTTATAGAGCACAAATCGTTGCTTTGGAGTGAAGTACTGCTTTCACCGATTGACGATACCTAACTTTTTGGTTGCCAATTTAGCTTTGCTTTCCAAATGAGATCAAAATTGCACATTGCTGAATAAGTTGATACTAAGAATCCCGATATTACTGCAAATCTTTAGAGAAGTGCCTTAGAATGGATTTATGGATATATTTGTCGTAGAAAACGCACAGACTTTTGTCTTTGAAAGATTACATTGGACAAGTTTTGCCTCTCCCCATTCGGAGACCCTGTTCAACGTCCTCTCAACATCAGACACAAGTTTAGTTCGATTTTGCTCCACAAGTACGTGGGAGATATTTGCACGACCCCAGTATACGGCATCACTTGTGCTATTGTCCGCAAAACAATGAATATTATAAATATCTGAAAGGTCATTAATACGCAGAACGAACAACGTTGGCGATAGCACAGAGCCTTGTGGGACTCTGGTATTTATTACTATTGCATCAGAGGTGTAGCCATCGACAACAACTCTTATGCTCCGTTCGGACAAAAAACTCGATACCCACACGCAAAGATTATCGGGAATACCATGAGCTCTTAATTTACGATAAAGATTACCTAAATCACTCTTTTTGTTCATTTTAAATTTGTTTCGTAAGTTAAAAACATAAAATACCAGAACTAAAAAAACTACGTCGTTTAATCAGTGAAATCCAATTGTCTAATGAAATAGAAACAAAGAAATCACCGCTAGGCGCAGGCGTTGTGTGTTTGGCGGAATTTATTAAAGGGCGCTAGTTCGTCGGCGCGTGCTGCGTAACGCTAGTATAGCGAGTGACCAACAAAACAATTTGAATCTTACGTTTATATAGATAGGGTTGCAAATGTTTTTGAATATTTCGTTAATAGTGCCAAAGTTCGTGTTTTAATACGTAGATTTGGAAATGTGACGTCACAAAATTTAGGAGCCCTCCCACCCCCTTGTCACACAATGTCACACTTCGTCGACCCCCTCCCGCCCTTAACGTGTGACGTAATTTATGGATGGTCCCTTACTGGTTTCAGCATGAATGGGTCGGCCCGTCCGGGATAGTACCACTCTCTCACAGAAGACCGACGTCAAGTAATAATGCTTCCATTGTTGCGTTCCGTTCGGTCAGTGAGAGCGCCGGAGGCACCCATCTCATTCCCTTTCCCTACCCTACACCCCCCCCCCAAATACAGGTTGGTAACGCATTTGTAACTTTTCTGGTGTTGCAAGTGTCTATGGACGGCAGTGATCACTTAACATCAGGTGAACCGACTGTTCGTTTGCCTCCTATGATATAAAAAAAATAGTTTATTTTAGTGTTGTACTCCATAGGAAATATTAAAATCTAGATAGGTCTCGTGCGACAGGGACTGTGATTATCTCAATTATCAGTTATGTGTCTGTGTATGACATATCTATGTTTGCCTGGTGCTTACTTTGGACTTAAATAGCCATATGTAAAAGTCCTCTACTCTCATATTTCTTTGTCATATTTGTGTTATGTTATGACAGATTTTTAATGCAAAATATTGAATTTATAAATCATGTCTTTATTATTATTGTATACCCTTGGTTAAATTAGAAACCGGAATTACTAATAAAGAAGCTGTAAAAATAGATATCAATTGTATCTTTAAATTCAAAATAGATGAAGACGTGAAAAAAATATTTTAACTCACCTCGAATATGGCAAAAATGTATTAAAATATATAATCGTTAAATACTACAAAAAAATGACGATAACTATTAAAAAAATATGACTCATGATACACAAAGACCAACCCGCAAAAGGCTTTCAATAAACGCTATTAGTGTTCATATGATATTCAGGCCTTTATGGCTAATGGACCACACCACTTCAATATCAATGTCTGAATTATAAACTATGCCTGACCAAACCTGGGTAGATCAAAATAATATACGCTTATATACAAACAAGTGACACTGAAGTGAAGGATTATTAAAATAAATCATACATTATTGCTAAGATTAAATCGAACGTTGCACTAGAAACATAAATATAGTTCGTACTTGGTCAATTAAGCAACGATTCCTTTAATCTCAAGTTAGTCGTTTCCTTTAATTTCAGTGGTCACTTATACTTAATTGTCACTTAAATATATATTTAATTTGCAGGATTTAAAGTTTGAAAGTCATAGATAATTAATGTAATTAGTATTTTCTTTTGAAAATGACAAATATAATATTTTAATTCGTCCGTGTCATTTATTTTTGTTAGTCAGAACTATACTTATATACAGGTATAATACATCAGGCAAAATTTACCACATTATACTACAAGCATAGTTACTTTTGAATCTTTTTTTATATGATATCTTCTTACTATATATTTATATATAAATAAAATGATAGAGTTCTTAACTACTGGATAAATTTCGATCAATTTCTTTATTTTTTACATCTTAGATACTTATTTCTTATCAAAAGTAAAGATTATCACGATAGCTTAATTTAATATAATGTTACTAAAATATTATGATACTACAATTTTTATAGGAACCGTAGAAAATTGAGGCAAGCGGTGTGGTGCTTATATTTTTTCTTCTGTATATAAAATATACTGTCAAGATAATGAATGGTGCAAATGAAATCGTGGGTATCACCCAGTTGTCAATATTAACCTTCGACTAATTATTACTTATTGTACTTAAATTACTTAAAAACTTATCAATTTTGAATTTTGTGAGTAGGAGTAATGTGTTAACTATATTTTTTTGATTGGTGATGGGCAGTTAAATTCTCTCCCATACATTCGTCGCGTCCGCCCTCTGCAGTGACTCAAGTTTAAGTGCGGACCTCGGGAAAGGAGACTTCGAGCTTGCTGCTCGCGCATTACAGTGACACTATCATTTATTATTCCAACATCTTTCATTCCTACACACCCACATAATAGGTGCATACGTTTTGTAACAGATCTTTTTTGTCTAGTTAGACGTACCTAAACATTTTTGTGATGGGCTAACCGTATTATACATATTTTATATAGTTTCATGGAATCCACATAAGTTGACACTTAGCCATTTTGGCTCCTTTGAAATCGTTGTTATTTCAACTGAGTACCTTCCTCGCTTATAGCGAAGCCCAGTTAAGCTGTTAAAATTCTTCATCCAACATATTTCAAATGAAAAGGAACGTTTCACTGAAGTTAAGTACAGATAACAGAAAGATGAGGAGCTATGACTTATCACTACTGTTGTTGTAAGGATGTGTTATGCAGTCCGGTGAAGCTGTTAAGACCTTGCTAGGTCAACAGCATAGTCAGTTCGAAAAAAAAAATGTAAGGATATGTTACTGAAAAAAGTAAATATGTTTACACTTATTAATATTAAATAACGTAGCTTTTCAGCCAAGCTCGTGATAGGATTTTCAACTTGTTTGATTAACGTAAACCATTCTGGAGGAAATGCATCTTGCTTTAACTTTACTGTAGGTATTAAATACAGGTGAGGGTGTCGTGAATATTTCAGGTGTTGTCTGCCATCTCTTTTGTATAATATATACTTCGTTTAAACATAAGTTAATTAGCAATAATCATTCCTGTTATGTGTAAATAGTTTTAATTTGACCAACATTAAAGTCATTTGTAATTTAAAAGTTCAGTTTGAATGGATTTAAAACGAAA